>JAQQZR010000033.1:20360887-20388574 GCA_030068235.1 Notoglanidium macrostoma
TATACTGACCTTCTTAACATTAAAAGCCATAACATTAAAAGCACTGACAGCTAGAGTGAATAACATTGATTACTGGTGGGGGGATATATTAGGTAGCAGGTGAATAGTCAGTTTTCAATGTTGGAAGCAGGAAAAATGGGCAAGCATAAGGATCTGAGTGACTTTGACAAGGGCTAAATTGTGATGTCCAGAAGACTGGGTCGGAACATGTCTAAAACGGCAGGTCTTAAGGGGTGTTCCTGGTTTTCGGGTGCTTAGCACCTACCAAAAGTGATCCAAGGAATGACTACCAGTGAACCGCCAACGGGGTCATGGACACCCAAGGCTCACTGAAGAGCGAAGTCTAGCCCGTCCGGTCTTGTAGCACAAACTGCTGATATTATAAAAACTAGATTAGACTACTTCTGACCACTTGTAAATCCTTCAACTTTAAATAGGAAACTTATTTAGTATTGAAAAGTAAACTGCTTCTCTGACTACGTCCGAACCTCAAGTTCAGCCTGTGTCTGTGTCTGTGTGTGTGTGTTGCATTCATGTGTGTGTTTCCATGTCGTTCACCTTTTGCCACTAGAAGTGAGGGGTTTGTTTACTGTGTGCTGAAGGAGCAGCTGTTATGGCTGCAGGCTGTCTAAAGAGCTTCCCTCCCACTCAGTGCTCTCAGAGGCCACACATCCCTCCAGCATGTACACATGAGCGTCAGCACCTCTGCAGCAGCCAGAGAGGCACTGCTCCTTACTCTGACTGTACATCTTCCCTGAGTGGGTTACTCTGTGAATTTCTGATAATTACACACAGTTATGAATCTTAAAGGAATGAGGAAATGGAAGAAAGGCAGCACAAATCAGAGTGCTCGAGGTCTGATATCTTTTCATGTTCTTCAGATATAGATGACAGAAGCCTTATTACAGGCTCCTCCACTGCATTTAACATGTGTTGGATTTCAAAGCCTGATGCACAGTATGCTCTTTTAAACCATGCCTGAATCGTATATTAAGCCATAACAGCTCGGATGTGTGGTTTATAGCAGGAAATGTTACTGCTCACAGATAAAAAGATAGCGTATGGTAGAAATCAGTGCAAAGAATACAAATGACATTCCGCCTTTTATCGGATGATACTTTGCCAGTTATTTACATTTCTGTGAGACTGATAGAGCTAAAGATGATATGCAAAACAGCCTTAAGATTGTAACGCATATCCTTATTACTAGTAAGTAGTTAATAGTTATTTCTGCACAGTTGCAACTCCAGAGTCCCCAGTTCAATCCTGAGCTTGGGTTACTTTTGAAGTACTGTGACGAGTTGCTCTTGTATATGGATTTGCTCTGGGTTCTCCGGTTTCCTACCACTGGCTCAAAATTGCCCCTAGCTGACAATGAGGATGCTATTGAGTGTATGTGATGCCCTGGGATGACCTGGCATCTCATCCGGTGTGTGTTCATGTGATAGGCTGACCCTGACCAGGATACAGCGGTTACGAAAAATGAAAGAATTTAAGTATGACTAAATTCTGTATTATTTGAAGTAAGACCTGTGCAGGGTGTACCCCACCTCTCTCCCAAAGTCAGCTGGGATTGGCTCCAGCTTCCTCGCGACCCTGACAGAGAAGCGGTATAAATAATGGATGAATGAATTATTTGCACCAAATTCAATCATACTCAGCCACTATGCTTCTGGCTAAGGGATTTAATTACAGAATATTTAGCCTAATGTTGGCTAGTTGACAAGCACTATTAGCCATGGGTTAACTCATTGTAATAGCTTTTATTTAAGTTAGCTTGCTAGTGCTAGGTTTTATTAGATAATATATTACTTATACTAACATTAAGTAGCTTGTCAGAAAAGTTTACTGGCTCCTAAAGGCAAACAGTACACCTGAAAACGTAATTGGCTAAGATAACTACTTAGTTAGCAACATTAGTGCAGTGTTTAGGTGTCTGGCTAGCTTAGCGAATATTTCCAATTAAGGAAGCAACACTGTTTGGCCAATAGTTTTTTTTTCGCCCATGTACAAATGGTATTGCTGTTAAAATGTAAAAAGGAAAAAGAAAAATTGTAAGCTGCTCAGTGCTTCCTGTTAAAATTCAGATGCTGTAGCCATGTTTTGCCAAATGCAGGTCATTGTGATCTTCCCACAATGCTAATAACCAGAAGAATGCAATTGCTGTCGAATTACTGATCTGATCATGAGCCCATAATGATTTAATTAATGTATTGTTAACTGACATAATTACATCCACAAGCATCCATGTGTAATATGGCTAGCTCTCAGCAGTAAGGCAAAAGTTGTAAGCAGCTCTGTGGTCCTCATGGTCTCACCCCTGTCATCACCGGCAGTAAAGCTGAAATTCTCCCCAAAATTAGACCTTGCTCAGTGCCACTAAGGTAGCCATGCCGCTCAGGCTGGAGTGATGGATGTTATCTCACACTGATTGAAAAAGTTGAGCTGGCAGCAGGAATAGTTTTGCAGCCAGGGCCGAATTGAACAGCGTGTCCCGGCTATTTTTCATCCCCTACTCATTTGTCGTGTCGGAAATGGATATTTCACCCAGTTCATAACTGACATGCCATCACATTATACTCTAAACAGGTGAATGCTGCCCTCTTGTCACCCCCCCTCCGCTCATTCTCTTACCACATCCTCTGTGTGCGCTGTGTATGTATATACCTCTCAGTCTGCCTCCCTCTCTTCTACCACACTGATGCAAAAGGCTAGGTGCTGAGAGGTGCTGGTTATCTTGCTTGAACAGATATTAAACCCCTGTGCCCAGGGTGTGTTCAGCCGTCACTGCCCGCTTGGGGAATAAAATGGCTCCGGAAAGCGTTATCCTCTCACTCCATTTCATTGGCTTGTTTTTGCTTCTTTTACATTGCCACTCACCATATGTGTCCCAGATTTGAATATCCAAAGGCAATGGAGAGGCTATAATTGTAGCCACGGAGAGAAAAAAAAAACGAGAGGTAAAAACAATAGAATTGGAGAAGCATGGTTAATGGGTTTATCTCTTCCTCTCAGGTATAAGAGCTCAGGAGAAAAGGTGAGAGAAGAGAATGAAGGATAGAGTGCGATAATGAGGATAATAACTACTCTATGTATGCAGGACCACTGAGGGTTGAGTGACGTTTCCGCAGTAGGTGATGATGAGCGGCGGATTAGGCCTTGAAGAAAAAAGTAATCTGAGGGTCACATTAAAAATTCGATTAGAATAATCATTCTTTGCCTTAAGCAGCAAGTGGTGCATATCTGATGAAACACTCAGATATGTACGGTGTATCTCTCTGGGAAGTAGGCTGAAATGTGTTTCTTGAATTGTTTTAATGGCCATCCTGTCCTTGTTTATGGTTTATAAGCAGAAGATTCGAACAAACAAATGGGCTTATGCTGAACAAGCCAAAGCATTTTCCTTTTATTTATTTTTTTTTTTAATTTTTTTTTTTATTGAGACGACTAAAAAGCCCAATGGCTTAATAATTATTTGCTACCTTTGCAAAAAGGCACAAGGTGATGAAGGTAAGAGCGAACAGACAAAAGGAAAACAAAAGGAAAATAAAGATAAAGCATTCACTGAGGATGAATGAATGAATTCACAAGTAACCCACTGGGTCCAGTACGCGCCCACGTTAATAAACATGGTTCCATGAGCTTAATGTCTGTACTTCCGACAACATGACAGTGGAAACCGGCCCCTCCTGCGATTTCCTAATGCATCCTTTTAATCCGAGCTGAAATAATGGTCCTGAATGCATATGGCTTGTTTAGCAAAACAAACCTGTCTCACATTTAACGTAAAAATGAAGCAGAGACTAAAATTTTGCACGGTTTCAGGGGCAGCGACCAGGAAACCTGATGCAGTGGAACCAGGAAAACCAGCAGACCACACAGTGAAGATCGCCGGAGTCATCGCGGGCATCCTCCTCTTTGTCATCATCTTCCTCGGTGTAGTGCTGGTCATGAAAAAAAGGTAAGATAGATAGATTCGTAGCTCTGTAGTCTCTCCATAATGCACGTGTGCTGTTGTAATAGCTGTTTCAAAGTGTAATGTACTCTGATTCAGATTTTAAAATACTGGATTTGATCACTTAGTCAAGCCTCTTGTAGTGGTTGTGTAGCAAACAGATATAAATGAAAGCTAAGTGATTGTGTGCACATCACATGAAAGTGAACTCTAGTGACTCTGCGCTGTTTTTCTCTCGACTCTCAAACACGCCCTTTTGTCATCTGAAGACAGAATAATTGATTTGATTGCTCTGATAACCGCCATTAAACTGGTTGTGGCACCAGTGTATGACACGTGATGAAATATTCATATTTTTCCTTCATGCTATGCTCAAATAAATGAACATGTATTAATGACCCTGGAACAGGAAATAGGAAAACATTTCTGAAGTTTATCTCATGCAGTAGAGAAAAAGCCAAGCAAGATAAGAGGGAAAATTTGATGAAAGCTTTTTTTTCCCCAAAGAGAGGCCTAGGGCATGTTGCTGCAGGGAGGTTTACACTAGCTCTCGTCCTCAGCTGGAGTGCAAAGCCCTTTGAGTTCTGCACAAAAAAACCCAGGATGAAAAACTCTGCAAATAGCCCAACGTCTTTATAGAGCAAAGAGCCACTAACACACACTGTGTAAGTAGGCTAGTGACTTTGAATAGTCAGGATGTAATTTGAAAGAAAGAGCAAGACAGAGAAAATATGTTTTTAATCTCAGTTATTACCTCATCTGCATAAGGATATTCATCTCTATTGATTCTGCTGGCGAGTTTCAGAATGGCCAGATATTTAAAAAGGCATGCCTGCATTTTGCTGACAAAGCAAGCCAACCAATTACATCAAATCGATTATTTGCGTTGGTAGTTTAGTTTTTAGAATAATGAGCTTGGCATGTCTGGTTATAAATTAATGTGACTTGATGGGGTAGGGACTATCGTCATGATTAAGACAGACACATAATAAACTTTATGTGGTATAGTTATTTGATTAGCCCTGGAATATGTGTTAGTCGCTGTCACGGCATTTAGATGGACGGTGTTAAAGCCAGCGGTGAATATAATAAGTATTAGATAGATTGAAAGTATCGAAAACTTTCTTCCTGTTTGTCTGTCTGTCTATTCTTGGGCCCTAATAAAAACAGGGCCCAATTTCCCAAAAGCATCTTATTGTTAAAATGATTTTAACCACTAGACAGAGTCTCCAAGGTTATATAGCGTTACGGATAATGTTTATGCTTGGACCCTTTTGGGAAATCAAACTCTATCCTAACAGCTTTACCTGTAACTCTGTCTTTCTTGATCTTTCCATCTCTGCTATCTAATGTGACAGCAGCAATTTCGCTTGAGTAACAGCTTCCCAGAGTTCCTTTCGCCTACCTCTCTCTTGTGGTGCATACTTAAGGCCTGAAGAAGTTTATTTGGCAGTAAGCGCCCGTCCCCGCCCGCCTCCTCTCCCCCTTCAGTCAGTCAGAGGCAGGAATCACAAGCCCTTGCCCTTACAGCCACTCGAGTAGCTCCTCACTTGTGTCACCATATCAGGTTTTGTTCATTTTCTATTTTTCAGACATTAATCTTTTTACTTTTTCTTTCCTTCCATTTACATTCTCCCCTCTCCACCACTGCTTTAATCCTTCCACCACCCCACTCGGCAGAAGAACCTATCACTCCTACACTTATTACCTGTAAGTAACCACTTTGTGAAACGCTTAGTTGCCATGCTTTCTCTCCACCACACCGTTTGATATTCCATGCATGAAACCCAGTGGCTTCCTTCCTCCTTTCAAACTGAAGCACAAGCTTTCTAGTGTTCTTTCTGTTTGGCACTGAAATAACACATTTTGTCTGAAGATGTCTATCGTTCAGGGTCCACTCTGATATTTCACTCTTTTGTGCCATCTAAGTGTTATATTTTGAAATTATATTCACACAAAAATCATACATGAGCACTGACTGTGCTGCATTTTGAAATCGAAAATGAAAACCTCTTGCACTGTGACATTCATTATCATAAGGTGATTCTGCACTGCTCCAGTTTGAAGGGTGACTTTACTTTATTTACTGATCCCTTGAAAGTTACGGTTTTTACCTTAATGAATAACGAGCTACAAGTTTTCCCCTTGCTATAATTTGAAGACAAAGGGAAAGCTGTGTGATGCTTCATCTTAATGCAGTGGAATGATGACTAACCTGAAGCCTCTGCCATCCCAGAAACATCATACAGACACGAAAACAGCCACGGTTGTGTCTTCTTGTTGACCTAACCCTATACTGCATCCCGTCTCACCCTGTCATTATTCATTACTCTTAATTCTTTTAATAAGTCCTCCATTTCACCAAAGCTCATCTCACAGCTTCAGTTGGTTTTCTTCTCTCCATGTTTTGCTTTGGTTTGTGCATGGCCTTGCTGACAGCATGCAAATCCTTCTTTTGCTTTATGCTTTAAAAAGCTGCGTTTTCTCTGTTATTAGTCTGCGGTCATTAAGACTGAAAGAGCCAGACGTCCCTGTCTAGGCCCGGAGTGAGGCAGGCTGCAGAGGGAGGATAGAGCAGTTCAGTCTTGTGCTTTTAACACTTAAACGTCAAGATTCTGTGCATTTGTATCTGCTTGAGTTTAATTTTGAGCCATAATTAGATGCTATCACAACACCAAACTTTCTTTCTTAGTCATCTGTCTCACAGTTCAGAAAAGTTTCTCTTTGGTACTTAATGGTCTTTTAGAAGGAATTTGTCTAGGCTACAGTGTGTGCCAGATTGCTAGCTGTCACTGTTCCCCGAGCTAGTATTTAAATAAGACTCTGCAGAATGTCTACAGGGCCTGTAGCTAATTCCATGATGGAAGGAACAGGTTTCTTTTTTTTTCCATTTCGAGACATCACTATATTTAGAACTGTGGACATGCTTTAATGTTACTACACGTTAATAGAGTCTCCTTATCCAAACAGGGTCTCTTCACAGCAAAACAGAAAGGTACTAAAAGTAGAAAAGCATGTTAGAGTTATTTATTCCTTTATTTCCCATCATTTGAAAGCAAATCTGTCCATGCATTTAACAACATCATACAGTATAGCTGTGTGTGTGATAGTGCTGGCTTTATGTAATGTCTGTTTGTTTCTATAATTTGCATTCAACATAAATAATAGATTATAACACTTTTAGATGTACTTTTCACTAACAGGCTTTGATTTGATTCGTGTGGAGATTTTCTACTTTACACTTCTGCTAGATTTTCTTATTAGAGATCAGTTTGGTCTCACATTTACATTTACGTTTCTGTCATTTGGCAGACGCCCTTATCCAGAGCAACTTACGTATATCCCATTTATACAACCGAGCAGTTGAGGGTTAAGGGCCTTGCTCAAGGGCCCATCGGCGATAGCTTGGCAGTGCTGGGATTTGAACCCACGACCTTCCGATCACTGCCCCGTTTACACACAGTAGAGGTAAAAAAAATAATAAAATAGATGCCTAAAGAAAGATGTACATTTATGGAATGTGTGGTAAACTTTCAAATCAGACTTTAGAATACTTTCGTTTTTTCACGAGCTTTTTGGACTTTTAAGAGACAATTGCAACTCTCTGTGAAGTATGTTTTGTCATTTCTGTGAAACAGTGTGGTGTTGCCGCTTTCTCCATCACCCCCTCAGATAGATGCTGCCACAGATGTGGCATTCATAAAGCCTGTGAGGGGCGGCTTCTGGCAGGATCTCCCTCTCTCTCCATCACTCGCTAGTGCTTAACAGGAAAGGCAGGGAGACAGGCCCATTTAACTCAGGCCTGCGACAGAGTGAGCCCCGGCGTGCTCGAGCCTTAATTAAATCCTGCACCGAGAGCTCACGCAGAACAAGAATCAAATTAATTGCAACAAGGGGATGTGCATTTGTCTCATTTGACAGCGGCTGTGTGCTGAAGAGGAGCAGCAGGTAGAGGAAGTGTAGATGGAAGGCGAGGCAATTTGCACCCTCTTACCACAAGCCTGATAGATCGGGGAGCCATCAAGAGTCACCTTTTGTCCAGGTGCCTTGTTCGTTGCCAAGTAACCCTCAATCAGGTTTAGCAGTTCATCCCACTGACCCTTTCTAACAGCAAGGGGATATGATAAGCCAGCTTAGTAACACTTTATAAATGAGTTGCAAGCATACAGTAATTTATTCAGTGGGCCTGGCTGAGCAGCAGACACTCCAACATGACTGGAAGTTAATTCATTAGTGTTAATTGGTGGATGGGAGCACACCTGGGGATCTACGCATAGCAACCACACTCCCAAACAGCCCTCTGGAGGAAACAGACATATTTCCAGACATTAAAGATATTCTGAAAGGTATGTGATGTGATTTTCGGTTTCTTTCGAATATACAGAAAACTATTCTAAAACCCTACCAATGCATCAGCAAACACTAGGATTAGACAGCTTTTTTCTCTTCTTGAGATCAAAAGGCAGTTGAAGCACTTTACTGACAGACACCTTTCAGAAAAAAATAAATACTAAGAGAAAATAGAAAGTATGTTCTAAGCTATTGCTAAATAAATGGCAAAGGTTGCTACATTACTACCTACACAAATGACCTGGTTCTTCACAAATCAGCACAGAACAAGACCTTCCACATGCTGGAGGCCAGTCGTTGAACTTGATCTATGTCTGGCTTTTTGAGAAGACTAGTGAAAATGTACAAAAGGCCAGATTAGAAGCCACTGAGAGGCCTTTGCAGCAAACCAAGATGTCCTCTCAGTTAAAGCTGTCCCTGGTGCTTTATATAAACAGCACTCTATTAATATTACTTTGTGACAGTTTGTGTGTGATTGAATGACAGGTTACGATGGAGTAGAAAAGTGGAAAAACGTGCCTCAAAAGCAGGGAACTTTACAAAGTGTATAGGTCTTTGTGGTACTTTGTTGGTAGGTACTCTTTTCAAAGTTTGCTGTGTGGTCTAAATCTAAGACTGGTTGCAAGATTTGGTTGTAAGAATGTCGATTCCTTATGAGGAGCATAATTATATTGAATAAGGAATAAAACATGACCGGATGCTATGATGTGGCCCCATGTATTTTTAAAAACAGCACGCCATGAAATGGTTTATTCAACTTTCACCACAGCAATGCTTACACTTTTGAGTTTATTAATAATAACACATCAGAATTTAAATGTTGATAGTTATGTTGATCTCATGGGAAACATCCACGAGGAACGTCCCTGTTATCACTAACAATATAGCAACTAAAATCAGTTTTTCCAAGTATACTTAATGTAAAAAGCTCTCCATCCTTCCAGAGATTCCTTCCAAAAAATGCTGAATATACACCTTTGCTAAATGCACTGGTATAGATACTTAGTTTGACGATCCTTCATACATACATTAATAAACAAATGGGATCTTTTGTTCTGTATATGGAACATAATAGCTATGTGAAGCAGTTCTACATTTCAGAGCGAGCGTGGCGCTTGAAGTTAAGTTCCATTATGCTCAAGAGCAACCACTCTCTGTTTTGTACTTTTAAATGCTAAAAGGCCGTAAGTAAAATCCAGCACTGAGAGCTTTGAGTTGAGCTTCAGAGGGCTGGCATGAGAGAACACACCGTAAACATATTTCTAGTTCTAGTTCAAATGAAGAAAAGTGCTTAGCAAGTCATAACCAAACATTAATCAGTTTCAGAGCAGCTTTTAAATGTATTCAGTTCATATATCAGGACCCTGGACATATCGGAGACACGTGAAGGATGTAATACAGGGGAAGACTTACAGACTGAGTGTATGCTGAGAGAATTGGTGATGCTGTGTGATCAGCTCTGTGTGTGTGGGTCAGTGCTAATGGAGCTGGGTGAAGGATGTTTCCAGATCTAGACCAAGCAGCTGCCAGCGGTCCCTTATCAGCATAGAACAGTTCAGAAACGGGTCCAAAATAATAACTGTATGTTCTTTCCTAAGGGGAAATAAGAGTCTGTTTTATCTATTGGCTTAACATCAGGTTTTGATGTCTTGGCGGGTTTTCTTTTCATGGATTAAGGTGAAAAACATATTTGAACGCACATAAATGGTTTGTCGCTACGGTCGGGAAATGATTAATGTTCCAGTCATTTTGTGTTGTAATTTTGCAATAGGCATTTCCTTAATCAAAAATGTCCAGGCTTTTAAATGAAGTTGGTATGTGCCAGCTGTTTTTTTGCATGTCTTTGTAAAGCCTCGGTGGTGTTGATAAGTCTTTGCTGTGACAGATTGTTGACGTAAGGTCTTACAAGTGTCTGGCAATGAGCAGCAGATGTTTTGAAAGAAGATGGTGTGCATCACCTGCAACAGTGTAATTAAGCTGTCAACATGTAATGTCTTAAGGTTGCTCTTCCTGTATGATCCTTCACGCATGAGATGCACATCTGAATCATAATGCAGTTTGAGTTTCCTTGCTCATCGAAACAGGCAAATTATAATTGCAAATCTGGTTCAGTCAATCTTTATTAAGGTCAAAAATTACTTAGGTTTTTGTTTGTTTGTTTGTTTTCTTATGATTTGCCAGAATAGTCTCAGGAATGAAGTGAAACTGTAAATGTTACACAGATGTCTTTGCTGCAAAAAGGAAAACATGGAGTTTACGCCTTATGCAATAAGAATTCTTGGGTGCGGAATATATATATTTTTCTTCTTTACATATTATAATTATTCATGGCTACACAAAGCTGTTTAAACTTTGTTAGGGGTAAGGTAGTAAAGCTTTAATATTACATATTAACCATATCAAAACAATAGCTTATCACACATTTAAAAGCTATCTAATACATCATGATTGAAACAAAAAAATAGCCCTTTTGCCACATCAGATATTATTGACCTCTTAAACTCCTCAAGCCCATCAGCAGGTCCAGACTTAAGCTGGTGTTTCACTGTGCAATTTCAGCAGTCTTTTAAGATCAGTACTAGTCACACTGTATGAGCTGATACCAAAAGATTTTTTGGCCAAATTCTCTAAGAGACTGTGTAATCATATGTTCTCCATGTTATACAGTGATGATCCTCTAATGATAGACTGGCGATTAAAGAAAATGACTATATTATGCTTACATCATCCATCTGTTTGATCCAGGCTCATGCAGAAATCGCATTTTAAAAGGCAAAGAAGAGACTTTTGGAGTCTTTCATGGCCAAGTAAAATAAGACATTCATAGAAACATTCTCCCTGCTGCCACAGTTCAACAATCTGCTCTTCTTTTAAATCCCACCTTTAATTTACCTTTCTACATTGCCACTACTGTATTTGTAGCTGTCCTGTGAGTTTTGCGTAAGCCTGTAATATCCTCCATATGTGTTACTTTAAGATGAGCATAGTGAGAGATTTTAATCAAAATTTCCAGACACTGCCAGAAATGTGTTGTCAACTGTCTTTGATTGCAGGGGTTCTAAACAAGCTGCCGATAATCACGTCACATTACTTGTTCTAAAACCACTGATCTCAACTCATGAATAATTCTTTGATTTCTGTCTGCAACAGCAAAATTGGTGTAAACCTACATGTTTTTTAACACTGAAACACAGAGAATATGAAAACTAAGCAACATGAACTAGGCAAAATCATAACATGAACAAGGTAAACATCGGGTAGACAGACACTAACAAGTAACCAAATGTGCTATTCAGTCATGACTAGTGATGCTCATTAACCCCATTACCTCCTTTGGCCTCTAGCATGAGCTTGGCATTTGAGGCCACCGTCGGCCTCTAGTGTGAGTTTGGCATTGAAGGCCATCCCATCAGCCTCTAGTATAAGTTTGCCATTGGAGGCTGCCCCATCAGCTTCTAGTGTGAGCTTGGCATTGGAGACCATCTCATGGGCATCTAGCATGAGCAAGATGTTGGAGGTCGTCACGTCGGCCTCTGGCACGGGTAAGGCATTTTAGGCCGCCCTGTCGGCCTCTGGTATGAGCTCAGCCAACACAAGAGTCATGTTCCCCTGTCCCCCACCAAAAAAATCCCCTAAAATTCTTTGGGGTAGCAATACTGATAGTAGTTTCCTCCTCGCCTCGAACCAGTCCAGCTTCCTCTGCTTGGCATTATTGGTGAGGCTTTGGAGAAATTTCACTGCATCCGTGGTTTGGTCATTCATTCTATCATGTATTGGGGAGAAGGTGGATGCAATGCAGAATGTATATTGACAATAAAGCACAGACAATATGAAGACTAAGCATCATGAACTAAGCAAGAGCGTAACATGAACAAGGTACATATCAGGTAGACAGAGACCAACAAACAAGCTATGCAATCATGACTTAAAGAGTGGTACTCATTAACCAAAATGTGAAACAGGTGCACAGTCATGATTAATGGTGGTGATGTGGCTGATGGGAAACATAGTCCAGCACTGTATTCAGGCACTACTGTAACAAGTATCTGCATACTTTTCTATTAGTTTTCTTGTAGTCACTGAATAATAAGCTTAGACCATAAAGGGTTAATTCATGCAAAGAATAATTCGTGCAATACCCTTCAATATATACGGGCCCTCATTATAAAGATTTCTGACAAAAGTGTCATCCTGAAATAACACACAGTGGAAATGTGTCATGGAAAACCTAAAGGTGACCCCAGCGTGTGTTTGTAGGAGTGCAGTTGATGCCATAGTGACAGCTCATCCCAAGCTCCAGTGCGCACACAGCTGATTTGAAAACCCTTTCATCATTGGCGTACATACTAATAGATTATTTGTCCTGGTAAATCCTCATTTTTTGGTTCTGCATGTGGGTTTGGGCCAAACCTGAATTTTATTAACAGGAAAATGTTTAGATGCATGTGTTTCTGCACAGTAAATGGGTATTTATGGTGAAAGTAGGCAATTCTCATCTATTAGAATTAATCTGCTATTTCACAGGCATGTGAATATCCTTATAGACCCAAAATAGTGATTTACTCCTCAGAATGCATTATGCACATCACTGAGATTATTTTCTCATTCTGTTTTTTCAGTCGCTATCAACTTGCGATTTTTTTTTTTTAATGTTGCAATATTTCTGAGTGTATTTTCTAATTATTGATGAAGATGCCACAGCGCTCCTGTGCGTAATGCCTCAGCTATTACCCTGAGGTCAGTGCCAGCACACCCCTGCCAGACGTCCAGATTTATAGCTGCAAATGATGAAGAAAATGGGTTTCTGTGCGGTGGTGGTCTGGACAGAGTGCCTTGCTCAAGGGTACATCTGCAGCTCTGCTCTCCAGAGGCCTTGGCCATCACAGCTTCTAACCACGTACAGCATGGCAGGGGCTTTTATTTATGTTTTTCTCTCAGAAAAAAAGAAACGTACTTCCCTTTAAAAGGATCTTTCACTGTTTTTCATCTCTTCCATCCTAAACCCTTTCCATGTGCATGGTTTCAAGTTTTACCTTCAAATGGAAGGGCAGATGGAAAGGAGAAATAGAAAATGGCTCTGGTTGGTTTTGGAAAAAAAAAGCAAAGAGAAATTGAAAGGTTTAGAGAGGAAGTCTGTAGGGACAGTGACAAGCATAAGGTATGCATGGGCAGTAGATGTGTTTTCCATGTGTCGGGTAAAAGCACAGCAGGATGTTCCTGGATGGTTGTGTACTTCAGCTTGTCCTTCCTATGCCCACTATTTCAGCATAGCTGGGAGCCACTGAATAAACCCAAACATGCCCCAGCTTCATACTGAAAACTAAATCTAATGACGCACTTCCACTTCCATACCTGAAAGACGCAAGACTTGAAAGATCACAGTGCATCATGGACTCTTATCTGGACTCCTGAGTGCAGCTGTTGTAATATTAGCATTACAGTTTAAGAGAGACAGGACCCAGACTGGTGGAACCGGAGCAAGATTGCCATGGTGCCAAAATGGCTACAAAAAAAGCACTGCTCATCTGAAGTGATGTGTTTCTCTCTCAGCTGGTGTCAAACTCTTAAAGCCCGTCAGCAGCTTCCCCAGCATTGGCGTCTTTCTCGGGATTGATGGCGCCGACTTAGCCACTGAACGCTACCATGGTATCTGTCTCGTGTCATTTTTTCTCCCCAACAGCAAGTAACTAAGAAAGTGCTTTTTTATTGCATGTCAAAGTTTTCAGCTGAGTGTTGTTGTATTTTCAGTGGGAGACTGGATATCTTCTGGTTCCAAGCAATTATTATATCCTTTCAAAGGCATTGTGCACAGCCTTATAGATGGGTTATAACTCATCTACACTTAGTGAAGGCACTGTAGCATCTGATTTCCAGGCATTGTCCCTGTCCCTAAAATTTCATCATCACTTATCGGAAGATTTCCGTAGAGCACTTTCACATTTGTTTTCCATTTTCTCTCTGCTTGTTGTCCTCATTGCACCATGAGACAAAGTGCATTCTGACATTTGCAAGGAAATAGGCTGCTCTCGCTTTTGTCAAATTCCCTGCCGTTTTTTGAGATAGGGCTTCAATCGCTCCTCCTTCCCAGGTGACTGCATGAAATAGAGACAATTTAAACATCTCAGTCAAAAGTGAATGTAATGTGGACGTGGTGCCATGAATACACACACACACACACACACACAAACACACACACAAATATATATATACTTGTACTGAGGAGTTAGTGTTCTTCCAGATGGTTGACGGCATCTGCCATTGTTGAAAACATTACCATTTACAAAGGTAGAGAATAAAACACGGACAAATGAGCTTTGAGAGACTGCATTTTGTCAATCAGGACTTACCTGCCAACTGTGATGTTGCTGATAATGAGCTTATCCATTCACACACAGCACATGCAAGTGTTATTTTCTGAGGTGTTAAAAACTCTGGAGGCTAATTCAGTACTTTTGAGCTGTTATGTGTTACCCATGGTTATGTCATTTCTGCTCTCTCAAACAGCAAAATGCTGACGCCAGTGAAATAACACAAGACTGAAAAGCTAAGAGTAGAATATAAACAGAATCTGGTGTTTATTGACTTTGTCTGCCTTGTGTTTGCCTTTCTGCTGTTAGTACAGCAGATTTAATAGAAGCAAACCTGAATGAATTGGTAAATGCTGTTTTGCTGTTTTATGTTTGGTTTTTCCTTTTATGCTGTAGTGAAGCCATGAAGTACTAATCAGGATGTTGTGAGTTCAAACCCCAGCACCACCAAGCTGCGCTGCTGTGCACCGATCAAGGCTCTTAAAACTCTCTGCTCATTTATATCTTAGTTGTAAATTGCTTTGGATAAAAGCCTCAACCAAATGAATAAATGCATGTCATGTGATTGTGGGCATTTAATTCCTAGTCGCTTTAACTGCTGGTGAATTCTGGGAGCACAGATACAAAAAAAGAGCTTGTAAGTTTGATTTTTAATTCACTTTCTACCACCTGGAACACTTGAGCTAGTAGTGCAGTGGGGGCAATATAGAGAAGTAGTTGTGCATGAAGGAAATAATCAGTGCAGTACATGTTGGTCTGTGTCCTCTAAGACTTTGAGTCTCTGAATGTGCTTTATTTTACATTTTGATGACATTTTTTATTTGCGATGGCAATAATGTTTTGCTGTTGTTTTTTTAAGGAGGCACTAACATTCTATTGAACCATTAAACATGCTGTGTAAATCTGAGTCTAAATGAGAACCAGTAAATTTTGTGAACTCATGTGTCTCCCCTTCGGGTGCCTGTCGTATTTATAGTGTTAATAGAACTAATTCCCAGGCACCAATTTACAGATTACACATTAGATGACAATGTATGTTAAGTGTCACTTCGGCAACAAACAAATTTAGAGAAACAGTTAAACTATTAGCTTCCTGTTGAGTCACCCACTTGTAGAAATGTCGGGAGAGTGAAGGGTGCTGGCGGCCATCTGGAAGCGAACTAAATGCCAGAGACCTATGTAGAGTTGGTGACTGTGGGAGAGCTTCATTAGCTCACGGCCGTCTATTAGCGGGGACTAGGCACTGCTGTGTTTAAAGGTCACCTGCCGCTTTTCTCCTTTCAATTGTTGTAGTAACGGCATGAGATACAATTATACCCATCAAATGTACCACAGGCTTTCAGTGGAATCACAAGGTTTTGCATTTTAACTCCTGCTGTCATTTAGCGTAGTGAGATTTTCCATTCTTTTCTAAGAGTTGAAAGGGAGGAGAAATCATCCTTTATGACTGAAATGTGCAATAAGCTCATATTGTTCTCGTTTCCTTAATTTTAAACGGCAGGACTCTGTATTGTTTGCTGCTCTTTGTGTTTGCTCTGTAGCGCTTTAGCTTGCGTCTGTCTCTTGAGTCATTAGTGTTGTGCAAGCTGGAATTTGTCCCCAATTTAACAGCTCTGATTATTTCCCTGTACATGAATGCTTTGAAATGAGCTCAGCTCTGCCATCTTTGTGATTATCGTGCTCACTGTAATTTTCCAGCACTTTCTGCAGACACTTTAATTTGTTTTTACGTGCAGCGGGAGAATGACTGCGTGGTGGCAAATCTTTGGCAACGCAAGCGTCTGAGACGAGATGCTGATTTTGATGAGGACAAGAGCCTTTAAATTTTAAGCCGGTATTTGTAAAAGAGAGATTTAAGCGTCGGGAGTTAAAGAGAGATCTCCACTTTGAAGTGTTACTACCTCGGAAATAGTAAATCAAAATAAAATTTACCCCTGCAGTAAATCAGATTTGATTAATTGGGAATGTAAATTAGCATACAGTTGAGAAATGGCCATTTAAACACCAGAGCATAATTTATATGCATCTGGTCTGAGTTGTTTTCTCCATACAATCACTTTGCTTTAGATTTAATGGCTTAATGCTTTCCGTCAGCCTGAATGTTGTCGTAAATGTCCGCTGTAGGTTTATGAGTGGCTTTATTTAGCTGATATCAAATCTATTACTGTAGACACTCTGGCAATATGTATATTACAGGAGTTTTTTGAAGACCGAAAAACAAGCTCTGGTACGAGACAGAAATTAGTTCCATTAAAGCATCAAATAATAATTTATAGTAAATGTTCATAGCCAGACTTAAAGGAGTTTGTAAGTGTTTATTGAAGGCCTGCAGTTCCTAAAATGGAGTATTTGTGCTGAGTAGGTCAACAGCGCTACAGCAAATCAGCTGGATTAATATGATGTAATCTAAACAGACAATAAGAAATGCCATGCAGTACATAGGGAGAAAGGTATAGGTCAAGCACCACAGTCACACTGTGATAACATCAGCATCAGATAATCATTTATCTGCTTCTTTCGGACTTCTTACTGATATAGCCCCTCACAGGACCCAAGAATATACAATAACATGGTGTTGCAGAATCATGGCCCTGTCCAGGACAAACGGTTTATCGAAGATGAGTGAACGGTGTTTTAAAACAACAGCTTACCATTATAATAGAACTGAGCAGAGTTTTATAATGTGGAACTTTGCTTTGATGGAAAAGGCTACAAAAAAAGTTAGCATTCAGAACAGGGAGCCGTGTGATGCATTTTTACCCAGAAATCCCCTCGGGCTATTGGAGAGTTTTTCTCTTTTTTCCATTTGTAAAAAGCCCCAATCTCTCTGACCTTCAGCAGCTAAACGCTTGAAGGTGAAGAGGAAAGCGAGTGATGGCTTTACTTTCATTTATTTATGTTTAATGTGCGGACTATGGGACCATGTTCGGCTGTCTGCTGATGTCCTTTTTTTAAGACCACTTAATGCTGAGCAGGATCCATCAGATTCCACATTCTGGGGAGGGAACCTCCATTAGCAATAAGACCATGTACCCAGCCAGGTTCCAGTAACAGCCGGGTGGTGGCAGCTATGCCAAGCGCCACGGTCTGCATTAAAATGGCCTCCAGCTCCTGGACCTACATGCTGGAGAGTGTGAATTCTCTGGAGGGTATTTGGGATGTTCACCAGCCTGCTAATCACATTTGCGGCCTCCATTTGCAGATGATGGCAGTAGAGCTTCATTTACACAGCAGAATGTTTGGCTGCCATGTTTAGACCTGTAGATATCCCTATGTTGGTTTCTGAGTTTGCTGGAATAGCTAAGGGACAACTATCTTGCTGTTCCGTGGCTATTATTAACAGTGTCATGTGTTTCATGCGGTGAAAAGTTTTCCAAGAGCAGGAGCAAAGAGCTAGTAAGGTTGGTTTTTGACATTCGAGCATTTGAAAGTTGAATCTTAAGGTTGGTATGTGGTTTACCAGGTTGGCTGATTGAACTTAAAAAGGCTCTTAATTAAATAATTAAAAAATTATCTTGGTAACAGACACATCAATGGGCAAATAACATCCAACCTGGCAACACCAAAGTTGATTTTGTTTTACCTCCAGCCAGACAATATGTTTGGTGTAAAACAACAGGCTCGTTACCCTTCTGCTCAGGAGCCAGCAGACTAATTAAAGCTTAATGTTTTCCGAAGGGTTTAAAGACGTCTGCAGTGTTTGTGTCTCCAGCTTTGAGGCAGCCCTTTAGAATGGAGCTGCGTCTGAACCAACACCTTGGCAAGGTTACTAGAGATAAGGACTAACATTGCATCAATTCCCACAGCAAGCATGTGTCATCATCACCAAAGCTGCCACATCACACTTTACTGACTCCTTCAATTAAAAAACGAAAAAGCAGAGACAACGAACAAGCGGAGTTGTTCAAGTTAGCTGTGTGCACATTCGTGCCCTTCAAAACTCTTAAGTCAAGCCTGGCAGCGTCACATAGCCTGAGGTGAAATGCTCTTCGCAGAGACTGCTTCTTTTCTTCATCAGCATATTCTCTCTCTCTCGTCAAGGAGATAGAGTGTGTACTCCTTCGTCGTGACAACATGTCTCAGGAGGCCGCATTAGCGAGATGGTAGTAGTCATTGTTCAGGAATTGAAGCCCATGACTGTCCCACTCGGAGCACTGGAAGAGCACTGGTCTTGTTGACATTTAATGTGAGCATATTTGTGTTCAAGCATGAAGTTAGGAGTCACCAGTCTATAATGTGAAAGGAGTACAGGATTCTCTGTGGTTTATTATCATTTTTCCAGCCTGCAAACAAAACATGATGTATGCCGAATTTTTTTGTTTTTCTCAAAGGTTGTATGAAAACAGTAATGTAAAACATTCATTTGTGTAATTTTTTTTATCCATTCATCCATTTCATCGTTCTTTAATCTTTAAAAATGGCAATTTTATATAAGTTATTATATGATTTCTTTGTTTTTGAATGAAGGAAACTTGCAAAGAAGCGTAAGGAGACCTTGAGCAGCAGCACAAGGCAGGAGATGACGGTGATGGTGAACTCCATGGATAAAAGCTACACAGAGCAGGGCACCAACTGTGACGAGGCCATCTCCTTTATGGACACCCATAACCTCAATGGAAGAAGTGAGTTGGTTACTGATGAAATTCTGTATCTTAAAGCATTGCATTTTGTAGTCAAATACGTTGACCAATTGGCAGCTCCATAAATAGGTTCTTCACAATTCTTTACTCTAGGTACTGGACAGGAACTGTGTACCTTTCCAGTACTTTCACACTAGTAATTGAATCATTCATAGGAATAACAAATTAATATGCTTTGATAGGCAACTGTATAATAAACTATAAGTGGGTCAAAAGGTCTAAACAATTCAGAAGCATTAAAGCCAGTGACCACAGTGCAGACTTTTGTAGCTAAGCGCTCTGAGAGCCATGCCTGGTTCACATCTCTGGGCTCAGCATTTACTTTATGCACCGATCTTCAGTTTTTTGGAGTCTCTATTCTCCGGATGCACCCATCTGCTTAGCTAGAGTCAAGCCTGACCCTTCCCAGAGCATACTGTACCCTTGGAAAGTCTTGACACGTATCTTTTCTTATCATATGAATGATATGCAGTAGTCCCTAGGATACAACAGAACAGAATATATGTCCATGCCGTCAGCTTGCCATGCGCTCTCAGATTCCAGTTCTTTTAAGACAAGATGGTCAGTTCTTCTGGGATTCTGACAACTGTCAATAAACTGTGTTTTAGAGGACAACTCTAATCTCTGTGATGTACAGGTTTTGTAAGCAGAAGGTAAAAACATTTGATATGGACTTGTGATATCCAAGAAATCAGGACCAATAAGTGACCATTTTAGTCTAGTCATGGTTTTGTTGGTCACTTTGGAAGGAACACAGAAAAATGTTTGAATTGGTCAATTTTATTTTAACTCCATTTTGTCCTAATTTGGTTGTTTGCCTGTTCTTTTATTATGGTGATTTGCATCTTTTCTAACTACTGCATCACAGGTGAGCACTAACGTCACAGAGGAAAGCACTAACTGCCCTTTTCTTCATATACATAATGCCCACGATTAGCTAATGTCACTCTGATCGACAGGAAAGAGTAACGCCATTCTAGACACCAAGAAAGCATGGCCACGGATGACTGTGGCATCACTTGCATCAAACTTTCTACCAAGGATAAGGCAAACGCTTTTCGGTTACACCACTCCTGAGCTCATGTCTATTTCAGGTTTGTGCTTCAGAACAGCTAGCTTCACAAAATATCATTAGAATTATTATAATTAGTTAGCGATGATTCTAATGTTTTAGTGTTTTAGTGAATGATAAAGCTGTGTCTATACAGCTATGTACAACTATGTGCCATACATTGTGTCTGTCAGGGAATAACAAAATGGATCAGAGATGGCACTCGCTTCTTTGATCGCATGGTAGCGGTAAATATTTCAGTCAGGCTGCACCTTCTTTTCCACTCGACATGGCTGATGTGTGACCCAGCAAAGTGGCCAGCAAACAAGGATAAATAAATAAACATGCGCTCTTAGCGACCGGGACAGAAGTGCAGCGGACGCCAGGGTAGTTCATGCGTGACCTTATCCTGCTGTCAGCCACCATAGCTGTGATTGACAGGCAGGTCGCATCAGACAGTGCCTTCTGGCAGCTGTCAGAGAGCCAGAACCTACCTGCCCAATCTCACTGTCAGCCGCTCATTCAGCTCTCCACCACCTACAGGCTTAGCACTACATCTTCATTCTGAACCACACATGGCTTTACATGGCTGGTCCCGGAGGGCTTTATTTTATTTTTGCTGTGTCTTAAAAATATTTGAGCTATTCCTCATTCACGTCACAGTGGTATTTTAGGTTGAATTAGACAACCTTAGACTGACAGTCAAGGGAATTATGTGGATGGATGTCTTAAGTCTTAAAATAGCACACAGAGGAAGGCACACAGCCATGTTTGGTATATGAAAATGTAATTTACTTGTGGGATATTTGACAAAGAAATTCAGGAATGTGGGGTTTTTTTATTTTTATTTGAAGTAAATTTACTCCTCTTTCTCTTTTTTCTTTGATTAAAAGCTGTTTCCTCACCGTCATCATTTACCATGAAGACTAACACACTCAGCACTTCGGTGCCCAACACCTACTACCCAGGTAACCTCAGCTCTGACCTCTGACCTCCACCATACTCTTACTCTTAATTATATAACTTGCCTGTGTCAGGAATATAATGCATTATCTTATATTCAGTATGTTCTGCTTTGCAGCTAAGTTTAATTTTTGATTTGAAATGAAGAACCATGTATACAATAAAAACATTATTTATGTACAAAATAATAATATTGAATTAATTATATTTCACTGGAAAAATAATACATTCAGGTGAAAATATCTTGAATGTAGTCAAATGCATCTAATATTTCTCATTATGTTTTTTTTTACTTTTCAAATTTAAATGAATATTTGAAATGGCTACATTTTAAGCTTAAAATAAAATAAAAAAAATGAAAATATTTTTTTGTGTTAAAGATATTTTCATTTGCTAAAATATTTTTGCACTGTTCAGAATATGATGATTAGTGTGTAAATCAGTGCACAAAGCACTGATGAATTTATACTCTTTCTTTATGAAACACAGGTGTCAAACTCATTTCATTTTGTCCACAAAACTGAAAAAGAATATATTGGAGCTATCCAAATCCATGATACACTACTACCCAGTGTTTTCTTGCTGGAGCATAGTATAGCAACTACCCATCAAATTCACCGCACATGTTCCATCTGCACCACCAGTATGACAGCAAGCTTAATTATTATAAAGAAGACTAACACCCAAACCTGGCTGAGACAGTTAACACTGGGTCGGCTTTATTTACAATACAGCTAACTTAAAAACATGCCGTAAGGACTGAATAACCTGTGTATCTGTGTTTATTCTGATAACCTATAAAATAATCAGAACATCGGATAATCCTTATGTGTGTGGCATTTTAATGCATCTTTATGGACTGAAATGGAGCCAAAAGCAATAGGGTGTGTGGGTTTTACATTTTACAGAGGTCTTGCAGATTGAAACTCTAGTAAAAATGAATGTGTGTCTGTAGTGCATGTGACACATCTTAAAATAAAAGCTCCAGAAACACGTCCAGCATTAATTAGTGATTAACCCTAAATTCTAAAATGCAGCCTACAAAGGTGTCGAAAAAAGGAATTGATGCCGAGCGCAGATGTGGGAGACTGAGCATGTGTATGCTCTTAGCGAAGATATGTGTGTATGACTTCTTCTTTACTACTACAGCCAAGGAGCCGGGGTATGAATGAGTGTAAATTATGTCATGGACTCCGATAAGTTAACTCACGACCACAGCCAGACTACAGAATAGATATACTTATGCCTTCGTTCATGACCCTTCAGAAATTGAGTTTGACACCTGTTTTAAGATTTCATAAGATATGCATAGTTCTTCCTTTTTGGAATAAACTGTCTTCTATCTAATTGCAATTCTAACTGTCATGTGCTCTATGGCTGATTTCTGTTCTGTTTTCACCTTCCCACTTTTTCTCTTCTTTATAACCTTCAAAAATCTGCACTGGTTTTGAGCAGATCCCTTTGTGCCAACTGCTATCTTAGGTGAGACAATATTCCACTTCCTGTTTCTCCAATACCTAGCTTTATGTCATGTGAGCTGTTACATGTACATTCCTGTGATAGCTTTCAAGAGACACATCAGGATAATGGACAGTAAGAGAGAGAGGAAAGGATTAGAGAGATTTCTTTTTGTTACTGATGATGGCTTCCTCACATCCATACCTGCCTGCTTTCCTCTTCTCTGTGAGGCGAGGGTCTTTTTCTCCCCGAGCTCAGGTTGGCTTCACCCCATCCCATCCGCATTCCGTGTCGTGCGTGTGACGTCACGTATGTCTATGACCTCTCATGTGCATGGACAGATAATGTGGACTGGATGAGGGGGGGTGACAGTGTGGTGCAGTAAACAAATGAACAAACGCATAAAGAAAACAACAGCCCACGGCCATCTAGACATCTCTTAATGACAGTGCAAAAGGCCCAGATAGCGCAGTTTGAAGAACTGACTTCAATATTATGCGTCTCATACGCTTTCATACTGTACAAGATGATACAAGAACAAAAATGTATTTATGTTAAGCTAAACATTGTCGTGCACAGTGTGTCATCAAATCAGACATTTGGCACAAATCCACGATGCTAGAAGAGGACTTGAATACACATGCTTTAGCAGAGTAGCTCTAAACATTGCTTTTTTTTCACTCAGTATGAATCTTTTATCCTTAATTTGGCCAAGCAGTTCTTGTCTTACAGTAAGGCAACACTTGATTGTTGTTACTGTTTTTAAATGGTAGGTCTCCCAGCCAGCATTTCAGAATAGGCTCCTTCTATGGACAAGAGTCAAAATATGTCTAGGTGCTCTTGTTTCAACTATCATGTTGCTTATACCCTGTTTCCTTTCTCTTCTCCTTTTTTTTCTTCACATTTAACCTGTTATGTATCCTCTTAAAAAGTGCCAATTAATGGTAAGTTGCCAGTCTGCCCTGTGTTTTTGGGGGTGGAGATGTATGTGGGTCATGCCGAAGGGACCTTCTCCCCCAAACTGTGTTGCCTCGCATGGCCTTGCGTAGCATCTCGCCCTCCCCTGTCCACCTGTGCAGCCATTAGTTAGCATGGCCGTCACCCGTGGGCGTCCTCTTCATGCATACGTGGACGATGTGACATCCCCCCCTCCCACCTGCACCCTATTATTCTACTCTTTGGTTTCACTCCCACACCCCAGTCACTTTGTTGTGAAGGTGTCTCATCTGACATTGACATTGTCATTGTAACTGCTAAGGTCACCCTCTTTTCCACCATGTGTCATGGAGAACCACAGACGTTCACCATTTTCACCATCTGTGCCGCCATTTTGCCATTGACCTAACTCTGCATAGCAAGTTTGTGTAGAGAACTGAGCTGAGCAGGTAGCGTATTAGAACAGGATTTTATTATAACATTGTGCTGTTTGAAATAACTAGTCAGGTAATCTAGTCAACATTTCACTTTCAGTCTGCTCTATGTGTATAATGTATTACTAGCCTTACACATACAGTACTGTGCAAAATTCCTAGGCACCCTCATTTTTATATAGATGTGGTCCTAGATGGTTTTTTATGTCTTCAAAACATGCATTTCCCCTGAAAATTCAACGCTAAAGAAAGATATTAAGTACTAGACCACTTTTCACATAAAAACCTAATGGAGGCAACAGTAAGTGTCTCCTGGAGAACCAAGATGTAGGAAAAACGTACCAGCCAGTTTCCTTAGAAAATTGAACGAGTGTACCTCAGAGAGATGTTGCATTCGGAAATGGTTTGGACACACCAAACACTGACTTGGATTAGTTTTTCTCTTACTGGTAACCTCTCTTAATCATGTTTCATTCTGTTGTTTTTGAGGGCATCTTTGCCTTTCAGAATTTCTTTACATGCACCTAAGACCTTTGCACAATACTGTACTTACTGTGATACTAATGTTCATTTCCTCATGTTTATCTCATGTTGTAACTCGATCGTAAAAATCCTGTATTCATCCATTTCTCTGATGGGTTGTTGAAATTTTGTGAAGAAATGTGCATGTTACTTCAGGCCTGACCAATACCCCCCACCCCCTCCCCCGTTTCTCTGACCCACTGCAGATGAGAATCACACGATGACCAGCGAGACCAGCAGCCTGGTTCAGTCCCACACTCATTCCTTTAAGAAAAGGGAGGCCGTGGATGTGCCATACCAGACAGGGCAGCTCCACCCGGCCATCCGCGTGGCAGATCTGCTTCAGCACATTACCCAAATGAAATGTGCTGAGGGCTACGGCTTTAAGGAAGAGTACGAGGTGGGATCCTGCCTTTACCTTTCTTTCTTTCATTTTATCTTGTTTTTATCTTTCCTTATGCAGCCTAGTTTAACATTTTCCTTCACCCCCCCCTTTTTTTTTGGTGTCTTTTTCTTCCTACCCTGCGTCTCTTATTTGGTTGTTGTGCATGGAGTGCATAAATGTGTTTTGTGTCTCTCTAATGGACTTTTCGTGAGCTCTTAATATGCAAAAAGCACAAATTTATGTCCTTGCACTTAGTGCCTGTGTCATCGCTCCACTCCTCCAGCTCTGTGTTCATGCTCCTGCAGTTTGTTGACTCCATGCCACCCTGCTTAGCTCTTATAGGCCCAAAGACAGGAATCTGTTTAACTACCTAGCAACCCCTAAATTATCTTGGTGGAAAAATTAGCTCGTAAATCTAAAAGTCCCCTGTTCACGCTTGCTGGCAGACACACTTGGGGGATTCAGCGACTGAGACTGTTTGTTAACAGCTAAGACAGCTGAGAGATGTCACCGGTGCCAAGCGCCCGAGTTTGAGCCCACAGACTCTCCTCGTTAAACAAACGGCTCTTTCAGCACGCATTCTCATCACCCACTGTCTCAGATGTTTGTATGTTTGCATGCACTTTCTGTCCATTTCATCTTCCACTTTCTTGATCAAACAAGAACTGATCACCTTTTGTGTGGTTCCCACCAACCCACCTTTCATGCTCTTCTCCTCCACCTGCCACTTCATTGTTAAATAAGACCAGAATGAAATAAATTTTTCAGCTTAAATACTCCCATTCAGCCCTCGTTCTAGGCTACCCTGAGGGCTCAATTCATTATGGATAAAGATTTTTTTTAGGGCAGATGTAGCTCAGGAGCTATACTATGCAGGTTAAAAATACAGCCTGTAAAATAATTGATGCATCCACCCCCCGCTTTCCTCCTTCTTGGTATAAATGTTTTCTTTTTATCTTCCATTCTGAATGCCCATTAAGCTGGGAAAAAAGCAAAGTCATTGTAGTGTGCTTTCGTTTGCTGTCTTTACTCACCTGTCTTAGATAAATAAAAGAAAGAGCTGATGAGGTCTAAAACTGAGCACTAAACTCAACTTATCTTTTCCCTGATCCATGCTTCTTGTTATTCCATACATTAACATTGGGAAGCTAAATGAGGTAAGCAGACATTTTTGGATGTGATTGTAAGTTGTTATAGCTGCTTGCTAGTTGCACAATGACTTGCCAGATCCTGCCAGCTTAAAACTGTCCAGTAGCCTGTCATTTACTTCCTGTATTGTGGCTGTAGAGGATGTGTGACACTTTATCATGTACGTGTACAATGCTATCACATGTCTGTAAATTCAACGCAATTAGTGTTTTTTCAAAATAACAATTTCAAGCTCAAATCACACGGAACTCACTGCACAAAACATTTTAATGCTCCCGATATAAATCAGGAGAAAAAATACTTTATAGCAACCAAATCACGAGGAGGTCTTGCCTCATGTGGCCTGCGTTCAAACCTCTTTTTGATTATATATTAAGAAAGATACAGTTGTATCGTTATCATTTTGACTAACAGCCTTGCATATGGACCGTTGTGTCATTTATGCTAATGCTTACCACGCTCGTTTGCTTCTGGACGCCACGTCATGCTTTGCTATGAAGATCCACTGCAACCATACATGCTAACAGTTGTACATGCTTACCATGCCATACCAGCATGCAGGAGTTTGGGAATGTTCAGAATGTCCTCTTTTGCAGAGTGTCATTTACAGTGTCAATTGGCGAGGGGTTTAAGTTAAATTTGATCATTCGGCCACAAACTTGATTATATGATATCACCACTGGGATTTATTTTCATTTTTTTTTCAGGTTGACATACTGGTTAGCTTAAAAATTCATTTTCGTTCACACAAGGTAATAGTTTGCAACATTAGCTAATCCAGTCAGCTACCTAACGTTTAAGTAGCAAACTGAATCACCAGCATGCTGTCTAGCATTACATGAATTATTATCTTGTGTGGTTAAATCAAGCTGCCTAACATTCATCCATTCCTCTTCAGTGATTACTCCATCCTGGTCAGGGTCATGGTGGATTGGATATGGAATACATCCTGGATAGGACACCAGTCCAGCGAAATGGACCCTGCGCACACTCATTCACACTTAGGGGCAATTTAGTGTAACAGGCTAACATTTGCCCAGCTATAACATTAATTTAAACTAGACGTCAGCTTTCTAGTTAACATCCGAGGAATTGTTCTAGTGATGTCATATGATCAATTTTGTGCTTAGCTAATGAAATTTAACTCAAGCTCGACCTTGTTTACTCAGGAGCAATTGTCATTCAGCAAAACCAGGATGTACACTCGTGATAAACATGGATACCTCAAGTAGGACATGTTTCAGGATCAATATGTGTGTCCAGCTAAAATTCCCTCAAATGCACTGTGAAACGTTTGGCTTGCCCTGGATTTCATTTTGAAAATCTTAACAGTTCATTAACTTCATAAAGCAAAATTTGCGTATTTGTAAGAAATATTGAAACACTGGCCTTATTTTGTATTATACAGTCACCCCAAAATTAGTACTCCAAGTGTAAAAATCTTGGCACCTTTAGTAGTGCAGTGCAGTGGTTAGCACTGTCGCCTCACAGCAAGAAGGTCCTGGGTTCGATCCCCGGGTCACCCAGGGTGCCTTT
>JAQQZR010000033.1:20389116-20401384 GCA_030068235.1 Notoglanidium macrostoma
GCTGGGATTGGCTCCAGCTTCCCCGCGACCCAGACGGATAAAGCGGTATAGATAATGGATGGATGGATGGATATATTCTGGAGAAAATGTTTAAGTTATGTTTGCGTATTGGAGGAACAGGAGGTGCACATTAATGGTGGTGACACTGATTTGTTAAAAGAAAAGATAAAAACAAAGTGATGTTGATCCAGGAACATGTCCTACTTAAGAAATCACATTCACCTACTAGGGACGTTTTCTTTCATCAGCTGTTGTGATGAATTTTTATTGTCATTTCATTTCTTTGTTTGCATTGACTTCATACCTTTCAAAAACTCCAAAGACTTTGTGTTTTGACGAAGGTTCAGGTGCAGATTGCAATGCTTTGTCTGTAACAGGTGACTGATTTTTAATAACCACCCTCCCCCTTAATCCTCCTAGACAGTGAGACAAAACACACAAAGTCATGAGACACAACAAGGGTGCTTGTCAAACGTGAGCAAGAAGCTGAGTATTATTATCTATTGAAAAGTTGCTTCGAGCCATGGCAGTGATGAATCTGTAATTATTGTTTGTGCTTGGAGCTTGATGTGGTCCCTTGATGCAGCCATCTGATTTTTCCTGGAGTAATCCAGTGTAAAAAAAAAAACACCTGAGTTTGACTTATTGAACATGTATACAACGGTATACATGTTTGGACTCATTATTTTTAGCCCACCAATTAGGTGTTAGCTCATTGACTGAGATTATAAGGCCTAACCAATAGTATTCAGAGGCCTAGAGGGACAGCTGCAGCCTGGAGCTCCCTCTCAGCCATTTTACTTTTTATTCTGTCTCCATCTGCCGTAAGGCTGCACTGGATCGTAATGATTCTGCTCCATAGATTTATACTTACAGCCATTTTTTCCATGCAGGAAAGTCAGGAAATCATTATTTTCTGAAAAAAAAAAATTTCAGTCAAGCAAAACTGAGTTTATCCCTCCATTTTGCTCTGAATGTTTTCTATTCAAATGTAGGTTTTTTTTTCCCTTTTTTTATGTGTGGCATATAAAGCATTGTGCAGTCATAAAAAAGCCCATTTCACTATTTGTTTGACAGAATTTGTACTTTATAAACAGTCTTTAAGGTGTCTGCTTATGCAGTTTTGAATATATGAATATCTCTGCTGGCTTTTTTTCCAGCTGACATGGCACAGTCAGAAGTTCGACACGTGTCTGAACTAGTTCGTCTGTGCTCTCATTATTCTCCCCTACTGCGGTCCCACTGTTGGACTCTGCATCTCATTACCGCCTGCCAAACACACCAAGCATCTAAAGGTGTTCGTCATTCCCCCTCCCTCCACAGGCTCAGAGACGCCACGGCTCGCTGTCACTCACCCGACATGAAAGGACAGCTGTCTCCAAAGACACAAAGCTGCGATGAATAACAAACCAGCATCGCTTTTGAAAATTTAAACTGAGTCTGGGTAGAGAGAGAGAGAGAGAGAGAGAGAGAGAGAGAGAGAGAGCGTGGAGCCAAGTTTTCACGTTGTTGTCAATATGTATTAATCCACCTTCAATGGATGTGTTGGAAGGGAAAGCAATCTGCATTAAATATGCCTGCCCTTTAAAGTCTCCCTCGCTGAAATGGTCAGACTGCCACAGACCTATCTCCAGGCCCTGCCTGGTCAGCAGAAAGGTCATGTGATAAACGCCATTCTTTTAATCCAGGAGGAAGGTGAGCCTGTATCTGAGCCTGTTTGCTTATTAAGAGCTCATTTCTGAGCCCTGCAAACAGTATTAGTGAAGAATTTTCATTATTTCTTATTGTTAAATGATCTGTATGTTTTAAGTCACAAGAAACCTAGGCTTAGGCTTGGAACCTAAAACCAGTTACTAGCTACATTCGCCATTTAGAATCTGTATACAGATTTTCCTAGCGAATGTTTTGCTTTAACTCAAGTCAAGCTCAACACAAGTCGATTAAACTACGTTCACATTGGAAAAAAAAAAAATAAGATTTTGCCTGCACCCATTCAGCAGGAGACAGGGCTGCAGCATGCCTCCCATCCCCAGGTGCTCCCTCCTGCCTTCTGCTTCCTCTGTGGGGAACTTCAGCAGAAAGCGGGAGTCATCACTGTGCCGGTGTCATTAACCATGCTGAGGCTGATCAAGGCACTTTGTTCTTCAGACAAATCCAGTGTCATCATCACATTCGCAGCCAAAGGATGTTCAGCTTCCCTAACAGAAAGAGCAGTAGTCACTTGCAATCACCAGCAATCATATCAATTGTCTGTGCGGCCGTTTGTGGATAATAATGCATCATTATGCTCTATTTATACCTCAGAGTCGCACTTTATCCAGAGGGAAGCAGGCAGCTGGCACCATTAAGAAGCTGCTATGAGCAGACAAGTCTGCGAGCATGAGCACTCCAACACCCACCCACCCCCGTTAACAAACTAGATCTGCTTTTGAAGTTTGTCTTCATAATTAGCTTTAATTGTGTTGCTGAGTAGTTTTGAATGGGCAGATTCCCCACATGGCATTAATATTTCATCATCAGTTACTGTTCAGAAGAGTGTCAGCTTTAATTCCATCGCTGACTGCACTTTTTTTAGTCTTTAATTTCTAACATTCGAGCCCTTTAGTGGCGTCAGAGAGACAGGCAGCGAGGTCGTTTTGTCTCAGCTGCAAACTCTGAGCCGAAGCACCTCTAACAGCCCTTAGTTCTGTCACTACTCCCAGGGTTCCATGCTCCTGTCCCTTGATGTCAAATAATGATGTGAATCTAGTTAGTGCAACTGTCTTCTTTTCCACTGATTCTGTTTGAAGTCCAACTCAGCCATCATTTAAGATGGTAACCTTTGACCCTTTTGTGCCGTCTCTGCTCTTGCTTCTTAACGCTTGTCTCTGCCTGTTTTGATTTCTCTCTACAGAGTTTCTTCGAAGGGCAGGCTGCGCCCTGGGACTCTGCAAAGAAAGATGAGAACAGGATGAAGAACCGTTATGGAAACATCATTGCATGTATGTAATGATAACAATCTTAATTCGGTCTCACTATCAGCATGCTTCCGTGTGATACAGAGTGTAGCTCACTGGTCTTCCTGTTTTGTGTAATTGCTCTTTTGATTATATTCCCACCCGTTTGCTTTATAGTGGGGATTCTCACTCAAACTGATACATGCATTTGCCTGTTCAGACATACACCCATCCATATAAAGTCGAAGAGTTATCAGGATGTTGTTCAAGATGAGACCTTTGTTGCAACAGTCTATCCGTTTTTTTTCCCCCCTTCACCAGAGTTCTTCATCAGTCACCTTTCCCACTTCTACCGCACTCATTATAAACCGTTTCTCCCTCTGAGAGGAAACAGCTCGCTCAGTTTGGCTCTACTCACTTCCTGTTTCTGGCTAATGAGGCACCAGCCAATCCCAGGCGAGCATGAGCCCTAGGCCATGTTAGACCTGATAGAGAGAACACTCCCAAAGGACTGGCAGAGTTGCATAGTGGAAATCCTTCACAACAACTTAGTATCTCCTGTATGAATAGGAAGGAAAATCTGCAACACATGAACTGGTTTCAGTTAGTCAGAGCGACAGATGCTTATTTCACAGTGTTAGCTCATGTGTTATTATCAGCTGATGTAAAGTGGCAATGTCTTTGTAAATATTGTGAGATTTCATAAGGGCTGCATGTTTATAAGCTGAAACAAACCTTTCTTATTATGAAATTCATCTCTAGCTCTGTAGCACTAATAGAACATTTCCAATATTATCTGCTAGAGTTATACATACACAAATTAACCTACTGCTTGAAATCTTCTTTCACTTTAATTCTTTTCTTGAACAAGCTCATTTAAAAAAGGAACGAGTAGTAATGACTTGCTTTTTCTCTCACACTCTTCTTTTTTCCCAGATGACCACTCCCGTGTCCGACTGCAGGCTATAGAGGGGGAGCAGAGCTCGGATTATATTAATGCAAATTACATTGATGTAAGTATGGACACTTGCCAAAGCTTACACACAGAGGTCAGTGTGTATGGTCATTGGGAATTTGTGGAGATGTGAATTACATTCTCACCCTTTCCATACCCCACCCAGTACTCACAGGAAAACATCATTGATCCACACAGTTTTGACAGATTTAGCATAGATTTTCCAGCCTAGACATAAAGCCTATTAGTGCTTGAGCTCTTAGCTAGGCCAATTAAGAGGCCAGTAATTTAGTCTGGTTGACACAAAGCAAGTATAAATTTCTCACTGTATGCCATGAAGGTGTTGCGGAGCTGATGGATATAAGGGGATGAAGATAGGCTTTTCTGTATATATTACTGATGTAGTTTTTAAAACTAAGATCAGTCCAAAATGCAACCTGAGCTCAAGAGAAATTCATACTTATTCGAATAAACAAGGAGGGTTTGGTTATTTTTGGTTGATTATATGATTTTATATGAATGAAAAGTAATCAAAAATGCTAACACTAATCTTGTTCATAACCTGTAACCATCATAACTTTTAATACAATTTATTGTTACAAGTTATGCAGATTTGCAAAGGCGTGACCATGTTGCAAAAATGACTTCTACATTCTAGACATGGGTTATATGCATGTTTTATAAAAATGCAGCCAGATAAGATTAAGAAGGCTTTGAATGTTTGCATAGAAAGGTTCCTTCTCATGTACTTACATCTGGCAAACATGCAGGAGCGTAGGAAATAGCAGGGACAGGAATGGGTCCACCCCGATATTGTCACCAAAAAACGTTTAAATAAAGTATACCTTATAGTACATTTTTCTTGATTATGCAACTCATAAAATTCTCCAGCAATGGCAACACTACGTCAGAGAATTTCTGATTATGATTAGGTTAAGTGTTAAATAGCCATCATGCAACTTCCTTCCTTCCTGCAGAATACCATCTCCCACTAATAGTTCTGTCTGAGTTTCGCCTTCAGCTTCACAGCGGTAAACTTGCTTTTATATCGGGTTGTTTGCAGCAGATCTTCTCTTCTATTTCTCATGAAATAAACACACCAAAAGGACAAAAATGTGTATTTTCTTAATTTGTAGTGGACCGGGAACCAAGTACAACTGAGCATATTTTTTTGATTTTCCCACATTAAAGCCCGCTGAAGCTAATCGTTCAGAAATGCAGATCACCAGCGCTTTAAAGTAACGGCGTCAGTAAGGGACTATCTAAAAAGTGTATGACATGGGCAGCTGTGTAAGATTCTACCAAGAATCACATTAGATGGTTTGCTGCATCTCTATACTCTCCGCCATCAACCGCCAGACCAAATTCAGTCCCCCTCAATTGTCAACCTCCTTTCTACGCTACTGCATACATGTATCCTTTGCTGTCACCCTGTGTGTCCTCAGGTGTGTAAAAATGGTGGTGGAAAACACCAGGGAGAAAGTTAACAATTTGTGAACAAAAATTATGCGTAACTATTTTTGACTCAAGACTGTATTTTTAGCAAGAAGTTTAGTCACAGAATATTTGTCCAACGATGCTTTATTCCGTTTCACCATTTCACATTTCACAGACTTTTAAGGTTAGTGTACATCAATAACACAGGGATATATTCTGCCTCAAAACCCCCAATCCATTTCCATACTGGTACCTTCTGTCAAAGTGCTATCTTATATGACAACTGACATGCGGCAGCATAGGCAACAGAGCATCAAGGCAGTTGACTTCTTTTTCAGATACAGTCATAATTTTAGCATTTAGAGACAAACGGGTGACTAAACATGACTAAACATCCCAATATATCTTTTTTCTCTCTGCTTCAGTATAAAGAACCTTTGTCTTTGCCCCATCAAACAAACATTGTCTAATGAAGTTGGTCACATGTAGAGTAGCATAGTCCATTGTCCTCACTCTTTCCATTGGGCTTTGTTTGAAAATTATTTCACTGACAGAGCAAAGTGGTTTCACTTCAAAGGAAGTTGTTTTGAATAATGGAGGCATGCTGTAGTCTCAGGGTTGCTCAGGGCTACTTTCAGCGCCTGGTCTCGTTGGAGGAGCACAGCGACCTGGAGTGACTTTGAATGTTTACTGAACTGTTGTCGATCATTGGTTTATTTTTTTGTTGTTGATGTTGTCATAGGAGTCAAAGGATGAAAAGAATAATCATTGCCAACTGTCCATGCTTGTCTGTTGGTGTGTTGGGTTATCTCCTATTGGACCAAGTCCCTGGAAACATTTCTTTCTAATGTTTACACTTCCAGCTGGAGCTGTGGACAAAGTAAATGTTATTTTCACCTCCTGTCAGCCACCCACTTCGGCTCAACATGCCCTACCAGCCCCTACACATACTGATCGCCTCCTCTCCTCCCACTCGCTTTTCCATCTCTATTTCCCCTCTTTAGCATGCCTATTCACTTGTCATTAGGACACTTTACGCTTGCCTTCAAACAGACCCGTGGATGCTCGAAGCAGATGGAACAAGCTCTTCACATGCTGAATTATTTACCTGGCCAGCTTTTAGCACACGCCGCGATACGGTCAAGACACTTAGCATCTCAAAGAACGATTAGTGAAAGCATGTCTCGTTGTCAGACACCATTATTGTATTGTACATGCTCAAAGGAGCGATATGTGAAGGAGCTTTAATCTTGCGTGTCTGCTCTATTCCAGCTCTTAAAAGTGATTTTTTTTAATGCTTTACCGCATTTATTGTGCCATTCAGCCAGGCTAACAATGTGCAGATTTGTTTAGTGCATGAAACAAAGCAGTATTGACTTACAGTAGATAGGCTACAGGGCCCAGTTAATAGGTATTTAATTGTCTACATCCAATTACATGTTATGATGTGAACTTCATATCAGGATTAGGACATTTTGGTTTATGTTCCTGCCAAGCTGGCCATGTATGTTGAAGGTGAATGTGTGAGACATCTGTGTTACCTGTCACCTAAGTGTCTCCTCAGCTTACCTACAATGAGGATATATACATATACATATAGCAGGCTAGACTGAGCAGTCTAGTTCAACATCATAATGTTAATTGAGGCTTTTATGGCTTGTCCGTACTGTATAAAGGAGTCTTATAACCATTTTGCAAAATGGTGACCATTGGCAAATTTTATTACATTAAAACTTGCTAGGAAGTTTGGGGTCAGATAACAGGGTCTGCCATGAGACAGCACCCTGGAACAGATAGGGCTAAGGGCCTTGCTCAACATGGGTTTGAACCTCTAACCTTCTGATCAGTAAGCCAGAGCCTTATAAACTGAGCCACCACAGCTCCCATTGGCCCACTCCTGCCCATTCAAGGACATGGGTTCAGTGGATATTTAGCCGTTGGGGTAGGTCTGATTGTCTGATGGGTGTTGACAACCTGGAAAGAGTACCATTAAATATGTTATTAGAAGAAGTTCTCAACATGAAAATGTGATTAAAACAAGTTTCCAATACACATGTTCCTGTTCTAAGGATTTATTTTTACTAACTGTAAGTGATGGCTTCAAGTTTTCACTGTTCCTTGTTAGTCAGATAACATACTATTAAAACACATCACGTAAAATGTCCATTTCAGTCAAATGTTTTCGAACACCATGTATTGAAATATCTGGTAAAACTTCAATAAATGGGTTCAAGTTAAAAGGGAAAAAATTAAATTACAACTATGATCATGAGATCGGTATAAGTTAACTAAAATATGTGTGTGTAATCAATTTGATCAAATTGGAAAATCTTGGATCACTCCTGTTAGTGTCTTGTTGCACTCAAGGTTCAGTATGTTTGTCTTAGGGTTGATATAAATCTGACAAATATGAACTTTAAGACACATCTAGGCTTACTGGAACTTACAGATTTACAGTGACTGCTTCACTGAGCAAGTGGACCTGCCTTTAAAAAAAGCATTGGGCTAGAAGTATGTTCGATTAGAGGAACGCTGAGTGGACAATGAAATGGAAAGTGGACAATGAAGTACTTTATTTCAAAGATTAGGGTGTTTGATTGAACAATTGTTTTATTTTCTCTCCTTATTTAAAAAGTTTGTTTTCCTACCAGAATCTAGTACATGACATACACAGATGTGCACATACACAGATGTGTGGAGAGTGAATGAGAAGAAATTACTAGTGGCCAGCTTAGTGTAAATGATATGGTCAGTGTGCTGAGCATCTGAGCCTGAAGACCTGAAGGAAAAGGCATTCAAACTGAAACCAACTTATTTTAACAGTTTTCAAAATTTTGTATTTTTATTCTTTTCTTTCATTCTATTATATTTGTTGTTTATTTAAGCAAACGGGTATACTGTGAAAACTCAAAAACTTGCATAGTGGCAAACTGTAGGGTTTTTTCTTTTTTTTTATGCTTGTAGTTCCTCCATGTTTATTAAATAGTAGGCACTCAACCATTTTAAGCTGCTTGATATGGCCCCATAGCTCAGCACATATCCAATCATCCTAGACCAAAATGCAGGGTCGCTATAAACATGTTTCATGGCAGCATGCACAAAGATAAAGAAGTCATTAAAAAAGCAGGGTACACTGATGATGAACAAGGAGATGTCTCCTCGACTCTGTAAGGCCCTTTATTCCAGCTCCCAACTTTAATTAGAGACGAACTGCATTAAATATGGCGCAGATAAGAATATAAGAATAAGATGACGGCAGCAATGGAGGCTGTGAACGAGTGGAAACCACAGCTTTTCTTCCTTAACATTTAGTTTCTGCACACTGAGCCCTTGCTGGGACACCGCACGCTCGACAAATGAAATGAGAGGATTAGCTTAATCCCACAGAGATTGAGCCTCTTCCATAATATAATTCCACAATCTATATCAAAACCATTACAACAGTAGTAAACAGTAGTGCAGAAGGGTGTGTGTGTGTGTTCATTTATATCAGAATATGTTTGTTACCGAGAGATAGAATAGAATATTTTTGAAGGACCAGTTTAATTTTTTTTAAAAAGTAAGATTTTATTAGTGAAGAATAAGTCTTAGCTCAGCTGAAGTTTGCATTTTCCATTAGTAGTTTAAGGCATAATTTAGTTTTGCTTTTTTTCCGCTCAGGTCATTGCAGAGAATTAGAAGCAACTGGAAAGGCTGTCTTTATTATTTCTTTTTTTTTTGTGTGTTATTATTATTTATCTTTTATCTCCTAATGCAGCGTCTGTGAGAACAAGAAAGCTTTCATTGCACAAGGAAATGTCACTGTAAAGTTCTTGAATCTTGAATCAATGCGATTCAAGAAATTGATTGTAACCATATAATATAAGGTTTAATATAAAATCATATAATATAAAACTTCTCTCTTTTTTAATTACAGGGATATCATCGACCAAATCACTACATAGCTACCCAAGGTACGAATACAAATTCTTTTATCTTATCTTATCTTATTTTATCTTATCTTATCTTTATCTCATGCTGTCTACTGAACCCTTAGATGGTTCTATCTCAGACTTTGCTATATATTTATACACACTCACATACTCAGACTCATTGAGCCATCTTGTGCTGAAGCAGCGTCTTGGAACAATTAATCAGCCTTAGTGTTGGCAGAGGCGGTGGAGTGGGATGGCTGTTAAAGGATGTGAGTAATAAATAAATGGATTAGTCGGTACGTACTTGCGCACTCTGTTGCTCAGTTAATCTGGCGGTCAGTGCCCGCTCTCCCAGCAGCCCCTGGAGGCAGTGCCTGATTGATAGTTAATTGTTGCGAGCTTCTTGGAGGCCGTGTTTTTCCTGCGTACTGGCGGCTTGTGGAGGTGCTACGTTGCTGACGGGAAACAGCACCGAACACAATCACTTCTCTTAATAGACTCACAAGCTGGTATAGTGGCACTGGGAGTTGCATAATTACCTGTTTATTGGAGCATCGCCCTGGCCTGTCCGCAGAGACGGCTCCATGTCTAAATGGCCTCTTAAGTTCTCTCTCTGCTTTTCCTCACCCTTCTACACTTGCTCCCGACTTCATTTCCAAGCTGATCCCCAGCCAGCGAAGTGTGGAGTTGCATCTGTATCAGCATTTCTAATTGACAAACAGCATTTATCATAAGAGGTCTTAACATTTTTTTAAGTAATTGTATTATACAGTGTGAATGTATATGTCTGGACATTTCACAGCCCTCCTTTAAGTTACAGAATTGTTTGGAAATGCAAAGACATAACACACAATTTACTAAAAATGTGCTGTGAACTAGGTAAAGATCTAGCCACTGATGGCACTGGCTCTTTGTATTCAATGTGGGCAGATTTCAAAAGACAGGCTTTTTATGGTGGGAAAAAAAGTTAAAAAGCTCAGAAGTTTTTGAGATCAAAGACACGTTTTCTTCAGGCTTTTTGAAGCTTGACAGCACGTCCTCCTTCTTTCTCAACCATACGTTCACTCAAAAGAAGCTTAATTGTGTCCATTATTTCTTCCAGTTTTTTCAACTTGCAATCACTTTGGAACATCAGAGATTATCAGACTGTATCATAGCTCTAATAATGAGTAAAGGCTTTGCTGGGTAGATTATTAAGTATGGAATACATAAATAGTGTCACAAGAAAGGAATAAAACACGACAGGATGTATTGTTATAGGAAATAATCGATGATGTCATGTGATAGGACCATTACCACCCAGAATTTGACAGTTTTTCTATAACAGTACATGCCGAAGTGTCTTATTCCTCTTATACAACAGCAATTCGCCAACAATTGCATTCCATATTGTGGAACGTCCATGAAACAAATTTATTCCTCTTGTCACTTCAGTTATAGTAGCTATAAACAGTAGACGTTAATAAGACAGAAATCACAGTTTGTCATGTTACTGAAAAACCACAAAGCTGTCATGCACATTCCAGCTTTACCTTTGACTGGTAAGTGCTGACAGTGAAGACTCCTTTCATAAATGTTAAATAAATGTCACAGAAAACGTCTCCATCTCAACAAATAAACACTTTTTTAATCAGTTTACATGGAACGTCGATCATGCAATCCCTGTGTAGGTCATGACTATAGAAATGACAGTGTATTATAATGAAAGCTATCGTCCTGGCTGCTGTAGAAAATGTATTCTGACCAAAAATTGAGCATTCAACAGCACTCATTCAACAAGTAGAGCAGATTTCCATGTACACACCACAGGTGATATTGTGTCTCACACGACCCACTCAGATCGCTTAACTGCATCATCTGAGCCAATCACATATATGGTGACATGCACTTATTATGTACATGCAGACTGGGAAATGAAAGTGTTCTTATTACGTCCTCCAAGAGTTTAATCCCATGGTGTGAAATTCCTTCATGAAAAAATGGGAGATTTTTTGCATACTGTCTCTGAAGCCTTCACTGGGACGCTCCATGCGAGACATTCTTCCTGTGGTGACAGAGCAGCTGTCTGACAGGCCATCACACTCTATGCTGTAGTGCTTCCCTTCCTGTATGCTAGAGGAACCTTCCCAGTCTAATTGGGGAAGTCTGACTTCACTTATAGGTGAATGGGGCTTTTTTAGTCTATCGGCAAATTATAGCAGAATTTGTCAGTTTGTACCTGCTGTTCCTGGCTGGAATACTCACCCGGCACTCCTCCAGTTCTTTCCACGTGTCAGACTCTGTCAATGATCCAGACTTCTAGGCTCATATAAAGAGTGTGTATTTGTGTGTTTGCAGTATCAGTGTCTCTTGACTCGTTTGTAGGTATACAGAAAATCCACATGCAGCACACTTGAATGAGCGATATAAAAATGATTAAACACAGTATGTAATGATGTATAATATATTCTGCAATTAAGTCGAGAAATCAGAAATAAACCTGACCTCTTGCTGTAAGTACATGTAATAAACAACATCAGACAAGTCCAATAATGAGACGAGTTGTCTGGTACAAGCAGTAATTTCTAATGCTTTCCGAGCAAGTCAAGGATTTGGTAATGCAGATGGTTCTTTTTTCGTTTTGTTTTTTTTTTGTGGATTTGAATATGTCAAATATCTTTCCCCTCTTTTTTTTCTGGTGGATATAATTTATTTTTGGCTTGGAGGTAAAGCATCAGCAGTGGAGAAAGCGCACACAGATTTGCATGAGCTAATTAGCTCGTCAGAAGTCATTTCGTAATGCGCCTGTTGATTAAAAACAATGCTAATTAGAATTAATTAACTGTGTGATTTTAATTCCTTGCACTGCGTCCTTATTGCTGGATGTTGGTCTATTAAGGTGTTTTGGAGCTTAATGGAAATGTAGATACACAAGCCTGTCAGCATTCATTTGCATGTACAGTATGTAGGTATACTGATGTCCATTTAAAGTCCCCATGCGCTGAAGAATGTGTTGTGGGTCGCCTGGTGTAGATGCAGAAATGTCT
>JAQQZR010000033.1:20405065-20424768 GCA_030068235.1 Notoglanidium macrostoma
TGTGTGTGTGTGTGTGTGTGTGTGTGTGTGTGTGTGTGTGTGTGTGTGTGTGTGTGTGTGTGTGTGTGTGTCTTTCAGGTTAAGTGTTGCAAGTACTGGCCAGATGACACAGAGATCTACCGGGACATGAAGGTGACACTGATCGAGACACAGCTGCTCTCAGAATATGTCATCCGAACTTTCGCTGTGGAAAAGGTACAGGCTATTAATTAGAACTCGGAAACTTATTCTATTAAAAGTAATGGAATGGGGGGAAAAAATAGTGTTTTTTTGCTGTTGTTTTTTTTTCCCCCACAAAGGCTCTGAGTTTCATTAATCAGTTTAGAACTGAAATACAAGTGAAACGAAACAAACATTTTGTTGTTGTTGTGGTTGTCGCTGTTACATCTGTCCAATTTCGAATTAAACTGCTGCTTTTTGTGCATCTTAATTCCAGAGGGCCTGTGTAGGTGTGTGACAGTGTGCCTGTGTGTGAGGGTGTGAATCATTGGCCTTCTTTCCTCTAGCTGTATTTCACTCCTTCTCATCCTCCCACAAATGCACAAACCTTAAGACACGCACATACACTGACACACACAAACACCAGAGATGCTTAAAGATGATACTTGTGGGAGTTTGGATGGAGTAGTGTGCCAACAGACCTCACTCTCAAATTCTCTTGGTGTGTGTATGTGTGTGTTTGCTTGTTTGTTCACCGCAGCGAGGAGCTCATGAGATCAGGGAGATCAGGCAGTTCCATTTCACTGGCTGGCCGGACCACGGAGTACCGTACCATGCTACAGGCCTGCTGGGCTTCATCCGCAGAGTCAAATCCAAGAGCCCAGCTAATGCCGGCCCAATGGTGGTCCACTGCAGGTCAGAGGATAATGATGCAGCCATTCTGTAGCTGTGTGGATTCCACACTTGCATGTAGTCAGTAGATATGAACAGAAATCTTCAACTGTATTATGCTCTTTGCAGTTCCATGTACTCTATATTCTGTATGATTCATTTGGCTTTGAATGTGAAATGGTTTTCTGACACACACGTCCTCACTCTGGCAAGCAGTGCTGGTGCTGGCCGTACAGGCTGCTTTATCGTCATCGACATCATGTTGGACATGGCTGAGCGTGAGGGTGTGGTGGACATCTATAACTGCGTGCGAGAGCTTCGCTCACGCAGGGTCAACATGGTCCAGACAGAGGTATTGCAGCCAGACAACCTCATGCCAAGCGTACACCACCCTCAAACTAAACACACACTCAAACATTCATACTGACTCAGAAGCCATAAGACCCAGATACAGCCATCTCTTCAAACTAAACACACACTCAAACATCCCTACTGACTCAGAACTCGTAGAACCCAGAAACATCCATCTCTCTAAGCAGCTGAGGAACTTTGTACAAATTTTCAAGTCACTCTGCGGAAACGTTATTTTGAGTGAAAAGTTGATTTTTTTCTTGAGTTTATTTCACCTGTTTTGCTCGTGGAGGTGATCCAAGAGACCTTCACAATAAAAAAGAAGCAAGATTCACATGGCATAAATTATTTGTATTTTTTACGTCTGATTTCTTCTAAGATGTTTTCAAATCAGATTTAAGCCCCTTTCACATGTTGTCCTCGACAGAGCTACGTATAGTCATGTGCTTGCTATAAATCTTACCCTTCTACTTTCTTGCCCAAACCATGAAAAGCTGATCAGGCAAAGGCCATCTTTGCAATTAAGACTTGTGCTCCTTGTTTGCTTATTTAATCAGTCACTGTGGTGGCATTTTGTCTTACAAATATGATTTCTTGTTGCTGTTCATGACACAGGTTAAGCAAAAATAGTGCAATCAAGCTTATAGCTTGCAGTTTTTGGTATGTTGGTAAGCAACAGGAAAGTCTGTATTTTGCTAAATCTGTGTATGCACCAGCTTAGAGGAATTAAATAATGAAAACAAATTAATTTCTTGACAGCATATAAAACTCTGTTAGTTTTTAATTAGTTTTGCAAATGGAAGCAGATGGGTAAAAAAACAAATACAAAGTAGTTGCAGAAACTACTAAAGTGATTTGGGGTACATATGTACCAGTTTATATTCAACAAATTAGGGACAAATTGCCATTTCCACTGAGCGTTTAAACACCCAGGACGTAATTAAATAATTTACTAAATATCATTAAAATGGTAAGGTACTTGGAGGAAGAAATGTTTTCTTGCTATAAAAATAGAACAGCAAGATTTATTCTTGCATTTTTCAATTTGAGCAACTCGGAATCACTTTAACCGATAATCCGTTCCAAGGACGGGGAGTCAGCAGTGATGCTACAGTGAACCACTGACCCTGGTGCCTGGACTTTTGTCAAAAATGACATCTCAAGACGTTTTCCTAAATGTCACTTTATGAAGGATTACCGTCAGGCAGGCAGGTCTGAGTGCCTGTAGAGGGGGAAAGATGGAGGAGTGACTGATTGCCCTGTCTTGGCATCCAAGCCGGCACTGTAGCACCTGGGAATTAAGTTTGATCGAGCTAGATATAATGATAATCTAAAACATACCGTTGAACGGGATTCGTAATATATAGTAGTATGTTACTGACATATATTCATTTATACAACAGTTATTTCCAGTTCATTAAGTTGATTGGATAATGGCGTTCACTCTGTGTATCACTCTGTCTGTGTTCACTACATCAAATTTTAATTCTAGCTATAGTTCATTACATTAAAACCATTTCTGCACTTACTACAGGCTGTCAGTTAGCCAATGCAACGCATGGCAACACGCAATGCTCTATCCAGCTGTGGCTTCTTTGGAAATTATTTGTTTGTGTTTTACTTGATAAAACTTTTGTTTATAGAACTGCTGTATAAATCAATATCACACTCACAGTTGTGTTGTTTTACTCAGTTTCACAGGTAATCACAGCCATGCTTATAATCGATGCAACACCACCCTTGCTCATGTGACATTACTGAATTATATCAGTATATCAATATGTTGCCCAGAAGACATTCTCTAACAGCAGTTCAGCCTATTAATATGTTTAAATTAGTGCACTTGGTCTAATATCTTATTGTTTCTATAGTAACACTTCATTTCTAGGGACTTTTATGATGGACATTTCTGTCAGGAAATGTTTATGTAACAGTCATGGGAAGAGACTCCCGTGTCAGTGCTTTGTAATGGTCAGATGTTTCCACCAAATGAAATCTTCAGGACAGATGAAGTTGCAGTTTTCAGAGAGAGTAAAAATGTTTAGGGGACAAAGTTTATAGCTGTTATAACATAAATGATATCAGGAACTAACTTGACACATGGACATTAACATTAAATGTAACTATAAATAGTTAAAAAGGATATCATTATTATTAAAGCTAGGGAATTTCCTGAAATTCTCTTTACATCCCGACAACAATGAATAAATCGAATGCTCTGACTAAAGAGAAAAAAATCTGTCGTGTGGCAGTCGCAGGGCTGTAAAAACCCATCCAATCATTTCATTCGGTCCGAATGAAATGATTAAATGGCCTGTCTACCTGCGTGCACTCTGCCCGTTCATTCATTGTGTGTGACCATAGTCTTCCACAAGGCTAGACAGACATAATGCTAAAGGTAGTGAGCAAGAAGACAGCTGTGACTACTAACAATAGCCATGTTTGTTGTTTACATTCAGTATGATAATGTTTTCGTATATGTTAGCAAGACATGGGGTAGTTCCCTCTCCCCAAAGCTCTCTCTCCGGGGCTCGTCCTCCAGCGGTAGTCAGGCAGTGCACGTTCATGCGTTTTGGAGGAGTGGCATTGGAGGGAGGGCTGAAGAGAGGGGGTGGGATTTTTCAGTTGGATAATTTCAAAATCTAGCATTCTCTTGCTGGTTTCTCCAAAATGACCTACCCTAGCTTTAAATTGTAATCATTGACAAATCACTTTGAGATGACCTTTTATTGGAAAACAATTCACTTTGAGGTGGTAATACATTTATATAATAATAATAATAATAATAATACAGTGTATGTAATAAAACATTATATAAATTTGTTCATTTAAATTATTATAAAATAATTATTTACATTAAATGTGCGGTTGTTACTTTTGTTGTAATTCCTTGTTTTCCAGTCATTTTGTTTTGTTTTATTTTCAGGAGCAGTACGTGTTCATCCATGATGCCATCTTGGAGGCGTGTTTGTGTGGTGACACCACCATTCCAGCCAATCAGCTGCGTTCAGTGTATTATGACATGAACCGTCTAGATCCTCAGACCAACTCCAGCCAAATTAAAGAGGAGTTCAGAGTGAGTGTGTTTGCATGTTTGACTGCATGTCAGCGCCAGAGTATGTTAAGTGTTAAGTGCCATTTAATGGCCACAGTATTAATAGTGTGAATGTTGGATTGTGCTGTTACTCAGACTCTGAACATGGTCACTCCGACGCTGCGTGTGGAGGACTGCAGCATTGCTCTGCTGCCGAGGAACCATGAGAAGAACCGGTGCATGGACGTGCTACCGCCTGACCGCTGCCTGCCCTTCCTTATCACTATTGATGGAGAGAGCAGCAACTACATCAACGCCGCCCTCATGGATGTATGTATATGAACACTGCTACAAGGTGCTGCAGCCAAAATAACACTGATTCTCTAGTCCGAAAGTCTGATAGAGTTAATGAGACAAAGTATCCCTTAGGGGTTTTTTGCATGTTTAGTCATGTGTGAACAAGTCACCTACAACTAATGTGTTACATTTAGTTTCCTTTGCATCACATTCATATTAGAATATAGTGCCAATGAAGGGCATTTATTCACCAACAGACATGAAGAGATTACCAGGATGCTTTTAATGTATTATTATTCTACCAAAGAGCAAGGAAAAATAATAAGAGTGGGGAATGGAAAACGATTTGAGTAGAAAGCAAAAGAAGCCAGTGAGAGAGACATATGGAGAGAGCGAGAGCGAGCAGTGGACATATCAGATTCCTCGATTCAGCAGTACTCACTTGTCCATGTGGGACAATAAATTGCACATTCATCCCTATAATAATCACTTGTTTTTTCCAGAAAGCCAAAGCAGATCAGTGGGGGGAGCAAACATGATAAATGGGAACGACTTCGCTCAATATGCCATGCACAATTATGTGCTTATTGAGAATGATTAAAAAACAGATGGATTTGATTTATTCCACTGTCTTGCAAATGCATAAAATAAATTCACAACTGTGGATGTTTTTTTTATTTTTTTCCACCATACGACTTCATCTAGATTGCTTTTATGGAAAATATGTTCAAAGACCAGTAACAGAGCATTTATTTTCATTAGAGCAAATGGAAATGTCAGTAGCAGTAGCACAGAATAAGGGCATAACAAGCAAAAACATCAGAAATGAAAAGCCTCTTACATCAATTAGCTAACTAAAGACATTCATATTCTCAGTGTACAGCAAATCTTGCAAGAAAAAGTGCTGACACCCTCTCTTTTTCTCACACACACTCTCATTTTATTCACATTCTCCTCCTTCTCTGTCTCTGGATCACTCTACAGAGCTACAAGCAACCATCTGCTTTCATCGTTACCCAGCATCCTTTGCCCAACACTGTAAAAGACTTCTGGAGGCTGGTCCTGGACTACCACTGCACATCTATAGTAATGCTGAATGATGTAGATCCTGCCCAGGTACAGTGCCTGCATTTTTTTTTCTTTTTTTTTTTTTTTTACATTTCTCTCTCACTTCCTGTCTGTCCAACACACATGAGTGGTTTCTTCTCAGCTCATTATGGAAATGCAGCAGGCTAGCCAGGGGACAAGCTGGTCAGGATCAAAGCCCAAACTCACACCTAATCCACACTGCACTGTCAGGGAGAGCCTTCCAGTTTCCACTCACACTGCAGCCTGGACAATAATCTCTATAAAGAGATTATAGTCCTGTTTATACCTGGTCATTTCATGAGCATGTGAATTAAATCTTTACATAAAAACTTGACAGCTGTACCACCTTTCGGGACTACTGAATTTGGTGCGGTCAAGAAAAGTCAAAACATGCACATTCACATTTTTTCATGTGTTGACCATCTTTTGCAAAACAGGAAGTTGGTGCTCGAAGTGTTAGAAGGTAATATGAATAATAATACACACAGCTATCCAATTTCAGACTGGCTAACCAGAGACACATATGATGGCATGTGTAAATGTGCACATGTGGTGGCAAACGTAATCGCCAAAACTGGAAGAAGACTGACAAAGTTCATACACAACACAAAAAAACCCCCCAAAATTTAATCAATGATAGCCTGCAAAACTTAGCAATGTGTGTTAGCGGAATAGATACAGAGCAATTACAGTGAATGGGCAACAGATGTGTGTTAGTGATGTCCAACCGAGAGGACTTTTTGAGGTGAACATTCAGAGCCGACTAACACATTAGCTGTTCGGGTTTTTTTCCTATTCTATTATTTCCTTCCTTCCATGTTTAAAGATGGAATCGATGTTCCTCTTGCAGTCTAATTTAATTAAAATGCTTCTATGAGCTGTTAGCGTGAATAGTGAGACATGTGTCTGACTCTCAGCTGTGTGTATGAGGCAGCATGACAGAGGCACTACTGCTTGTTAAAGATATATTGTATGTAATCAAGTGTATCAGTATTAATGGAAATGTAGCACAGGCACAGCAAGCACAATAACATGAATGAAGGGATGCTTGTAGAGTCTTGCTGATTTGAGAGTTATTGAAATTGATTGCATAAAATACAAGGGTATTTTGTTAATTAGATTATTGTGAAGCATTGTGAAAATTAGAATTTTGCGAAGCAGTTTCATCTGAATAAATTCACCGGACAAACCGGAGCACAAAATGTCATTTGGGAGCCAAAAGCATTGGCGTTTATCGGTGAGCTGAGCCAAATGATCTGACTCACTGAGGAGAGACATAGCTTAACGCTTGAGCAAGAATGACTGGAGGGAAGCAATAGAGGGTGTGGTTGCTGGCAGGGAGTTCTGGGAATTAGAGTTCCTTGGAAGATTGAGCATTCATGACATTATCAGGAGACAATTCACATGAAACGACCAGACTGTTGTTCCTGTATCAGTCAGCCTATAACATACTTTAAGTACAAACTACAAAATATGCTGTATTGTTGTATTGCCATAATAAGAGTAGGATTATATTGTGATAGAGGCTAATATGCATGTTTCTGTGCAGCTCTGTCCACAGTACTGGCCTGAGAATGGTGTACACAGGCATGGGCCCATCCAGGTGGAGTTTGTATCTGCCGATTTAGAGGAGGATATTATTAGTAGGATATTCCGCATCTATAATGCTGCACGGGTATATACTCTTACAAACACACATACATGACTGATAATATTGATTTGCTTAGTGCTTGACCCGTGAGACAGCTGTTGATCTCAATGTTTTGTTGTTGTCAGCCACAGGACGGGTACCGCATGGTCCAGCAGTTTCAGTTCCTGGGCTGGCCCATGTATCGAGACACACCTGTGTCCAAGCGCTCATTCCTCAAATTAATCCGGCAGGTGGACAAGTGGCAGGAAGAGTACGATGGAGGAGAGGGACGCACCGTGGTGCACTGCCTGTGAGTCTTTCTCTCTCTTTATCAAACTCTGTCACACATAAACAGACCCATTCTGTGGACAAATTATATACTCTATAAACACGGAATTGCAACTTACCTATAGCCCCATTCGAGATGTTCTATAAGGGATTCGAGTGTCTGATTTGGAAAGGACACTTATCCGGGTAAGTATCTGTGTAATTTGCCAAATTGCCACATTTTAGCCCTGATGTACTGTACATGTCAGGGTTACACGACAGGCATAACACTCAAAAACAGTAATAATACGGGGCACAGCCACGTCTATTACCCGCTTTAGTGATTATATTACCGTGAGATTGATTTGAACAAGATTATTATCACTTGGAAGGCCGTGTTCAGCAAATTACAGAAGATCGTTTACGTTGTAATTATTGTTGTTGGATTTTTCAAACTACAGACAGTTGCAGTTTGGTACTGGATTAAAATCACAAATTCAGCTCAAACAGGGCTTCAGTTTGGTTTGTCATTGTCATCTGTTTGACGTTGTAAGCACTGTTAATCTAACAAAATGTTTTTTGAAAAACGAGTCTCATTCCAAAATCAGTTTTGTGCAGATATGTCACACAGAATCCCAGTGTGCTATAGGAATGGCAGCGTAGTCTTAGGTCATGTGGTGGAGTTACTACATAAATTCAAATCAAACCTCATTCTCCAGATTTAGCCCAAACCTCTCCAGTGAGTTTTCCCCTCTGGCTGGGCTTTGTGTGTGTGTGTGTGTGTGTGTGTGTGCCGTCACACCACTGCCTTATCTCACCTCCCATTTCGTAGGGATCAGTATGGTAGGGAGATTCAGTGACGGCCTGCATCCCCGAGGCCCTGCCTAGGTAGGAAATGAGATCAGTTTGCTCGAGAAAGAGAGTGTGTGTGGACTGGGCTGAGGTGGAGCTAATCTGGCCCAGCACTCCTGAGACCAGGCCTCCATTCCCATCCCATCCACTAGGCCACCACGAAAAGAGGATCCATGTGACTCTCATTAGATTCCCGGCCAGATTCCAGTCTCATAGCCCTCTCACACACACATGCACACAAATTCTTTCTCCTATATTCAGACAGCAGGGGCTTCTTTAAGTAATATCGCAAACTGTTACCCACCCTGCGCACTTTGCCATCTGCTGAAGTGCAAGTAATTAGCAAACTAATGCTTTTTGACCTAATTAGTGCTGCTTGCCCTAACAGTCCACACTGGAATGTTCGCTCTGTCCATGTGGGACCAGTTTAAAACACAATCTGTGACATTTCATGGTCGTTGAGGATTACAAAAGGCTCCACAAGTTAAATGGTAATGTTTATTGAAAGCCAGAGTCAGTACTCCTAACTTCTGAGGCATGGAAACTTGAGCTGTGGCATGTAATAGGAAACAGGAAACATTCCCTCTGAAGCTTTTAACTCGCTGCGAGTCAGAGCTTTGAGGTTTTGCACAAGAGCAGGGGATCAGCGGGAGAAGAGCACCACCTAGGGGCCACCCCACAGAACATATTAGTATATTAGCAAGGCATTGAGAAGTATTCTCTAGCCCTACGTCCTGTTGATTATTCTAAAATGATTTCATAGAACAGTTAAAATATATAAAAAGGTTCAGAGGTACCTAAACATTTGAATGTTTTATATTATTATTATATTATATTGTTAAGATTTTGGGCTACCGAAGGGCTGAAGATTGTGTGTTCAACTCTCAACACTGCCAAGCTGCCGTGTTTGGGTCCTTAACCTTCAAATGCTCTCTTGTCTTAGTCTCTTTGAATGAAATCATTGGCAAAATGAGCAAATGTGTCTGATTACATGGTAGATAATAAAACATACTTTCTCTCTCTCTCCCTGTTTCTTTCCTTCTCTCTCTCTCTTTAGGAATGGAGGTGGACGAAGTGGAACTTTCTGTGCAATCAGTATTGTGTGTGAGATGCTCCGGCACCAGCGCTCTGTGGATGTGTTCCACGCTGTCAAAACACTGAGGAACAACAAGCCCAACATGGTAGATCTCTTGGTAAGCACCATCACCGAGGACCAGTAGAGATTTTATGCAAAAATGCTTCAATTCACACATCTCCAGCTCATTATCCTGTATACAGACAACAGACAGATCACAGAAGTCTTTCTGATGTACGCATTACTAGTCTCAGGACACCATATTCTTCCCTGAAGCTTTTAATTAAGGCGCAGTAAGACAAATGCAAAAAGCACAGAATGTAAAAGATATGGATATTTATCTTTTTGTGAAACAGAGATAAAGTAACTAATCAGTTTTTTTCTTTTTGTCAGGTTTGGTACATAATCAGTTCGAGAATTATTGGCACCCTTGGTATGGGTAAATGTGGGTGAAAAAATGTCTTTGTGGTTAATTCGCTTCATCTCACACTGAAAATATGAGCAAGGTCTAACCTTTGATTGATATAATTGTATTCTAAGAAAGGAAAAGATTATCAAAGACAATTTTTTTACAGAACTACATGTGTCACAATTATTGACACCCCACATTTAGTCCATGTGTCAATATAACAGCAGTCTGTCTTCTGCAGATGAGAGAATACAGAGTAAGGAATCTGAGACACTACTCAATACAGAATATCTCAAAAGTCTTCTGTCCTCTCCTTTTCAGCTCACCTAATGGATTTTCAGTGGAGTTTAGGTCATGGGACTGATATGGCATTTCAAAAGCTTGTTTTTGTGGTCACTTTCTGTATGTATTTGCAAGTTTAGGATTATTGTCCTGCAGGAAGATCCTAACATGACCCAGGTGTAGCTTCTTGCCAGTTATTCATTTAAAATCTTCTGTTACTGCATTTAGCCCATTTAGTGCCATGTGTCCATACATAACAAGGTTTTCATCATACTTAGCAGTGATTCTTGAGTTCTCTTCTGCATAACCATAACCATTCTTTTTAAGAATATCTGGTGACAATAATTTGTAGCAAATAGGGCTTTGTTCAGAAATCTATCTTTGATGTGGGTTTTATATTCTCTTATAATAAAATGACTTCAATCAAAGGTAAGATCATGCTCATATTTTCATAGTGAGAATAAGCTAATTAACTGCAAAGACATTTTGTCATAACCTTTTTTACTCGCTGTGCCAGTAATTCTGTAGTTCACTGTATGCTTTGACATACAGATTTTTTTAGGCTTGTTGGTTTTAAGCCACTCAGGGATTTACCTACAAGGCTTGGTGTTGATATTACCACTCGTATTATATGGATTTTCTATTTGATTCCTGTGTTTGAGAGGATTATTTATACAGTAGACATGTCTCGCTCTCAGGCACTTCATCATCTGTTCTTTTCTTTTGGAGAATAATTCACAAATTATATAATCGCACAACTATCATGAGTACTAGCAGTTAGACTGAGATATGCACACCACACACACATGCACACAGACACACGCACACCTCAGCTGTGTATGACTCACCTCTGAGTGTATGACTCCAATCTAAATTCAAAATTCAAATTTTTTTGGTCGCAAAGCGACCGTATGACATGCAGTGAAATTCTGTTCACTACTGTCCATGATAAAAAAAAAATGTAATTCATATAAACCAGAATCTGCTTGTATAAAGTCGATAAATAAATCCTACTCTTGTATAGTAGAAAAGGAATATATATACAATAATATTGAGGATTTAAAAATAATTCTTTGTATTCACACAGGTCAAATATATTATTATTATTATTAGGTGACATTATATATTATCATGTTGCACACCTTATACTACCAGGAAAAACAAAACAATCGATATATAGTCATACTGTTTTCTCAATATATTAACAATTCTGTGACGCGGTGATGCAATAAATAAGTTTATTGACTTCTGTTATGCTTGTGTTCTGCCTTTTCAGGATCAGTATAAATTCTGCTATGAAGTGGCACTGGAGTACTTGAATTCAGGCTAAATTGTCCAGATGCGGCTGTCCCCCTTCCCATCCCTTGCTGTCCCTCGGCCCTTCCTTTCCTCGGATAGAGACTATACCACTCATGAATGTTGAAGTGCTGGACTGGAAATGTGAGGAGGTGTGCTGCTTGGACCGCTGTGGTCATGATGTTGGTTGAACGTGGTCAGAAAACGGTCTTCAGGGTCGAACCAGAGGACCGCACGCTTGCACTGCCCAGCCAAACTGTCCACAGTTGAACTTTAACTCTAACCCTATTCCCTCACTTGTCCCTTCTGCTCTCTGTATGTACATTTCAGCGTGAGTTGGACAGGTCACACACTCCCGCACTCACGTGACACATTCTATCCTATGAGCACACTGATGTACTTTACTCTCCAGTTGTCCGCGTCGTCTCACTTCTGCTTTACATGTTTCAGCAGGTTTTTTTAAAGGTTTTTTTTTTTTTTTTTGGCCCCTCCCCTTGCCTGTAACGCCTCGGTTTTGCCTTTTTATCCTCGGTGGATGATAGCTGTCATTTCCATTTTTGTGGAGAATGCGATTTATGGCTAATGTGGCAGTGTTTATTTTTAATCACTGATTTTTTATTTGATTTTTTTTTTGTTGTAAATGAAATTTGAGGCAGAACGATGTGTAGCTGAAGTTCAAAATGGCATTAAGAGCACGGATCCTAAAGGTTGCATTGGCATTATTGTGATTGCTTGTGAAATGTTGTTGTGTTAATTGTTGAAACGATCCACAAGCAAGCTTAATGTCATGTCAAAAGATCCAAAGCTTATATTTGTGACCATTTGTTAATACTGTAAATACTTGAAGGTTGGCAGATTATTTATTCATTGAAGGGTTTTGTTTGTTTGTTTTATTTTGTTGGTTTTTTGTTTGATTTTTGTTTTTTTTTTTGTTTTTTTTTTATTTTTGTGAAGCACATTGAGTGACAATCATGTTTTATTTGGTCATTATTATTTTTCTCTTTTGTCAGGCTTGGCATAATAATGGTGACCAGGATGTGATGTTATGTTTTTATTTATCTTATATGGAAAAAAATTACAAATACATACATATCTATACAGAGTTGTTCTTTCTACTTTTTATTCCCCAGAGCTGCGCAGACTACACACGCACTGAGCACTTTATTAGGAACACCTGTACACCTACTCATTCTAGCAATTATATAATCACCCAATCATGTGGCAGCAGTGAATGTATAAAATCATGCAGATAAGAGCCTGCAGCTTCAGGTAATGTTCACATCAAACATCAGAATGGGGAGAAATATGATCTCAGTGATTTTGATTGTGGCATAATTGTAGGTGCCAGATGGGTTGGTTTGAGTATTTCTATGCCTGCTGATCTTCTGGGATTTTCACACACAACAAGTCACTAGAGTTTACTCAGAATGGTGCAATAAAGAAAAAAATCCAGTGAGCAGCAGTTCTACAGTGTTTTGTTGATGAGAGAGGTCAATGGTGAATGGCCAGACTGATTCAAGGTGACAGAAAGGCTACTGTAACTCAGATAGTCATTCTGTACAATTGTGGTGAGCAGAAGAGCATCTCAGAATGCACAACATGTGCATAAATCTTGAGGCAGATGGGCTACAACAACAGAAGAACACATCAGGTTTCACTTCTGTCAGCCAAGAACAGAAAGTTGAGTTTGCAGAAGGCACAGATTCAGTTGAAGACAGTTGAAGACTGGAAAAATGTAGCATGGTCTGATGAATCTCAATTTCTGCTGAGGCACACAGATGGTAGGGTCAGAATTTGGCCCCAACAAGAATCAATCCATGGATCCAACCTGCCTTGTGCCAACAATACAGGCTGGTGGAGGTGGTGTAATGGTATGCGGAATGATTTCTTGGCACACTTTGGGCCCATTAATATCAATCAATCCTCACTTGAATGCCACAGAATATTTGAGTATTGTTACTGATCATGTACATCCCTTCATGGCCACACTTTATCCATCTTCTAATGGCTACTTCCAGCATTATAATACACCATGTCACAAAGCAAAAGTTGTCTCAAACTGGTTTCATGAACATGACAATGAGTTCAGTGCTCTTCAGCGGCCTTCCCAGTCACCGATTCACAGCATGATGGTGCACCTGAAAAATCTGCAGGAATTGTGTGATCCAATCACATCAACATGGACCAGAATCTCAACGGAATGTTTCCAACATCTTGCGGAATCCATACCACAAAGAATTGAGGCTGTTTTGAGAGCAGAGGCAAGTCCTACCCTGGCACCTGAGGTACCCTGACACTTGCATGAATTTTGGTCATGAACAGGTCTGCATTGTTATATATAATATGTGCCAAAAGGGGGCATGACACTTGTCATCATGACAAAGTTAAGCATAGTTTGCACCATGTCATGCCATCTGTCACACAGAAGTTACAAACTAGGTGCACATCTGCCATAAACACCTGACACGTCAAAGACACACAATGGCATGCCATGGCAATCATTATTACACCTCAGTTGTGCCAAGGTCACACACTATTTGGCACCAAGTTGTGATGATGTCATGCCTGGGCATGCCTGTGCACTCACTGACATGCTATAGTTACGCATGAGTGAAACCGTTGTGCAGGAATTTGGGGTGCGATGGCCCATTCCTTGGAACGCTATGGTGGTCATGTGTCAGGATAGTTTATATAAAGGTATGGTTGAAAAAGCTTCACGCCGTCAGTGTTCAGTGATAGAAGAGACATGTTGAATTCACAAGATTCAGAACAGATGCGAAAGTGTTTATGTGTGTCAGCATAATGATTGTTGTCTATCAGCAGAAATTAGAGGAGGAGGAGAGAAGAAAGAGTCCCAGGTCGAAAAAGGTAACCAGGGAGTGTGTGGGTCAGAAATTGTTTGACCAGAAGACATGAGTATGGACAATATGATTAGTTGATAACAGATCTTCACAGAGAAGATAAGACAAAAATCTCCAGAGAATAAGCTCCACCTGGAAACAGAACACCCTGCCACTGCGTGCCGTGAAGAATATGCCCAACGTATATGCAGCATATGCCTGTCAATGTGCGCCATTGCATTGCACAGGTGTTTACATTGTTAAAAATTCCCACGCAATGACAAGCAGTGACAGTCAGTGACGCACAATTGTTGCGAATATGTTGCACAGAAATTGCACATTAGCCAAGCAACTGGCATGAAAATTTTGTCAAGCCGAATTTTTTTTAATTTCTAAATTGCCGCCACACCCTGGCACGCACGCCCATACTTCACACAAAGCCCCACGAAGCTCCAATCACACTTTCATGAGCAGTACCTCATTGGCACGCTATAATGCGGGTCTCTTCATGTCACCTCTGTTGTGTAAGCGTCGAGGTGGCTTTAGTAACCTAAATAAAGTGCTCAGTGAGTGTAGATTCACTCTAGTCTGTAAGTGGTGATGCAATTTTGTTTTCATTCTAATTCCAGCATACCGGATACAAAAATAGTTATAATTTGAGGGCAAAACAGTTATAATTTGAGGGATTTTAGTGATTCACTGGGTGAGCCAACTTCTTCTATATATATTCCTCCTATTTTAGAGGGCCATTAGTCACAGGACAGTTGACTGCTCAGTTTCTTGGACAGTTTCTTGGGCATTGCATTTGTTCATGTTTGTGAGAATAAAGCAGGTCATCATGCACCTGGAAACAAAACATGAAGTGTGGAAAATCCAGCACTTAAAATAAGAAAATACAGCATGACATAACTGAAACATCATAATAATAATGACAACTGAAGACATTTAGTTATATTCATAACAACTTAAAAAACATAAGCAGTGGAAGGCTCAGTGATACAAAGCACCTAGATAATCTTCAGTGCTAAAGTGATCCAAGTGGCCAGCATTTTTTTTTAAGTACATAATATAATAGGTTCAGAAACTCTAGGAATAATAAAAAAAAAGATAGTCAGTTAATGAAAAGGACAATTTCATACCTAAATCCATATTTCATCCAAATAAATCAAAATCCCTGCAGTAATGCAAATGTCAATAAATGCAAGGTAAGTGAAGAGAAAATAAAGGTGATAACTTTGTTGGAACAGCAACAAATGTCAAGGTTTCAATTTTACTGACGAGCATCATCATTTTTTGTACACTGTTCCTTGGAGTTGGTTATTTGAATTATTTGACACTCTAAGAAGGATATAACTGACCCTGAATACAATCCCGATTCCCAAAAAGTTGGGATGCTGAGTAAACTGTAAACCAAATGCAGAATGCACTGATTTGCAAGTCCTTTTCAACCTATATTCAATTGAATACAATACAAAGACAGGATTTTAACTGTTCAAACTGATACACTTTATTATTTTTGGTAATTATAAACACTCTGACTTTGATGCCTGCAACACATTCCAAAAAAAGTTGGGACATGGGCAACAAAGACTGAGAAAGTTGTGGAATGCTCAAAAAACGCATAGTATCATGATTGGGTATGAAAGGGACACCATTGTTCACACAGAAGGATTGGGCGAGGTTCACCAACATACAATTTCTCAATATTTCTGTTTCTCACCATACAATTCCTCAGGAAATTTAGGGATTTCACCATCTACAGTCCATAATATCATAATAAAATCTTTGCACGTAAGGGGCAAGGCCAAAAACCAACAATGAATGCCTGTGACATTCGAGCCCTCAGGTGGCACTGCTTAAAAAACCAACATGATTGAATAAAGGACATAATTAAATGGGTTCGGGAACACTTCAGAAAACCATTGTCAGTAAACAGTTCTTCACTGTATCTACAAACGCAAAGCAAAAGTCATACAGTATATCAACAACATCCAGAAATGCTGCCAACTTCTGCTTGCACATCTGTGAAGGCACCATTAATGCTGAAAGGTAAAAATGGTACCTGGAGCAACATATGCTGCCATCCAGATGATGTCTTTTTCAGGGATGTCCCTATTTATTCCAGCAAGACAAGTCCAAGCCACATTCTGCATGTTACTTCAGTGTGGCTAGACTGGCCTCCTTGCAGTCCAGGCCTAAGTGTGGTGCATTATGAAGCAATAGTGTGCAAAGCTGTCATCAAGGTAAATGCTGGCTACTTTGAAGAATCTACAATATGAAACATATTTTTTTTACACTTTTTTGTTTACCACATAATTTCATATGAATTATTTCATAGTTTTGATGTCTTCAGTATTGTTGTACAATGTAGAAAATATAAATAAAATCAAAATAAAGAAAAACCTATGAATGAGTAGGTGTGTCCAAACTATTGACTGCTACTGTGAGCACGCACCATACAAGTCCCTGTCTAAGTTGTTTCTAGAGTTGTACTCTAGAAAGAGTAACACATGGGACAAACACATTATAGCTACTTAAACTAATATCTGTTTTTAAAAAACATATATCAACACCTTCTGACCAATCAGACTCAAGAATTCAACAGCATTGAAGTACAAGTAGAGTTATTAAACATCACAACAGGTTTAGCTAAATTATCCAATCCAACATTACAGGTACAGAACTTGACAGAAGACACTAATGTTTCCTGTATTCTGCTTGTATTTCACACTGCATATTATACAAAAGCCATTTGAGGACACTGCATGGGAGAACATAAGAATGCTATTGTTGAAGAGGTTGGAGAAAAAGCAATATTTTGAAAATCAGCATGTGATAACTGTTTCCTCATCCAAGTTGAAGTTCTCAAAACCTTTTCAGCTGCTTTCTGTCAGAGTGCATGCTGTGCCACTGCATAATATAAAACACCAAAACCAACAGCGCTATTCCTGTTTTATGTCTTGTTATGGTGTGTGTGTGTGTGTGTGTGTGTGTGTGTGTGTGTGTGTGTGTGTGTGTGTGTGTGTGTGTCTGTGTCTGTGTCTGTGTCTGTGTGCTTGATTATTGGACATGGATGTTGCTTTCATATTCCCTCTGGCAGACTGGTTATATATAGACCCAAGAAGAATAGTGGATATCATGGTTTTGATATTACAGCTAAATTTTTGCATGGGGGTGGAGCAGACAAGCAGTACAACACTTTTTGTGGATGACAAACAGTATAAAACTGAAATTCTCTATATGGCCAAGAGTTTGTGGACATCTGACCATCAGACCCACATGTGGTTCTTCCCCAAATTGTTGCCACAATGTCGGAAACACACGATTGAATAGATTGTATTTGAATGCTGAATCACATTAAGATTTCCCTTTGTTGGAACACATGGTTCACCAAGGTTGGTGTTAAAGAATTGAGAGTCCTGCAGAGAACCCTGATCTCAACCCCACTGATCACTTTTAGGACGAATTTGAGCGCTGAATGCACACCAGGCCTCCTCACCTGACATCATTGCCTGACTTGACTATTGTAACAGAATGGACAGGGCCGTGCCCCAAAACCTAGTGAGGGCCTAACTCTGGAGCTGAATGTTCATCGAGGACATATAAGTGTGATGGTCAGGTGTTCACAAACTTTTGGCAACATAGTGTACAAGGAAAACAGAGTAGTGTTTTTCAGCAAACTATCTACAATTCTGGCCATAAAGGTTATAGGAAAATAAGCAAAACTTTTTTTATAAAGCTTAAAACAGACACTTTTATTTAAAGCAGCTTATGAGTGAAGTTTACTGCATTTATATTTACATTTATGTCATTTGGCAGAAGTTTACTACAATCCAAACTTGTCATTTGTAGATTAGGGATCTTGTTCAGTTTTCCAATTCCCAGGGAGTTCACTTAGTTCATTCAGTCAGCATGATTTTTTGGTGTGGGAGGAAACCAGAGAATCCTGTTGCACTCTGACATAAATTCTAAAATTCAAACATCTGACAAATTTCCTGTATTCAAATCATTACAATATCCATTTAACTGAAATAATCATGGAATTATGCAACCTACATGCACATCTTTGCATAGGTCATCCTGCAGATAGATCCATGTTCTAGATCAAACAATGTTTCCCACATTCATTCATCATCAGTAGCTGCTTTCTGTTGGTCACAGTTAATTCATATTTAGGGGCAATTTAGTCTATTCAGTTCAATTCAATTTTATTTGTATAACCCTTTTAACAACAGACATTGTCACAAAGCAGCTTCACAGAAGTATATAAATTCTGAACTTCCATCCATCCATCCATTATCTATACCTCTATCTGGGTCACAGGGAAGCTGAAGCCAATCCCAGCATCTTCGGGCGAAAGGCGGGGTACACCCTGGGCAGGTCGCCAGTCCACAGCCAACACAGGGCCAACACAAACAAACAACCACACACGCTCGCATTCACACATATGGGCAATTTAGAGTAGCCAGTTGATCTAATCTGCATGTCTTTGGACTGTGGGAGGAAACCCAAGCATGCACGGGGAGAACATGCAAACTCCGCACAGAAAGGCACCCTGGGTGACTTGGAGATCAAACCCAGGACCTTCTTGCTGTGAGGCGACAGTGCTAACCACCACATCACTGTGCCGCCCCGAATATAAACTTATGAATCTATAAGTTTATCTATATCTGTAATGACCAGCCAGTGGCGACGGCGGCAAGGAAAAACTCCCTGAGATGGCAAAAGGAAGAAACCTTGAGAGGAACCAGACTCAAAAGATATCCCATCCTCGTTTGGGTCACACTGTGCTATCACAACTAACACACTTTAATACTAGGATCAAGTTTAGAGTGCAAGACCGTTCATGGTGATTCGAGTCCTATGCCATTGTAGCAGAATGTCATGTCAACAGCAGTACAACGGCATCATCACAGTTCTAGGTGTATGTTGAGGCAGTCTATATGGTGCCATATTTAACAGGATTGCTCGTGGTTTCCAAGTGATGACTCCAATCAGGAGTAGGACACCGGGATGGGTCAGGCAGGCCCGGAAAGCAGAAGGGATCAGGATCACTGGATTCTCAGGAGTAGCATGTGCAGCTCGACAGACAGACAGAGAGACAGAGAGGGAGAAAGAGGAGAAAAATCAGATTGTTAGGTATGGTCATGGTCACCCAACGGTAAGGAACAGAGTATATCGTGTGCTGAGCGCAAGCAGGAACTCCGGCAGGGCTAGCTATGACAGCATAACTAAAAGGGAGGGCCAGAAGGTAACACAGACATGAGGGCGCCCTGGGACATAAAGCGGCCAGCCACTCCACCGTCAACAAACTTTAGTGAACGTGCGAGAGTGGGTACCGACAGCATCCAAACATCCCAGTTCACCTAAACACTCAATGCCTGAGAACCCCCCAGATCTGCTCCTTTACCTAGTAAAAGGTTATTAACAAAAAGCTTGGCTAAACATAT
>JAQQZR010000033.1:20428216-20441160 GCA_030068235.1 Notoglanidium macrostoma
TGGTTGTTTGTCTGTGTTGGCCCTGTGGTGGACTGGCGACCTGCCCAGGGTGTACCCCGCCTCTCGCCTGAAGATGCAGGGATTGGCTCCAGCTTCCCCGTGACCCAGATGGATAAAGCGGTATAGATAATGGATGGATGGGATTACTTTATGCAGCATTATTGTAATACAAAGTATTCCTGTTTAGTAGACTGGTACATCTAGCAATAATCACAGTGCCTGCCCTTCAGAATGAACAGGAATTCAGAAAGATTGACAGCTAGAGATTGGAAAGAAAAAAAGAAAAGAAAAAGACAACACGAGGTAGAGTAATGCACAGAATGATGCAGGCTAGCATGTATTAGAGGAGTGAAGGACTGAGAGACTGATTAGAGTTTGTCATTTAAGTGCTCCTTAACAAGCATTATTGAATAATGCTAGAAAACTAGAAACTGCACCATCTGAGAAATGTAAAGCAAGCAGTAGTGTAATATGTGGTCTCAGTGTAGAAATCAACAGGTAAATAGTTATAATTTTATCCCATCTAGACAGGTATACAGTAATAGTAGCTCTTTTGCTCCTAGGAGGTACACGTGGGGTAACATTGGTGGCACCATAGTAAGAAACAAACAGTTTCTTAGTCAAACTAAGTTTCTTAGTTTCTTTTTTAGTCAGTTCCCTCTGAAAAACTGTATACTGAAGTGATGTAATATTAAAATACAGCATCAGAGAATTTTATTTCTGGTGCTTCCATTCACATTACTGGGTGAAAAGTCAAAACTGCCATAAAAATAATTTCTAGACTCAAATAGTCTTATTCTTGACCAGACAGGATGATATACAGTATATGGCCAAAAGTTTGTGGGCACCTGACCATCACACCCTTATGTAAATATTGAACATCCCATTACATATTTAATGTTATGGGTCCCTCTTTAATGTTATAATAACCTCCACTTTTTAGAAAGGATTTCAACTAGATGTTGGAGGGTGGCTTTGGGGATTCTGCCAAAAGAGCATTACTGAGGTCAGGCACTAATATTAGGTGAAGTGGCCTCAACATTCCATTTCATCCCAGAGACGTTCAGTGGGTTTGAGATCAGGACTCTGTGCAGGCCACTCAAGTTCTTCTACACCAGCCTTGGAAAACCATGTCTTCATGGACCTCACTTTGTACACAGGAGACTGTTCCCATTGTTGGCAGGCAGAAGAGCTACCCCACCTCCCAAAATCCAATTTAACCCCTGGCTCTTTATGGTGAGCAATTTTCAGTCTGAGCACTAGAGGGAGACAAACACAAGAAAAGATTTTCCTGTTAAAGAGCTATTCCTTTTAAAAATGACAATTTTCTGACTCAAGTAACTGTTACATTATTTCTACAGAGTTCAGAGAAATGTATTTGAAGCATTAAAATGTACATAAATCAGCTACAATCTGTGATCATACACTCTATAAAGTAGGCTTGTATGTTCTGTATATAAAATTGCCCTCCACACCTGCAGTGATCATCGTTATTCAACTCACATACAAGTGGAATTTTTTTGAATCATGCATAGTTTTTTTGTGTTGGTGTGAGTGTGTGTGTGAGAGAGAAGAGTTGCCTACAGTCTTTGTAAACCTGAATTGTAGGATGATTGTTTCTCTAGTAAGTGTTGCTTATTGCAGTACAACTAAAATTGTCAACACACATCATGACTTGAAATTAGTTAAACCCTGTTTATTAATTTAGCTAAATATATTACGATTGGGTTTGCTGTAAACAGGAACAAATTGTCAATCAGTGCATTCATTGGGCACATTAAATTATGAAGACTGTAGTGTAAAGATGCAATCCAAACATCTGGTGTTAGAGCAAAAATCTACAATTTGATATCCATCTTCCAAGGGAAACAAGAATATACTGTGACATATTTTATTATGGACGACAATAAAGAAGGATTAGACACATAATATACATACATAAACCTCACAGCAAGAAGGTCCTGGGTTCGATCCCCGGGTCACCCAGGGTGCCTTTCTGTGTGGAGTTTGCATGTTCTCTCCGTCCATGCGTGGATTTCCTCCGGGTGCTCCGGTTTCCTCCCACAGTCCAAAGACATGCAGATTAGGTCAACTGGCTACTGATGGAATCTGCTTTGTGCGGAGGGACATTGTCCTGCTAGAACAGGTTTGAGGTCCAATGAAGAGAAACCGTAATGCTACCACATACAAAGACATTCTAGACAATTGTGTGCTTCCAACTTTGTGGCAGTGTGATAGTCAGGTGTGCACATATTTCTAGTCATATAGTGTATTTTAGGGACCTATAATCTGCCACATAACCAATCAATCCAATTATGTTAAGTAATTCATTGAATTTGAGAAGACAACAATATGTAATTAAAGAGCCCTATGAAAGACTGATGTTCAATGCTGGATGTATTCTCACCTCATGCATGTAAATTAGAACAATAACAACAGCAACAAGCCTTTATTTGTTACATATACCTTAAAGCGCAATGATTTTTTTTTTCTCTCATGTGCCAAATTATTAGGAAGCTGGAGTCAGACCGCAGGGTCGGCGATGATACAGCACCCCTGGAGCAGAGAGGGTTAAGGGTCTTGCTCAAGGAACCAACAGTGGCTGTTTGGTGGTGCTAAAGCTTGAACCCTCAACCGCCTGATCAGTAACCCAGAGCTGGAACCACAGTGCCAACACTGCCACCATTACTGTAAAAATGTACAAATAACTGTACAATCTGGAAAAAGAAATAAATGCTAGGAAATATCCGACAGGTGGCAGCAGAGACCAATTTAAATTCTAAATTACATCTTTAAAAAATTATATATTAAATTATCGGTTTGCTTTACTGTACCCTGTAATGTAATTAAATGTATTCCTCGACGTATACAGGAACTCACTAAATAAACTCAATAACAATTGCATGACAAAAAATGAATATGAATTGACAATAATATTTGTACAAGCTGCTAGTTCTGCACAGTCAGGGTTAAACCGAGTGTACTCAATGACCCTTACGCTGCACAGGATTCTTAGTTCATTTTGGAATATGTGCTATGTTTGCTCATTTCAAGGTTTATTACAGAATCAAATGCTTTTTATTAAGAAAAGAAATACTTTATATTCTAGCCTAATCAACAACAGAACACTGAAAACATAAGTTTCTCACTGCGTACCTTTTATTGATGCACAAGACTACTGTAGCGTATCAATGACAACTCGGAGTAGCCAATGAATTAGTCGTTAATGGAAACGAGGAGAGAGCGTGGTCCAATCGTGATGCGAGGGAAGCACAGAGTCCCGCCTCTCAGGATTCGCGCAGCCAATCAGATAGCGGCATTTATGAATAATTCACCCAGGATTGCTTTGGGCAGTGACGCAGAGAAGGATACAGATGCTCGACTATACTTTCCCGTTAAATTGTTAGCATTTCGCACAGTTTTGGCGAATTGCACGTAGTTTTTGTTTATCGTTAGGCTTCGTATCGACGTGTGAGCTCGAGTAAATGTAAAAAAAAAAAAAAAAAAAAAGAAAAAAAAAAAAAAATAAGCGTGTGCTTGTCAAACGAAAGCGCTTCTTTATGTCGATATTAGTGTGCTGTCGCTGATTTAGGAAAATAAAGATGCCGCAGCCAAAATCTCGAAAAATCGCCGTGCTGGGTTACAGATCCGTGGGTAAGTGGAGTCGAGCCTGCTGCCCTGTGTGTGTCGGGTATCCGGCGGGTTAGCTGGGTGGCTAACGTGGCTAATTGTCAGTTATCTTTTGCTAACGTTGGCTTACGCACGGCTTAAGCCTGTCTGCAGTGTGTGTGTGTGTGTGCGTGAGCGTGCGCGCGTGTATGGAGGGGAAAAAGGGAGAGAGAGCGAGAAAGTGTGTGTGTGTGTGTGTGTGTGTGTGTACTCATTGATTCGGTGTGGAAGAGTTGAATGGCTCTCGCGACACACTCCCACAGATAGAGCTAGTTAGCTAACCAACTACATCTTATGTGTCTATGAAATATATAAAATTCTTGAAACTGTTTTTGTTGCAACGGTTAAAGGTAAAATTGTGGCTAGTTGCGCGCGCGCCCGCGTGTGTGTGTGTGCGCGCGCGCGCGCGTGCGTGTGAGTGTGCGTGAGAAGAAATGGTACATTCCTAAAATAACTTGATGATGATGTTCGTGACCTTGCGCGGAAATGTTGTTGTACTTCATTTCTTTTCTTGTGTATGTCCCTGTTCATTTGGGCTAACAACGACTTGGGTAGCTCCTAGCATCCATAAAGTGCAATTAACCCTCAACGAAGCAGAATAATATTCTTTCAACCCCTATAAGATGTCTTGCTGACGTAAATCTCCATCCTTCTTGCAGAATGCATCAATGCAAGTAAAGTTAATGCAACTCTCAGGGAAGAGATTTACTCAGATTGCTTGGTGTGAACTTGGGGAATAAAGGTGTGACTGGTTTAGCTTTTCTTCCACTAATCTAATGCATGAGATTTGCTCAGGGAGTGTGTAGCAGAGTTTCAGGGGTTAAGTGTGACGTCACCAGATGACCATGGATCATTTGTATCTTCATTAAAATGCCATGATCATTTACATCTCAAAACAATGGAGTCTTATCAGAATAGGAAAGAAAAATGTTCTTAAAGAATTGCGTCTTTGCTCATGACACTGTATGTATATACACACTTTAAGGGTGTACTCACACTAGGTGATCTGAACTGCTCCCGGGAGGATTTGAACCCCTAAAGACTGCATCGATTGACCGGTATGATCGCTCCGTACCACTCCCAGGAGCTGATCAGTGGTGCTCGTGCAGCGGATCAGAGTGATCCCTCACTGCACCCAGGTACCGAACTCAAACGCTATAGCATGCACTTTTCAATTCATTGGACAATATTAGGGTTAATAACAGGTCTGGCTCTCACCTTGTGAATGTGTGGTATGACGTAACCGAAGCTAGCGTGAGAAGACCCTCAATTATAAACCGATAAAATGCCTATCAAGAACACACACAAAATAAAGGAGTACCATAACCATGAAGAAATGGTTACAAATATGAAGTAACATGCTTTTATTACTTGTAAGTAAATCAAAGAGTGTTTAAAGCAAAGAACAAAGACGTGCAAATGTCCTGGTGGTACGGCGGGTAGAATGACTGCCTCACGGCTCCTGGGTCCTGGTTTTGATCCTGAGCTGGGGTCACTGAGGAGTTTCCATAAACATGCAGGTAGGTGGATTGCCTGTGCTAGATTGATGCCCCAGGTGTAAATGAGTGGTGATGATGGACTCGCGTGCTCTCTGGGGTGAATCCTCCTTCTGTATCTCAGTGTTATGGGACAGGCTCCCTGAATGAACGGATTAATTAATGAAAGATGAAAAAAGTGGTTATTGGAAATAATGGGGATCAGTGATTGGTCATTGGGAAGGTAGGTACACAAGTGCAGAAGGGTAAATTGACCAAATTCTTAAACATCCACTAAAAAAAGTCACCATATTTGAGATCTAGCTACTGAAGGGGTTGACAACTCTGAAATTGTAGCATTGATAGCATATCATAGATGCTTGATTTGACTGTCTGCAACATTGCAAAACGTTACTTGTGTTGGCGCTGCTTTGCATGATTAAGTGCTTGATTGCATAGATATTCTCAAGCACTTAGTCTGTCTCACACTGGGTCAGGTGTGGATCGCTGCACGCAGGGCATCCGAATACACAGTATTTACGACATGTTTGGGTTCCTGTAGATTGTCACTATGATACGAAATGACATTGCAGTAGTCCCAAAGCCATTAGTTGTAGTAGGCTTGCATCATCAGCTTGTTGTGTAAAGTGGAACATTTTTATCCATATACATCCAACAACACACTTTATAAATGGGATAACTCAAATACACTTGACATTCATTCATTCATCCATTCATTAACCACTGTATCCTGGTTGGGGTTGCATAGAATAGGACGCTATGCACACTCATTTACACGTAGCCAATCTAGCTACTAGCATATTTTGGGAAATCAAACTGGGCACCCTGCAGCTTGGAGATTTGGTGATGCGTGGGGCAGTCTGGGAAAACCCGGCACATTGAGAAATTTTGACATTATCTTGCTATGTATAGTTCTGAAAACGACATGCTGAGCTGGAATGTATTTATTTTGAATTGATTTCAACGAGAAGTAAAGAGGGAATATTTTTACTATCTGCTTACCCTTGAAAGTGAAGAACGAACAGAAGAAACTTAAGTGTTTAGGTTTGTGTCTGTTTTTTGCTATGATGTTTGATTAAGGAAATGATACTTAGCAAGGTTGTATTATAAGAGATAGTATAGGAGATCTCCTATACGATAGGGCAATCAATCGGCCATAGAACAGGATTGGAAGGTTTTCGCCATAAATAGCTGATACACAATAGCTAAAGTACAAAGAGATAAAGAAGTCATGACCAAGATGAAGACATTTATTGTGCTAGATAAACAGCTGGCTCAGTTGTTGAGCTTGATGTGAGATTCTGTAGCTTAGTATTTCACTTGGAGCTGTTATATATGCTTCCCAGTTGGAAATGCCTTTCCGATATTGTGATGCCTGAGATCTGTCTATGTCCACATAGACCACAGTATAAAAAAAAATAATGTTACCTCAGTGAGCTGTACAACGGATATATTGAGTTGTTCGGTCAGTCCCATGTCCCTGTTAAGATTAACAGCTCACTGGTTAACAGTAAACCCTGAATCCGAAGCACGTACTTACGGCACTTTTTCATTGCAATGGTTTCCCAAGTTTGGTGTAGAAGAACTTGGGTGTCCTGCACTGAGCCCCGAACTCAACCCCACTGAACACCTTTGGGATGAACTGGAACGCAGACTGCACCCTCACTAATGCTCTTGTGGCCGAATGCATAAATCCTCACAGCCACGCTCCAGAATCTAGTGTAAAGCCATGCCAGGAGAGTAGAGGTTCTTATAACAGCAAAGGGGGACTAAATTTGAAACGAGTTGTTCAACAAGCACATACGAGTGTGATGGTCAGGGGTCCACAAATCTTTGGCCATATAGCATGAATATCATGGTATCTGGCCCACCCCTCATCAGAATCCGCATCAGCCCGTCGTTCATAACAAACATTCTAATCTGTGACCGGTGTCGAACACTAGGTTAGAACTCCGATCAGCCCATTTCTAATTTTCACCACCGTGTTTGTTAAACTGGTTCCCAGCATGATTTTTTTTAAAGGAAGATAGCCTAGACTATAATATGGACTACATACATCAATCAGCCGTAAGATTAAACCACCTGCCTAATATTATGTAGGTCCCCCTTGTACAGCCAAAACAGCTCCGACCCAGTGAGACATAGACAAGACCTCTGAAAGTGTGCTGAGGTATCTGGCACTAAGACGTTAGCAGTGGATCCCTTAAGTCCTGTAAGTTGTAAGTTGAGCCTCCATGGATCAGACTTGTTTTTCCAGCACATCCCACAGATGCTCTGAGAGTTCGGATGCCAAGTCAACACCTTGAACTCTTTGTCATGTTCCTCGAAGCATTCCTGAATAATTATTGCAATGTGGCAGGGCGTCTTCTCTTGCCAAAAGAGGCCACTTCCGTTCGTGAATACCATTGCCATGAAGGGGTGTACTTGGTTTGCAGCAGTGTTAGGTAGGAGGTACATGTCAAAGTAATAGCCATATGAATGTCAGGACCCAAGGTTTCCCAGCAGAACATCGTCCAGAGCATCACACTGCCTCTGCTGGCTTGCCTTCTTCCAGTAGTGCATCCTGATGCCATCTCTTCCCCAGGTTAGCGACGAACACACACCTAGCCATCCATGTGATGTAAAATAAAATGATTCATCAGACCAGGCCACCTTATTCCTTTGCTCTATGGTCCAGTTTTGATGCTCGTGCCCATTGTAGGTGCTTTCAGCAGTGGACAACGATCAGCATGGGCAATCTGACCGGTCTACTGCTATGCTGCCACTGTGTGTTCAGACACCTTTCTATCATAGCCAGCATTAACATTTACAGCAATCTGTGCTAAAGTAGCTCTTCTGTGGTATCAGAACAGAGGGCTTAGCCTTTACTCCCCACTTGCATCTGTGAGCTTAGGATGCCCATGACCCTGTTGCCCGTTCACCAGTTGTCCTTCCTTCGACCACTTTTGGTAGGTACTAACCACTATATACCGGGAACAACCCCACAAGGCCTGACGTTTTGGAGATGCTCTGACCCAGTTGTCTATCCATAACAATCTGGCCCTTTTCAAAGTCACTCAGATGCTTATGCTTGCCCATTTTTTCCTGTTTCCAACATGTCAACTTCAAGAACTGACTGTTCACTTGCTGTCTAATATTTCCAACCCCTTGACCGGTGAAATTGTATCAAGGTAATCAATGTTATTCACTTCAGCTGTCAGTGGTTTTAATGCGAAGGCTGATCACATGGTTTCTTAAAGTTGAGTTCTAGCTAAAGTCGATACGTATGTTCTTGTCGGATGACCAGAATTTAGCCCCAGCGACGTCCGATGGGTTTTCCCCGACCACCACACACCTGCAGAATCATGACTGGATCAGTGAAGCACTTTCATGCCAAGAGGTTTTTTGTTCATTTTACTCAACCTGCCCTTGTTCCCTCCAGCTTCATTGATTTATATGTATGACTGTATTAATTCAGCATGCACCTGCTGTTCCATACAGTACTACCCTGGAATGATTGCTTTTCTGGATTCCATTGATTCTTCTATATGAATCCTCTTATGGTGCTGTAATGCAGACTGCTGTCAGATCTCTTAGCAGGAGTTTCGTCAGCACAGGTTTGTTCCAGTCGCTTCAGTGTCTAGAAATTCAGACAAGCTGCACTTGTTTCAGGTGTCTCAGCATCGATATCTCCATGTGTGTCTGCTTTATTGTGTGTACTTTTGTGTAATCTTGCACCCACATCTGCTCTTTTTTTCCCTGCGCTTAGCAGTCAGAGCTCTGTGATCCTCCCTACCCACTCTGTCGCTGTGCCTATTTATAGCTGGGACCATGCTTTAATTTCCATGCGTCTTCATTAAAGCCGAGAGGGCTCAGAAAAGCTCCTGCACCGTCTATTTTTCCCCGAGTATGTTGTGTAAAGCAGCCTCGAGAAACCTATAAATCTCCGAAGGCATAATATCAATGACGTTACCATAGTATCATAAAGAACCGTAGCATGTGACTCAGACTTTCTATTAAAGGAGCAGTGTGTAACTTTTAAAGACCTCTTTGACCTGCCACATGATTCGCAATTGTAGAAATATTCCTGTTTCTCTTACCTGAACCCCACCTCCTGTGGTCATACATATGATGTGTGATTTGAAAATGAAGGGGGGGCGGGGCTGAGCGCCGCTAGCCATTCCTAGTTTATTTTATTCCTGGCCCAGGAAATAAAAACGAACCTGAATTGAAGAGACTAGTGAGATCATAGCAAGTCTACATTACAAGTCTAGACCATTTTAATATTAAGGCTAGGTTCACACTGCAAGCCTCATCGCTCAATTCCGAATTTTTGCTCAGATCGGATTTGCCGGTCATGACGGTTCACATTCATAATTACAAGTGACTTTAACGAGAACGCGCCAGTCCTCCGAAACAGCACGCATGCGCACAGTGATTTTGCACGAGTCCGAATAACAAAATCATATTTGTGAGACGACTCATGGTATTAAAACCGACAAAACGGACGCGCTAGAAGCTAATGTATGCATGGCGTTTTGCTCTGGAAGACGGTAAACAGTTCATCAGCTGTAGCTCTGCTCCAGTATTATTTTGCTGCGTTGTCGGTGTTCTGATGATTTGTGCTAGCTTGGCAAAAATGCTACCGTAGTTCAAATAAATGCTGCCGAGAGCGGAGAATAAACTTTATTTTAGCCACAGCCCTTAACCAGACCATAACCCCAACCCTAACACTTAAAGCTTAAAGTTAACCCTAAAACCTTAAATGTAAACGGATCATGAAAGCGCTAAGTAGCATATCTCGATAGGTAACACAAATCGTAAGAACACATTACGACACTATCGGCGCACAGCGCATGCGTACAGGCAAAAAGCCGCATGAATTCCCATCTGTGCGTTCTCATTCAGGTCGCATAGCTGCAAATCGGATACGTACCACATTTAGTACCATATATGAATGGCTCAAATCTGATTTGTAGAGATCAGATTTGCATGCCCTGAAAAGATCAGATTTGAGTCACTTCAGCATGGCGGTGTGAACGTAGCCTAAGATGTTAAATGTTACAACCTGTATATTTCAGACATACGCATTTTTATTACATACTCGGTATACATGCATTCCTTAAAATCAGAATCAAACGTTTTACTTGGGAGATGAAAGAAATTCTTTATGATTACATTTTCAGCCACGTCTCGTCTTTGTTTTCGGGGCGATCTTGTCTCCGTACCATTCTGATCAATTATTTAAAAGTGTCGTGACACCATTCCTCCATTCTGTTTGAATTCTCTTTAAGGCCTTTAGCACATTGTGTCTTTCAGCTCTGGAGGTTGATGGTGGTTATATAACCTGCTAATAGATTCCAGCAGCATCCATTCAGACACGGTGTGAAAATTAGCTTCATCTCTCACTGAGCTGCGTGTGCCTGTGCGAGTAGTCACGTCGTTCTTTGGGCCTTTCCCTCTGAATGAGGACTTGCATTTTACACATGCCGGCGGGATTGAGCGGTCGTTATAGCAACAGGCTGCGGTACACGGCTGCCCACGCGCTCGGACATCTCGTGCCGCTGCTACTCCAGCTCTACGCTTCTCTACTACACACACAAAATCGCTCAAACACAGAGACTACCCTTGTTCGTATCTGTGCTAAAATCAGGAACCTGAACTCAAAAATCTGATGTTTTAAATGGCTGATTCATGTTGAATGACCGATTCTGATTATGTAGGGCTTATATAGTGATCGCTACCAGCAGCATTCAACTGACATTTCTGTTTAAAAACTAAGGCGCAAGACGGCTAAAAAGTACGGCGAAGTGTTTTTAACGAATAAGAAATGTTGGCAAATTGCTTTGGTATAAGAGGAATAAAACACTTCTGTGTTGTCACCGAGGTGTTGAATTTTGAGGTTTTGACAGATAAAGCCGGTTTACACTTCCCCGTAGAAGCTACGCTGAAGGTGTGGCGTTGATGTTCGCGCATGGTGAAGTATTTCCGGTTACGTGTAAGATGTGTCCTCTAGGAGGTGCTGTTGCATGAAAGAAACCAGAATTTACTGCTTTGACACATAGAAGAAGAGCAAAAACTAACGTGAGAAAATAACAAGCACAGAAGCAGATTTTACTGGGGTACGCCGCCGCCAACTCGTGATTAATTATAAACCGGGTGAGTTCTGACTGAAAGCATTTCTGAAGGGTTCGAACTTGTCTGTGTTCAGCAGTGTGAGCGGCTGGAAGCACGTCAGCGTAACTTGTGTTTAAATCCACAATTCACTGACTGGTGGATGCTTTATTATTTTGACCGAGTGAAGGTTGACATCACCGACACTGTGTGTTTAATGGCAGACTGTTAGACGAAAAAGATCATCGTGATGGTAGATTTCCGATTTCCGTGGAGAAGGAGGAGCAGCCAGAAATGCATAGGAGGAATTCGATGCTACCAGGCGGGACGACCCGTCACCGTTGTGGTCTGCATCACCACGACGTGTCGTTACATATCTGGGGAAGCGTGCATCAGGCTTCAGCCTAGGGTACAGCGTATAGGGTGGCTCCATCGAACCTACAGCGTAGCATTTACGCAGAAGTCTAAACCTTCCTTTGCTCCGCATCACACCAATAATCGTTGATCATTGTCCTAAAACCGCATGTTCTATTGTGGTTTATTCCTTACATGTATAAAATACTTTAAAGATACGTTTCTCAGTTTGGAATGTGAGGGGAAAAATATAAGGTGGCCTGATTAATGTCATGTTGTGTCTGTATGTAAAGATTTCTGTGGATTTATAAGAAGTGGGTCACTAATGTTGTCTCTAAGCAATGCTTGACATTTTATATGGGCATCCTTGAGCTGTAAATAGTTCCTCTCTTGGCCATGTGTGAATGCAGCGTGCTGTTAATGCATGTGTGTGGTTAATATAATGCTGTCTATCATTTTCACATTTCTGTTTTTATTTATATTTTTTTATTGCAGGGAAGTCCTCTTTGACAATCCAGTTTGTGGAAGGCCAGTTTGTGGACTCGTACGACCCGACTATAGAAAACAGTAAGTGCATTTCAGTTAATCTAGCAGATTGAGATGGAGTGAGAGGACAGAGAGAGGCCCTGTCAAGTATCTGCTCTCTGCTTCAGTGTGTGTGTGTGTGTGTGTGCGCGCGCTATTAGTAGAATTAGACGATTAGACCTCATTTCTCTCCTCCAGCTGTATGATATGATTGTGTGTGAGTCTGTACAGGGGCTTTGGAGAAGCGCCAGGCAGATTTCCGTTCCCCGTTCCTCAGTGAAGGCTGCAGTGTGGACGCGATGGCAGCGTGACGCTCGGCTCTGACAGAATCAGCAGTTCTGCTCCTCATTAGGGAGCAGAAAGGACGCTTACACAGCCGACTATTTGCATGCAGTTCAGCAGTAGTACAGCATGAGCCTGCCAAAGCACTGCTCATTGCTGACACCTCGACTTTCAAGAGGCATCTCGTATCCACGTATGCCACAGGCGTCGTCTTTTCACTGACATTTTCATCCAGAATAGAACCGCTCTAATATACCAGACAGTGAAACCGAGAGCTTCCAGCTTGCTGTGTTGAGTTATGTGATACGAGTAGTGCAGTTTCTGTAGGCTTCCTCCAGAAGGGAGAAAAGTGGGTGGTAACATCGGGCCATATTTAGCCACTGACTTGTTTGTTTGTTTATTTATTTATCTGTTCACCACTCAGTGAAATCCCTTGCAGGCTCCTGAGGTGTACTCTAAGGAAATCTTATAAATCAGGGGCTTGTTATTGTGGGTTTTTTTTTTTTACTGGGGGGGGGGGGGCGC
>JAQQZR010000033.1:20474309-20489246 GCA_030068235.1 Notoglanidium macrostoma
AAAAAACTCATCGATCAGATCATCCTGACTGTGTCGACACATTTGTATAATACCCCCTATCCCTCCAACCCCGCCCCCCCCAGCCCCGCCCTCCCCAGATCCCCACCGCCGCGCGCTAAGGTGTCCTCTTTTTTGAAAACCAAAATATGGTCACCCTAAATAAATGTATACACAGTAGATTTTTGTTCATGAATAAATGTACCGTTAGATTGTTCACATGGAAAAATATGGTTAGAAGATGACATGATGTCTGTATTTGAATAAATATGGATTTTTGTTCATGAATACCCGTAAATGTATTGTAGTTTGTTATACATGGGAAAATAAGACATCCCCTGAAAATAAGCCCTAACGTGTCTTTTGGAGCAAAAATTAACACAAGACCCTGTCTTATTTTCGGGGAAACACGGTATGTATTTATAAATATACATAACATTATAACATGTACATATTTATAAAGATGTAATTTTAGATATAGATGTTATATCAATAGCCGTGTTTCCATTAACCTGCTTAATTCACAATTTGAAATTCTTCACTAAAAAACACATAATGGAAACTTAAGTAATAAAAAAAAACCTCTACAATATTGCAAAACACTTTTTACACTGACATGAGGTGGTTTTCCAGACAGTTCAATAAATTTTTTTTTGCCAATTTTAAATAGAAACACATTTTTCACATTTAAGTCTCATGACATGATGAGCAAGTAGAAATGCTACCTTTCTGAAAAAAGAGCACTCTAAAAAAAGGAAAGGAGAAACTATTGCAAGAAGACAAAGCCAAGCTTCCATCACATTACCTCACTCAGTAGAAACACAGACCATTCGCAATCAAAATGTTTAAAATATCGTTTCTATTGTGCACATAACTGTAATGGATACCAGACTAATCTTATGATATCCTAAAGATGAGTTATGTGTGCAGGCATTATAAATGAAACACCAAAAAAGCAGAAGTGTTTCAGCGACAGGTACATTTACAATCCCTGTACACGCTTTGTGTCTTTACACGCCCATCATAACACATAACTGCTCTTTATGATCACACACTTGATATCTTGTATATTAATTTTTTTTGTCTTTATTTGCCATCATTGCATGAAATTAATCTTTACAATCACACAATTGATTTAATGTCTATACCTGAAATTGCATCCATGCATGAACAGGTTATGTATTTATAAATACATTGCGCTGCCCTTCCATATGGTGTATGTATGTAAAGAGGTCATGCAGACATTCAAATTTTAATGTCTACAAGGCTAGACTTTAGATTTTCATATCTACAAAGATAGCTGCACCTACCCACCTGTTGGGTTGATATAAAAGTCACATGAATTCTAAGCAGGCTGTTCAGATTGAGGTCATATTCCATCAAATATATATCAGAATTCAGTACACATAGGACATTAGCCAGAATCAAAATGAAAAAAGTCAGATTCAATGTGAAAAGAATACAATTCTAAATGATCAATTTCCACAATAATGTTTGATATTTGCACCTTATTATTTGCTGAATAATGATATAGTATACAATAGTCTTCGTGCAGAAGTTACTAATTAGGACCCAATTTAATATAATTTATATCCAAATTCTGTCACTTTATTCACAGAATTAAAGGCCTAAACTTGTGAAGTGTTGATAAACATTTGATTACTTCCCTTGAAGTAAACTCAAATGGGTTGGAATCATCTGATTTAAATGGTAAATGACTGCACCGGAAGATCAGTGAACATACACAGGACACTACTCCCACTGTATTTCAATATTTGTATTGGTTTTAACTTGAATACAGTGTAACCAATATTCAGTCCTGTTGACATTGTGACCTTCAGCAAGGCACTTCACTTAAAGCAGCTCTGTGAAACCCTCATGACAGCTGGTTAATATTAACTGGCTCAAGTTAAAAAGAGCAAACAAAATGTAAAACATTTTAATTTTCACACCATGTGTACAGTTATAAAAGATGTCAAAGGCTTGCTAGAAGAAATGCAGAACCCCTCATGCAAGAAAAACCTTACCTGAAAAGTTATGGCACAGCGTAAATAATGTGACGAATAAGCATATGAGCAATACAACTCTTTATTCAAAACAAGAGGAGGTCAAGATGGTGCCAATGTTTTGACTACCAATGTATGAATATTTCCATGCTCTTCTTGGCATCTGTGTCCACAATTCCACATTTGCTTTAATTAGGAAACTAAAGCATGAAAAATAAAATACTGACTAAGTGTGCAGTTACTTGATTGAAAGACAAGATGATTAAGAAAAGTAAATCATACTCACACACCCACACTCACACACAAACTTTACTGACAAAGCAGCTTTTTAGAATGCTATACTTCCTTTGGCACCAGTGCATACTGAATGACCACTACTGTATTACAGAATATTAAAAAATATTTTTTTTTAAAATACACATCTTGATTATTCATGAAAAGTAAAATTAACACATTTAGACGATTTGACATTTTCAGCCATTTTGATAAATGCTAATAAACAGAATTCACTGGTGTCACCTCCTTATTCCTTCATGAAAATTATTATTGTAAATTAATGCATTTCTTGTGTAATTGTGAAAGCAATATTGCACAGCCCTTGGTCTTTTTTAAACTATGTTGTCAGAATGATGAGTAAAGCCCAAGCCTGCGTGCTGCCTCAGACTTCTTGGGACATTTGAGCTGAGGGAAGGGGTAGTATGGACTCAGGGGGGTATGAGTGGACCGGTAGCTCCCACAGCTCAACTGTCTGAACAACACTGCAGGTGCAGAGAACTTCCTGAAACCCTCAGATCCACAATCCTCCTGCACTTTGTTGCCAAGATGATGTCTATTGTCATAACCTTCACAGTCCTCAGATAACTGATCACTTGAATCTGTGACCTCCACACTGTGCACTGTGTTATCTGTAGATGCTGATGTTGAGTCTCCAATGCTGGTCTTGTGGTTGCTGGGTTGAGATTGATTGGGGTCAGGAATCGAGCAGGTTCTGCGGTACATTCCCAGGTGCGTGCGCCACGTGGCATTGTCTGGGTCTCTGACAAAGTCAAACTGAGGTTCTTGGACAGATGCCTGCCTCATAAGGGTGTGTCGGACCTGTCGCATGGGAACCATGTTGACCAAGGATTTGCCAGAGATCTCCTCATTTGTGGATGATGCTGGATTCAAAAATAGGTTATAAGAAGACATAATGGTAGGTTAACAACAAGAAATTGTCCTTGGCCTTGAATATAGAATTCAGTACAAGTTTGCATAACATTCTCAGAATCAATGAAAACACATTAAAAGATTACACTCATTATTGCAAATAACAACAACTGGTCAAAATGTGTATTAAGATATTAAAAGTAAAATAATTAATGATATTTTTATAGCTTGCTAATAAGCATATCTGCACATTTAGACTCAGTGGCTGTAAGATTTAGGCGGCAGCAATGCGCTGTCAATAGAAAAATACCATTAAATGAACGTGAGGTTCTGTTTTGTAGACAAACAGAAATAGATTTTAATTTATTTCTTCCAGAATGGTTTTTACTTAACTGTAGGATATATGTTCTTCGACATGGCAACTTGGTCAATATTATAGGTCAGTGTTTCCCCACTCCTGTTCCTGCATAGTGTTCCCTACTGCTATACACACAACTGATACTTAAAACATAAAAATGGAACAATTTATGCAGTACACATCTATTCATTTCTAAGCAACTGATATTTATAGCGACACTGTACATACAGCAAAAATAAAAAGTCTACATACTCATGTTAAAATTGTAGGTTTTTGGGATAAAAATCTTCAAATAACCTGGTTGCATAAACCTCCGAACCCTTTTATAATGGGACATGTAACTGTGTTCAGAATTAACCAATCACACTCAAACTCATATTAAAAAGTAATTATCATGCACATGTCATTAATGAAATGATTCTGATTAACCCCAAATAAAGACCAGCTGTTTATTTGGTTGCTGTAGGGTCTTCTTGACATCTCCTTGGTTTCAACTGACTCCTGGGCCCATGGTCCACAAACAGTTAACAAGGCATGTATGGGATCTCATTGTTGAAGGTTATAGATGAAGAGAGGGGTACAAAAGAATTTCCAAAACATTAGACGCAGCATGTGAAGCCCATCCTCCGTGAGTGGAGAAAATGGGGCACCATAGTGACATTGCCAAGAAGAGAATGACAAAAACTTATCAGGGAGGCAGTGAAGAGACAAAACGAGATCCACAGCAACATTAAAAGAACTGCATGAATAATGGACCCTGAGCACAAATCCCAAATCCAAGTCAATAAAGGATGAATAGCCCAGCCCTTTTAAAACATGTGGAATGACTTGAAGAGGGCTGTGTACACAGGAGATCTGCTAGAGTGTTTAGACTTTTTATATCTACTGTATTTGCTCCTTGCATGTATTTATTCTTTTGCTGGAAATGTATTCATTGACTGCATTTTTATTATTTAAATACACTTTTTGTTATTACTGTTATTTATATTGGCACCTGCACATCAGAAAGAGATCCTCCAAAAGCTCATTCAGAGCCTAACAACAAAAATTACATTATTCTAGTAATGTGTAATAGTGTTAATTGTAACTGTCCGGACAAATAGGACAGGAGTTGAAGAAGAGCCAAATCCTTCTGGCGTGTGATGGAGTGATCTGTAAGTGCATGGCAAACACACCAAGCAGGAACGACTCTTTCTTAAGAAAAGTACTGGACGCCATTACAGACAAGTTTACCTAAAAAAAGAAAAGAAACCTCACTTACAGTCAAAGCCAGCGCAACAAACAGTCTTATGTTTAACATGTTGTGACGTAATAAAGGTTCTATAGCCATTCATTTTTATTACAGACAGAATCTTACAGTTTAAGGGCACTGTTTATATTACGGGCTTGAAACAAAACGAACAAGATCCGGGTGTTGACCTCAGCACGTGAAGTGTCAGTGTTATTTGTAAAAGAATATGTAATGTTAAGTAGCCTGGTTTAAACAGATAAACTGTATTTTTAAGCATAAAAGATGAACTTGCACCTGCTGAGGCACAACAGAATGTTGCAAACTCAAGTAGCCGAACAGGAAACTGGGAATCCTCTGTCCGGTTTCCGTCCAAAATAATCCCAACGCGAACTTTTTCTTACCTTTCGTGAAACAAATCACCCTGGTTTCTCGTCTCTGCTTCTCCCTGATGGAGTTGTACTGCTCTTTTAAAAGCGCTATGTCCATGTTTGTTGGCAGGGAAATGGTGTCGGTATGCTCCTCCTGCTCGTGCCTCGTTTCCTCTCCGAAATGTGCCGACTTGAGGAGCTGATCACACGGACACGGCCAGTGAGGGCAGCACGCAGACGCCATCCTGCCCCCCTGCCCCTGCTCGCATTTAATTACCTCTCATCCACTGCATGCGAGCACCAACTCAGCTTGATTTTACACTGTGTGTGTGTGAGTGTGTGTGAGCTACAGAGAGATATACAGATTCAGATACAGTGTGCATACTGGCACTGGCGCTGTGCAAATAAAGTGGCAAATAAAGGAGGGCAATTCAAGGTTGCCCTTTATTTTTTTAGGAGGCCTATTAAGTATTAAGATGAAATCATCATGCAATAGGCTATTTTCTTTATTCCTGTAAAAAGTTAGTGGTTGGGTTATACTTTTACGTCACAGCAGGAGAATGCTTACAATGACGTTTAAAGGTCTACTATGTAGGATTCAACCACCTGAATGCCCCTTCCTTACCCCTCCCCTTCCAAGCATGTCCCTTCCTTACCCCGAGAATTACCCTTACTTCCAAGCATGTATGGGAACGTACGGCGGCCGTCAGGTGCCCGTAACACACTTCCACACACTCACATTCACAATCCCTATCTATTTCCATGCTAAATAACGAAGATCCTCCATTTTTCAAAATTTGGGTTCTCAAACTTGTTAGCCAGCCCCAGCAAACACTGAGTCCTCTTATTTCTTCTTCCTTGTCGTGCTTTCAATGCTTCCATCTAGATTCATGCTGCCACTTGTAAAAACGTGAAACACAGAAGGCCCTCTCTAGATGTTTGTCCATTCTGGAATACTGTTGCGGTATAACATGGTGTCTCCCATGTGGTGGACATAAATGGAGACATAAAAGGAGACATAATGCCCTATGGAGACATAAAAGGCTCATTCTATAAAACGCCCTATGGAGACATAAAAGGCTCGTTCTAAGCTCATGAAAACACAACAATTCATAGTTACAGATAATTATACATTAATGAAAACATACTTATGAATTCCATAAGTATATTATGGATTATATACTCCAATTCTGCTAAAAGCCATCCTCAGAATCTTACATAGTGGACCTTTAACAGGAGAAACATAAGGGATAATGGTCAGGTTTCTCTGTTGGCTTCTAAAAAGAAAAAAAGCACGGTTCAATGTCATGTTAAAGAGAAATCCAATGTAAAAGAAGTAGGTGAGGATAGCAAACATTGGACTACAAGTTCCAGAATGTAATGCTATGAGTTAAGGCAGAGTTGTTTCGGCCTGTTAGTGATCTGTGAGGTGACGAGCACAGTGGCATTGATGGCAGAATTAGCATGAAATTTTGAATTTTATCTGTTTGAATAGAATATACAGATGAGAAGATGAGAAAGCTGGACAGACTAACAGACTAAAGTGCTGCAGCATCACTGCCTTTAGGGAGAGTTGAAGCAAGGGCTAATTCCCATTGGCATTGTGGGTAATGTAGAAAATTGTTAGCTAAAGAGACAAAAAGACCAGAACATCATTGAAAGAACTTTAAACTAAAAAGTCAACTAAGAATTGCACTACACAATAAGTCTTGGACAATACTAAAAATTCTTAACAATTATAATTAACATTCAGGGTGGATTTATCCTTCAGTTATTCTTTTTATTTTGATTTACCAGACCCAAATGGAAGTCCCCAAAAAAATCCAACTTGGCCTCACCTCATAAGAAAACTGAGGTGAGCTGTTCAACCTGGTGAGACCATTTTTGACAGGTGGTAAATGCTGGTAGATGGAAACAATTTCTGAACTTCTGCTCCACCACAACACAACAACATAGAAAAGTTGTTTTTCAGAAAATATCACAGGCACTCAGAAAATTTGTCTTGATCAGTTTAGCCAAGAAATAAATAGGCTCGAGAATACCTTACAAGCTGGTAAAGATGTTTTGTCCAAGAATGATTTTCCAGCATGGAACAATATAAATGGGCTTTATACCTGATCTTTATAATGTATTATAGAATAAACTATCCTCAGGGTTTTAGAGTAGCAGTGTTGACACAGCATTGTTGAAGTAATGGTTGAGTCTGACAATGACAGGCAGGCAATGGCACTTGCTCAAATTGCACATAATTAAAAATTTGGTTCAAGTTTTATCATTTAAAATGTATACACATACAGTACAGTAAGTATCCCCAATGGTTTCAGTGTAGGAAAAGGAAGAAACCGTACCTTTACAGAATCCTATATTTGTTTTAGTGGGGTTTTGCTGCTGAACCCCTATTACAGTATGGCCTGCTCATTACACCAATTCAGTCAGCAGTCAGGCTGAACGGTCTGCACCCCTGTTGACATGCTGTATTTAATTTACCTTAAAATGAATTCATATAATTGTCTAATTACTTAAAATAGTGAGCAATTTTTTATTTTGTTAACTCTTGACAAATTTTGCTGTAAGCTGTCAGAGCCAACAGCATCAGAAAAAGGGATTACAAACTTTATAACAGTAAATATAGAACTTTACCAATAGAAAAAACTAAAATTCAGGAATATCATATGTACAGACACAAAGACACAACCAATGAATACAAAGATGACACTGCCAGTGGGATTAGTAAAAATCTGAAAACAAACATTGGAGACCTGAAAAATTCATTTGAGGCAAGAGGAGGTGTTACTAGGATGTTATCTTTGAGTTGGCATTTGGATTATTTGGGTGGGCAGCAACAAAAATGTTCTTTTCCTAAATAAGGTATGTAAACAAGGGCACAGGTTAAAGGTCCACTATGTAGGAATCAACCAGTGGAATGCTCTCCCTTTCCTCTCCCTTTCCAAGCGCACAAGTTGCTTTTTCCATCCTGAATAATAAGTATGATCCTGCATTTTTCAACATTTTGCTAAATTTACCCTATGTGGATATAAACTGCTCATTCTAAGCTAACAATAACACAATGATTCGAGGTTACAGGTAATCCTACACTAATGAAAACATACTTATAACATGATTATATTATGGAATATATACTTCATTTCTGCTAATAGATACCCTCAAGATCCTACATAGTGGACGTTTTGATCATGAGAAGGGGGGAAGGAATACAATTACAGCATGCATTGTTGTAGGGGAGTCTGGGGCCATTTCCCCATGAAAAAGCAAAAAATTATTCAACTCAGCAAAATTTAGATTTAGATTTTATCATGAGCATTTGGTTTGGATCTACAGTAGGCTACATTAGGACAGAATGCACATGGTCAGTATGATGAACATTTGTATGATAAACTAGGATAGTTCTGCCCAGGATAGAACAATGGCTAGGCCCAATTAGTTCACTTTGAATGACATTTGATGTGTATTTAATGTTTTCATGGATACATTTTGCAATTTCTGCGAGTTTGGGATCTTTTTGAATGGCGTAATCAAACAGCCCGATTAAAAGATCTGCCTCTTCCCCATCCCTCTGACAGTATCCACGGAGAGCTAGCTTGTTTAAAGAGAGAAAATGAATGACTTCAGTCTATGCTTTTAACATAGTAAGTATACTTGTTCTTTTCTGTCTTGGTTTGCCCCAGAAGCTGCATAATATTTTCACCTGTCTCTAAGGTATTTCTACCATGCAGACATCGTTCTAACCTGAGAAATACTAGAAGTATGTTTAAGGAAACCACCATCTCGTTCAAGTATTCTCTTCCAATCAGTGTATCCACATTTTGTGAATATGTCCTCTCCTTTGGAATTGGAAACACTCAGGAACAGCAAAAGCAGGCATTACACGAGACAGAATATTCTAGCCATGGTCAAGGCTGGTACCAGCTTGCATTAAGGTTTCTCACAGTTTGTCCAAATGGGCACTTGGGATAACTTCTTAAAATTGGCTGGGCTGGTCTAGCCATATTTAAGTCAGGAGTGGATACAGCAGAGCTGGAGGATGTCTGGATTTTGAGTGCAGTGGAGTGGAGTGTCTGGATTTTGGGGAGGATGGACTTTTGCTGCAATCAAGACTGACGCAGTAATGCTTTGCTCGGTGTTGGTAGGTGTGCTGAGCTTGACAGTGGATGCAGCATGCACTGGGTTGAGGGTGCCTGCTTTTTAATTAGCCACCTATCCATGCTGTAAGATTTACCTACAGTGCATCCGGAAAGTATTCACAGCGCATCACTTTTTCCACATTTTGTTATGTTACAGCCTTATTCCAAAATGGATTAAATTCGTTTTTTTCCTCAGAATTCTACACACAACACCCCATAATGACAATGTGAAAAAAGTTTACTTGAGGGTTTTGCAAATTTAAAAAAAAAAAAAATCTGAGAAAGCACATGTACATAAGTATTCACATCCTTTGCCAGGAAGCTCAAAGTTGAGCTCAGGTGAATCCTGTTTCCAGCTAAAATGTGGAAAAAGTGATGCGCTGTGAATATTTTCCGGATGCACTGTAAGTAGCTAAATAAAACTAATCCTGTTAGCCTTCTGTAAAATTATTCTACACCCAACAAGCCAACTCCAGCAAAAAAAATCAGCTATAGCTAGCCTGGAGCTGACTAATCACTAAACCAATTGCCACCAAGTGAGCTGGTGCTTCATTCAAAGAATGAACAAGAATCAATGGTATTAACTGTATTAAAGGTATTAATTTTGGCATGCTACGTTAATATTTTTTGAACACTTTTCCTACTTTTGATAATAATGGAAGCTGTAAACACATTAGGTGTCTTACTGGTTTAATCATTTCAAAGTAAGGGCATGCATTTTTGCACTTAAATATTAGTCTAGTCAATAATGGGAACAGTATCACAGTCAGCATCATTAACATCTCTGTGTTTGGACTAGCTGTGTCAGTCTGTCTCACTTGTATGTCACTATAAAAAGGTTTCCAAATGAAGCAGTTATTAGGCTACAGTTAAAACTGTACAACAGTCATGTAGTTTTAATGTATGTCCTGATGTAATGCTGACAAAATTGGTAAAATATTCTCTTAAAGCACAGTTATTGCTATTGCTTTTACTTTGTTGTTTATGTTGGAGTCATACAAAGGACTCTTGGTGCAGTACTTATGACTGTCTCTTTCACAAACTACCCTTACACAAAAATGTGAATTACAGGATTTTGACAGATATGGCTTTTAGACACATCGCATGTTATATTTGACACATTTTCATCACATGTTATATTTCACACACTGTATTTTATCTTCATATGTAATTTTAAACTATTCATTTCTTTTTACAAATAGGGTGTCATTTACTTTTTCAGCTGTCATTTTCTTGAATTTCTTTTCACGTGATCACACTGTTCGCATGATATCACGGGTTTGCTTTAGTTCACCTTTGCAATTTCAGGGCATAAAAAAACAAAAACAAAACAAAACAAAAAAATCACACACACAGATATCCCATAAGGGTACAGTTCGCATACACTGTATGGCTAAAAGTATGTGGACATAGTGTTGAGCATTTCATTCCAAAACCATGGCCACTGAGTTGTTCCTGCTTTGCTGTTATAATAACCTCCATTTTCTGGGAAGGCTTTCTACTTGAATTTGGAGTGTGGCTGTCGGGATTTGTGCTCATTCAGCCACCAAGTAGGTGAAGTTGGTGTTCCAGTTAATCCCAAAGGTATTCAGTGGGGTTGAGGTCAGGGCTCTGTGCAGGACATGTGAGTTGCTCCTTGATAATCCAACCTTTATAAACCATGTCTTTATGGAGCTCACCTTGTGAACAGGTGCATTGTCATACTGGAATAGGTTTGGGCCTCTTAGTTCCAGTGAAGGAAAATTGTAATGCCACAGCATATTAAGACATTCTGTACAGTTGTGTGCCTCCTACTTTGTGGCAACAATTTTGGAAAGAACCACAAATGGGTGTGATGGTCACTTGACACTTGTCCACATACTTGGGGCCATATAGTGTATACAATATAGGAATTAGGTTATAATGGTGTTCATTATATGAGTTCTTGATTGACACTGATGTTCTTTTGCATTAATACAATGTATCTATTAATATTTTGCCTAGACACTCAATAATTGTCATTTCATGTCATTTTTATTTTCATACAGTAGTGAAGTGGTTTCATTATTATGTTTAAGTTTAAAGTAAACTTACTCTTATCTGTTAAATCACACTTGCACTTCCACTTGCACTTCCACTTGCACTTCCTTGAATTGTTTAAACAGTGAATTTCCTCAGAAGCAGTGTGTTGCTCAGCACTTTTTCAGCACAGTGTTTCTAGGTAGAAGTCTTGACAGTGATGTGTCCAGGTTTTTAGATATGGAGGTTAGAGACATGGGGCAGGAACAGATTATGGGGTGACACCACATGATTATGTACAGGACAGTGTTACATTTGTAGAACATCTGATTTGATCCTTGGTGCAAAATGAATCTTTTAAGTTGCATTTTAATGCTTTAGGCATTTATAAAGTTTAGTGAAGTCTCACTCCAACTTTTTGTGCGCGGTCACTTTAAATACAGCATAACCGTGTGTGTGCGCTCGCGCGTGTGAGTGAATGAACTTTCACCATCCTGCAAAAGCACACCGCACCGAATGGCTGCACTAACAGACTCCTACTACTTAGGATTTGACTTCAGCACCCAACAGGTAGTCTTAACTCTTAAATATTATTATTATTACTTTCGTATTAATCACAGGTCTTACGTGCATGCTGTCTAAGCTAATTTGAAAGAGCGGAAGAACAATTTTTCTCCCTATCCATATTCCGGAAATCCCTCCCTCCCACTATGATTGGTCAGTACTTTACACGTCACACGCCGTCAGCCAATCGCCAATTACAACCGGAGCCCAAATTTTACGTTGCCAATTAATTCAGGTTTTATTTGATGCGAAAAATTTGCGTTATTGTTTATTTAGTACATAAGATAAAAAAGGAAAAAAAAATCAAACTCTACTAAATCATACCTGTAGTGTGAGCTATTACCCAATCGGAGCCTAAGAGGAAAGCTCAGCCGGAGTACGGGTGGAGAATAAGAAACTGAAACAGATCTGAATGAATCTGAATGTTTTTGATAGAAATGTGCTATGCTGCATAGTTTATTGCTATTTTCATAAACAGAGGGTGATATTTCATAGTTTGGAGAGTTTTTAAAGCTTTTTCTAGAGAAAATGAGAAAACACTTCCCAGAGGTAGTAAACCTGGGGGTACAACAACAACAACAATAATAATAACAACTAGTGTATATAAAATAACACAAACACAACTTAATATTCTAGACTTCATTTTTTTAATTTTTGGCAAGGAAATCATCAAATACTAATTTAAATATAAAGATCTAATAAAGAACTAATATGCTACTTCTTATATATAGATTAAAATATTTCCCATTTGATATATAATATCAATAGACATTTTATAATAGACATTGCATCACTTTGACGATTGCAATATAACAGGAAAAGTGGTTACACTCCGGTTACATTTTTATGGCATTATTACAAATGTCACATCCAACCAACCATCCTTCTCATTACCATTAACATTACCGTTACCATCACCACCACCACCCATCACTGTGCAAGAGGTAGGAATGCACCATCCACAGGGCAATTTAGCATAGCCAATCTACCTACTGGAATATTTTTGGAAGTGGGAGGAAACTGGAAATCCCAAGTACAAGAGGAAAATGTGGAACTCCACACAAACACTAATTCAAGCTCCAGATTGAACCGGGGACTCTGGAGCCATGAGGCTGCAATGCTGGCAGCTTCCCATAAATGTCACATAATTCTTTCTTTCCTTCTTTCTTAGTTATTTACATAGTTTTGCATGTTTAGTTTGTTTGTAGAAGATTCCTTGTTTTTGTGCTATTTATTAAATTGGTTGAGGAGGCCTGGAGTGCAGATGTTGTTCCAGTTCATCCCAGTGGTGTCCAGTGGGGTTGAGGTCACGGCTCTATGCATTCCACTTGAGTTCTTCCACACCATCCTTGGCACATCATGTTTCCATGAAGCTCACTTTGTGCACAGGAGCTCTGTCGTGCTGGAACAGGTTTGGACCTCTTAGTTCCAGTAAAGTGAAATCTTAAAGCTAGAGCATACAAAGACCTTGTGTACAACTGTGTGCTTTCAACTTTGTAGCGACAGTTTGGGGAAGAACCTCACATGGGTGTGATGGTCAGGTGTCCACACACTTTTGGCCATGTAAGTTTCCAGTATTGACCTCTGCATTAATATTAGAAATTGCGGTTGTTTTCTTGTCTTTTATTATTTTAAGCTGAAAGTCGTTGCCATTGATGGAAAGTTTCAAGTTACTCACCAGAGCAATGTCCAGTTTGAAAGCGATCTCCCAGAGTTCAGGTAGGCACATGTTTGCCCTCTGGATTTCTCCAGAATGTCTTCTTTACCTACAGTAGTTACATTAGTGTGTCCAACTACAGTATCTTCCTTCTGTGTTTGTACCATACAGGACTCAGGGGGGTGTCCACGTCCATGAGGACAGAGTGACCGTAACCTCTCCGGTGCTTATGTGGGTCAAGGTCGGGCAGCTCCAATCAGTTTGTTAATTGCATAAGACTGGCATAATGTAAAATATAAATTTTTATGTCCGCAATCCTGTGCATCGTACATCATTTCTTGTTTCAGTTGTGCAAAGTCGATTACTGAGTTAGGTAGTTAATAAGATTTGCAACTTCAGGCACTCGACCTGCTCCTTGAGAGGATGAAGAGCGCTGGATTTGACTTCTCACGTGTGAAAGCTATTTCAGGCAGCGGGCAGGTACGTCACACTCTGTTCAACTGCATGTAGTAAAACACATTAAAAATGAGTGAAACCAATTTGTTTGATGTGTTCACTGCAGCAACATGGCAGTGTGTACTGGAAAAAGGGAGCAAGGAAAACCCTGCAGTGTCTGGATCCAGGACGATATTTACACAGCCTGCTGCAGGTACCAGTTGTTTTGATTAGTAACTTCACTGAGGAGATTTAACCTGAGTTCCTTTTGAAAGTGTTCAAGGATCATCAGTCATGTGTCCTGTCAGGCTTTCTTTATACTGTTACAAAACTGTGACTGTTTAATATTTGAAGTAGGACCTTGTGATCCCTGAACATGTTTAACATGAGAGCAGAGGGCAGAACCTGAGCTAGAATTGAAAATGCAGTGTTAATTCAGTAATTTTGCTTTGAAACAATAATGGTTGTTCTGACGGCAGATTAAAGTGTTTTTTAAACTTTTATTTGCGTTTAAGAGTCATTACAGAGCAAAAGAGAGCCCTGTCAGCTGTCCATAGCAAAGAAAAAGTTTACTCTTTACATTTCAACAGATCTGGACAGAAAAATGCTGTTTATTTAAAACATTTCCCTACAAAGGTTCCCCTCCAATGATAAAAGTGTCCCATCCAGGGTGTATTCCTGCCCCTGATCCATCACAGCCCTGACCAGGATAAAGCACTTACGGAAGACGAATAAATAAATTTAAAGGCATGAATAATAAATGAAGGACAGTAAGAACACCGAATATATGAAATTACAGCATTGTGTAAAATCTTTGCTTACTTCATAGTGGAAAAAATATATTTGAGTGAAAGTTAAAAAGTACAGATTTAAATGTACCTCAACTTAGTCTTACTGTAAATTAGCACAGGTTATTCATGCTAAAGTGATTTGGATGTATATAGAAATGATCAGATTGTAATTTGATGTAAACATAAAATGCATTATATTAAAGGGGTAATTTATAATCCAATATCAAGCCACGCACCTGTAAAC
>JAQQZR010000033.1:20489389-20533721 GCA_030068235.1 Notoglanidium macrostoma
ACATGTCTGAATGTATGCACAAGCTCTATTAAAAGCCTGCCAGTCACAATGTGTACGTTTTGTTCAGGACACTCTTGGCTATGATTAGATATAAGCTTGGTTATTATCAGTTGTTTGGTTTAAGTGATATGAGAGCCAGTCGGAAAAGACCGTGACATCCAACCCTGTGTTCCTGTACTGTGGTATCTGCCACTGTGTTTCTTTTTAGATTCCTGATTAGTTGCATGTCTGTTTTATAGGATAGTTTTGCTGTCCAGGACAGTCCAGTGTGGATGGACTCCAGTACTGCAGAGCAATGTAAGAGCCTTGAGTGTGCAGTAGGGGGTGCTCAACAACTAGCCGATATCACTGGCTCACGGGCCTATGAGGTGTGGATCTCTAAAATCACTACAGTGTCCAGAATGTCACAAATATTAGATTTGATCTATAAATCCAAAACTTGACTTAAACCTGGCTTGTTTTGAACAAACTGAACAAAATGTCTCCCCCCATGTAATTTTATTTAATTCTTTTCATGGTTTTTAGCGCTTTACTGCAAATCAGATTGCTAAGATCTACCAGTCACAGCAGGACAGATACAACAAGACTGAGGCAAGTGTGTAAACTGTCAGCAAAGTTTTAATAACTGCATCCACAAATATAAATAAAGTATATTAAATATACAATGCTGTATCATTTGTGTGTTTATATATTTGGTTTTGATAGAGAATCTCACTGGTCAGTAGCTTTGCTGCATCTCTTTTTCTCGGTGATTATGCAGCTGTTGACTACAGTGATGGTAAGTTAACATAGGATTTCTATAATAATAATAATAATAATAATAATAATTTAAAATTAATAATAATAATTATTATTGTTGTGCTTTTTTTTCCTCAAAAGTGTTTACACTTTTGAATGTTAGTGTAATTATTAAATACACTTTTCCACTAGATATATTTTCTTGCAAGGTCAGAAATTATTCTTTTATACTTTAATCAGCCTAAAGTTTGCTTAGTTTTCTAGGTCTTTATGGTTTATCATTAGTTTGAATTGTTAAATAAAAAAGACTGCGGTGATATGATAAAAAGAACTTGGAGGAAGAATATGCTGTGCCATGTTTATCCAGGACCTTTGTGATTAGATTACAAAAACCTCTTCTATTAACAGTCAAGAGTGAGATGTATGACTTGAGGTATACCAGTGGACTCGGGACTCCTTCAATAAATGTTAAATAAACATCTTACAGAATGTTTTACCAGATCAACAAGTAAAATTTTTTCTTTGTTAAATAATAACACAGTAAAAAATGTTTATTATTAGGATTTGATTATGGGGAATATTCAACATACAAGTCACTGTGAATTAGCTGTTACTAAATGAAATGCATTATAACATTTGCATTAATATAAACTGTTATTTCCTGTTGGATCTGGGAGTTAAATGGCTGATCACGAGTGTGCTTTTTTCCATTCTATGCAATCCATCCATCCATCCATTCATTCATTTTCTATACCTCTTATCCATTGCGGGTTGTGGGGGGAGCTGGAGCCAATCCCAGTTGACTTTGAATGAACGGTCAGATACGGCTAACACAGACAGACAGCCATTCACACTCACATCCACACTTATTTAGAGTAATTTAGCGTATCCAGTTGAAATAATCTGCATGACTTTGGACTGTTGGAGGAAACTGAAGCACCCAGAAGGAACCCATGCTGGCACATGCAAACTCCTGGAACCTTCTTGTTATGAGACAACAGTGCTAACCACTGCACCACCCTTCTGATGCATTATTAAAAGTGACAAATTTATTCGAGCATATTACTTTGAGGAATGAGTGTGAGGTGTAAACAGGAGTCATTGTTTTCACGTATGCTCTGATTTAAGGTTCAGGGATGAATTTAATGGACATCTTCACAAAACAGTGGTCAGAGCCATGTCTGAAAGCCACTGCACCTCAGCTGGCAGAGAAGCTGGGTAACCCCACACCACCCACTGCAGTTCTGGTATTACTTTTTTCTTTGTTTGTGTTTTTTTCCCTTTTTTTCCCCTCTGCTGTGGTTGTAAATGTCTAGACATGCTGAAACAAAAACTGCTGTGGATACTTCCAGCTGTTACTGTAGCCTTTGCTGTACTTGTGTTGTTTACATAAGACTGCTATTTTTAATATTTAATATTCATGTCTCCTCCTAGGGCTCTGTCTCTCCCTATTTTGTCAAGCGATTTGGGATGCCAGAAGACTGTAAAGTGGTGGCTTTCACTGGAGACAATCCTGGTAAGGCTAAAACTACTACAGCAAAGCATGCTCACTTTAGTTCTAGTCAATTTATAACACCTGAACCAACTAATGCAGGCCTTCAGTAGTGCCTAAATATGTACTAACTCTATATTTCTAAATATATTATTATTGAGATAGTCAGGAATGGGTTTGATCAGCCTATGCACGAAGGAGGAGCACTCTGTTTGGGAGAAGAAAGAGAGAGTCATCTCTACATGGGCTATAAATGTACAGTGATAAAAAGTGAGCTTCAGAATTATTGGCACCAAGACTATATAGCCAGATGTATATGGACACCTGAGTATTGAACATCCTGTTCCAAAACCATGGGCATTATAATTAAGTTTGTGTTGCTGCTATAACAGTCTCCATTATTTTGAGAAGGCTTTACACTAAATTTTTTGGACCATGGCTGTGGGGATTAATTCCCATTCAGCTACAAGAGCACAAGAACAGCATAAAAGGACAGGCAAAATAGCCTGGCATGAAATCGGTTTTCCTGTTCGTCCCTAAGGTGTCCAGTGGGGTTGAGATCAGGGCTTTCTGCTTTGTCAAGTTTGTACACACCACATCTTGGTAAAACATGTCTACATGAAGCTTGCTTTGTGCACAGGGGCATTGTCATGCTGGAAGAGGTTCAAATGAAGGGAAATTATAATGCTACAGCATGCAAAGACATTCTATACAGTTGTGTGATTTCAACTTTGTGGCAACAGTTTGGGGAAGAACTACAGTTAGGTGTTACAGTCAGGTATCTACAACATTGTGATCATATAGGGTGCGCTTAAAAATGATGAAAAAGTGTCTTTGTGGTTGAAAAGCTAAATCACTGAAAATATCAGAGAAACCTTTATTTGAAGTAAATTTATTCTAAGAATAACAAAAACAAAAAACATGTCACAATTATTGCCACCCTGAATTTATCACTTAGTGCCGCCTCCTATAACTGGAGAACACAGTACAAGGTATCTCCGATATACCTCAATACACAATCTCTTCTGATCCTCCAGAGTCCTCAGTCCTCTCTGGTGAACACTCCTATTCAGGTTTTTACTCTGGTTTAAGATTAGGGGATTCAGATAGCCATGCTAAGAGCTTGTTTCTCTGGTAACGGAACCTTCTTTTGTGGATTTGTCTGTATGTTTTAGATCATTATCTTGCTGGAAGATACAAACATAACCCCCTTGGCAGAGGCAACCAAATGTTCATTTCAGATCTCAAATTCTCTACAAAGTCATTTTTAATACCCATTTTAACCCATCACTATTAAGGTGGCAGTAATTCTGGTCCTGGCTGTATGTCTGTGTAACAGTAGGCAAAATATTAACCCACAGTGTCTCCTGGCTGTAATATTTTGACATGTGGTAGATAATATTGCCTTGTGTTTTAATTCAGAGCTTTAATTTTTTATCAAAATGTCATCTAAAAACCCTGTTTTCAGTCAGGCATTGAACAGTAGTGCAGAATATTTCCAATTCCATAATCAGTGCAGTGTCAGGGCTGTGCTGTATTTGAAATATCCTTTGTATACTGCAGTTCCTTTCAGTTTATACGCATGTCTGATTTTCCACACTACTCAGTGAGGAATTATAGTTGCTAGATGGCACTGAAACTCCATCATATTACTTGTCCTTCCCTTCATCACATCCTCTTGGAGGCTTCCAGTGAGCAGTGTTGCCAGTTTGGGTGGATTCCCATTCGACTGGGCTGTTTTTAATCACATTTGGCTGGTATAAATGGCCTTGGGCTTGGAATGTAATTTGGGCTGCCTTTGTTGACTGTATTTTATAAGGAAGGAATTTACCAACCCTGTATTATCGTCTTGTAGTAGTAGTAGTAATAATAATAATAATAATTCGATTTAAATGTTTGTAAGATATTTAATTTCTATTATTTGAAACATTTAATTTGTATGTATAAATTATATTTAAATATCAGTGGGTCTGGGAAGGGTTTTTGTAGTGACTCGAGTGGGTTTTAAAATACATGGAAACAGCATGTCAACCTCACAAACTTGGAGAGAGGGGAAACATGAGGGATGTGATGTGAAGAGGGCATATTCTCACTTCTGGCCATGTGCCTGACTCTCTCACCTCATTACTCCAGATTTTAATAGGTCCCCCTCCCCTAATTTGCAGTCATAACCATAAAACTAAGCCTTATGCCAACCGTCATTTGCGTCCAGTCATTATGACATCTTGCCCAGCCTGCCAGAGAGCTTCACCAGTATGTGATGGGTGTATTAGTGATGCATGCCATTACAGTAGCACTACTATGCATTCATATCATATAGCGTTCCTGTCAATATGAAATCAGTGGTCAAGTAGTAAAGCAACTAATAGTGAAAAAGAATAATGTTTATGTACGGTATATATGACAAATAACAAATGTTCACTGAAACATTTTGCTGTGTTTATATAAATCTACAGTGTGTCATGTATGACTGCTCTGCCTGTGTTAAAGCTGACATTCAGAGATATCGGTTTAAAATGCTTTACACAGAGCGGTGACATAAGCATGAAGGGGTGAATAATGATTGCAGGGTATTACTCTTTAAGGCAGTTCGAAAGCTGAAAATAAATGTCTGTAATCCAAAATGAATGAACAGCAGCATTCCTGCTGAAGTATTGAAATGGGATCAGCAGCCTCAGATGCAGGAGGTCCCTGTATATATCATGGCTAGAAGAGGTTTATTCCTTTTTTTTTTGCTGCAAAGAAACCAAAAACAGCACTGAATACCCGTGATTAAATATTAACCAAGTTCATTCTGCCAACCAAATTAAACCATGGAAAAGGTAGTAGCTGTGTTTTGTGCTGTAATCGCAGCCCAGCACACATGCTACAACATTGTGTTTTACAATACGAGTCTGTTTGGAAACATGATTACTTCCCCCCCCTTACTGTCATCTGTCAGCGTCACTGTGATTGCCAGGACTGTGTATTAGATTGATGACATTCATTGGGACATTATCAGTCCCTGCATGATAATGTTTTATAAAGGAGAAGGTTTGGGAAAGGAGCTGAATTTGAAAGAGATGAGTAATACACTTGTAACGGTTTTAAAATAACTCTGCATATGCAATTTGATTTTTCCCTTTTCAGGATCCTTAGCAGGGATGCGCCTACAGGAAGGAGATATAGCGGTAAGCGTCTCCTGATTTCTTAGAGAGATGGACTTCAGCTTTATTTTTTTAGGACAGTGAATAAGGTAATATGTAAAAAGGAATACCTTTATACTGCATGTTTCACTAGCTGCTAGTCTTTCTGTTAGCTTATTAGTCAGAAATATGATGTAGTTAGGAGAGTAAGGAATTTTACATAACTTGTTCAGTTTTATCAAGTACCAAATACACTACGTGACCAAAAGTGTGTGGACACATGACCATCACACAGATATGTGGGTCGTCCCCAAACTGTTACCACAAGGTTTGAAGCTCACAATTGTACAGAATGTCATTTAATGCTGTAAGTTTTTCGGAACTAAAAGGTCCAAACCTGTACCAGCATGACAAGGTCCTTGTGTGCATGGGACCATGAAGACATGGTTTGCTGAGGTTGGAGTGTAAGAGCTCGAGTACCCAGGCCTCCTCACCCAACATCTGTGCCTGACCTCACTAATGAACACAAATTGAATGAACACAAATTCCCACAGCCACTTTCCAAAATTTAGTGAAAGCCTTCCCAGAAGAGTGGAAGCTGGAATAGCAGCAAAGGTTGGACCAACTTTGTAACTGGATATTCAACATGTCACCCGTTAAAGCAAATACATGTATGATGGTCAGTGTCCACATACTTTTGTATGTATAGTGTAGTAACATGTGGAATTTGGAACCTGTTCGTAATTGTTTAATTGTAAAATTTATGGTTTATTTTATCAACCTATTCATCTCCCATATCCTTTAACTAAGAAGTAAAGCATGATTTGCATGATAGGAAATAATCACAGACAGGATGGTGTGATGCAGTGAAGCTGGTTATTCCAATAACAGCACATCCTGAAGTGTTATTTTCCCCTTATACCATAGCAGCCTTATGTTTTATTCACAAATTGTTATGCTTAAAGTTATAGAGTGGCAGCAAAACAAGTTTGTTCCTGTTATTATGTCCAATATAACAGCCATAATCAGTCATTTTCACACCAGCTTCTCTGTTTACTGTCTCTTGAAATTAATAAGACAAATAATTGCATCTTGTCATGTTACTGAGAAACCAAAATCACATATATACAAGTCCCTGTCTACGTTGTTACTATTAAAAACAATCATGTATTAGAATTAAATATACTAATATGTATTTAATACTTATTATATATTTCTATGTAAGATATTTTGTAGCTGGAACTACTGTCGGCGCTTGAGAATTTAACAATGCTGTGGTATAATGAGTTTAAGTTATATCAGACTCTTAGGACTATGACATCTATGTAAGAACTTTATTTGACCTCATTGTCCTTCCTCCATTGGCTTTTCCCACATAGGATTAGTGAGAATGCTCTTTGTTTATTCATATTCTTTGCTAGATGTGTTTCACTCTCTTGCATGTGATCGATTCACTCAATCTGAGTGATGAACATAAGCTCACAGCTTACACTTCAGTAGCTGTATCTGCATAGCTTATTCTAAAGCACCGTTAGGTCTTGTCTCTAATTTGCTTTTGTTAGTCGTGATCAGGAGTTAAATTCATTCCGCTTCTGTAACTACTTTATCCTGGTCAGGGGTGCTGCGTATCTGGGGCCTATCCCAGGAACACTGTTCATGAGGTGGGAATACACAGGGGTTAAGTGGGATGTTAAATTAATTTGTCCCCTCCCCACAATGTGGGAACAATACAGATTGAATCGTACTATTAGAAGCCATGCTCAGCATTGAATAATGTGGAAATGTGTTCACCTTTCTGTCATTTAGGCTTTTAAACCATAGTCAGGTTCCCATTAATAAAGGTTTTAGTAATTGTTCCACATAAATTTGTGATAACATTTTGCAAGGATTTTGCCACTTGTCGTTTTATCAAGTGGACAGCCTTTATGTTTTGATGTGCTGAGACTGCAAACACAACCAAACCAATAATTTCCTCCATTGCTTACAGGTCTACTTCCATCATTTTTAGCTCTTGCCTTAAAGCAGTCGAGAGCAATGTGTCATCTTTTTGATTCTTCATCTTTTCTAGCGATATATAACGGAGAGAAGTTTTTGAGCACTATGCATATCCCTTCACTGTTCTTAAAGATGATGCCACTCATCTGACATCCCTCTAGTGGTTTTCTGTCAGCGAAATTTATCACATTGAACGGTTAAGTGGTTTACATTTGCATCCAATTATAATACTAGATCTCTGCTCTGCTAATATATGCTCATATAAAGTAAAGCTGTTGGGGTTGCAGTCCTGTGTGCTCTTCACTAATTTAACTGCTGGTCACAGCACATATGGGGTGTGTCCTAAAGAGAAGACTGCCTTGATGCTCTGCTGCCTATTATCCCAGGCGTCTTATAAGTCTGTGCTTTTGATAGGTATGCAATTAGCTGAAGAAAATGGTTTGAAATCTGCTTCAGAGGCAGTATACGTCACCATGTTGCCAGGTTACTGACAAAAATGGTCAGCTGTGAAAATGACTCGAGTTTTTTTCTGTCTCGCAGGTGAGCCTGGGCACGAGTGACACTGTGTTTCTGTGGATCAAGGAACCCAGGCCTACGGTGGAGGGACACATCTTCTGCAACCCTGTTGACTGGCTGTCTTACATGGCTCTGATCTGGTATTATTATTCTGCATTACACTTAAGTGGATAACAAATACCACTGTACCATATGTATGTATAGGTAAGTAAGTTCATTTATAAAGTGCTTTATATAGAATACCAATGAACACAATAGACACTTTCAGTAAACAAATAGCTGACGTATAAAACACGTTCTGCATTTAGATTTAAAAACTGTAACAATGGGAGTAGACCTGATGTCCAGCGGTAAGCTGTCTCACAGCCAACAAACTCACTCATCCTTGAGTTTTAGACAGGACCGCTGAACAACTGAAAGCAACATAACTGAAGCTCTAAAAGCAACTCACCTGAGACCTGCGAGTAGAATACATTCTGAATATAACAGTATTCATTTCATTTCACATTTCATTAGAAATTATATTGTAATTGAAAAGTAAAATCTTTGAAAGCCTTACATAAATTTCACAGAATCTTAGTGTTTGATGTGTCCCCTTTTTGCTTTAATGACCGTGTGCACTCGAGGTGGCATGGACTCCACTTTGTGCAAAGCCTTAGGATCCATTTTAGATCAAATTCCTCAGTGTTTCTTCTGAATTCATGGAAGAGATCAGACATGAGGAAATTCCACCCTCTTGTACAAAGCAGTTAACATGCTTAATATCATTAATTTGCTTACATATAAATAGAGACCTAGGAATAATGCAGAATCTTACTTTACTTTTTTGTTATAAATAATTGTGTGTGTACGTGTGAGAGAGAAAGAGAGGGAGAGAGAGATGGAAAGTTACACTGACTTTTTTTCCTTTTTTATTTTTATTTTTTTAATCTTCCCCAGTGTAATGGTTGCATGTATCAAGTTACCGAGTGGCTCTTTTCTGAAACTCTGTAGGCATGTAGCAGACACGAAACTCAAGTGCTTTGCTCTCTAAAACTATATGAACGGCTGTAGGGAATTATTAAACTGGCTGCTGATTGAGGCACCGGTAAAGGTCACCCTCATGCTGCCTGGAGAAAAGACCACAATATGATAGCTGCTTTTCCTATACGTAGTAGCAGTCCTTCTGCTAACTTTTAGAATTTTTACTGTATTTGTAGGTACCCTGAAGTAAGATTCCTATGAATAAAAAGGTGAAGTGTTCTTCCCGCAGGTTCAGATTATAGTAGTGCTGTTAGATTTATCTAGATTTCTTTCATTGATCTGAACCTGTAGTTATAAAAGTCAATTTGAATACCATTCTCTAGCATCCTTCTGCTTTCTATGCCAGCATGGTCTCTTCATACTTTTCACTCCTTGTCTTCACTTTTTTTAATATCAGCTCAACCCAAATGGCCCTTGAAATTATCCCATTTCCCTGTTTTTACTTCACGGTCCTTGGCTGTCGACAACGGGTAATAAAAGCCTATAGAAGCATACTAACTTGTTTTTTCAAGGTATGCATTTATGCACTATTTTTATGGCCTGCACTAAGGAGTGGAGACTGTTTTGTTCCAAATGTATTCTTTATTCAATTCTAAAAAATGTGATCGTGAGCGGAATTATCCAATTATCGACTAATTCATTCATGTTCATTCAGGGTTGAATTAGTGACCCTGGAGCTGTGAGGCAGCAACGCTGCACATCTGCGCCACCCATTGAGAATAATTAAACAAACCTCACTAAACACACTTTAAGTTTACTTTTATCTTATTTTCTTTTTACCTTTTTGTGTTTTTTGTGATTTATATTCACAAATTTGCTTCCCCCAATTGTCAATATTAGTAATTAGAAATTACTAATATTGCTAATTATTAGTAATAATAATTATTAGTAATTATTATTACTAATAATTAGTAGCATTAGTAATACTAATATTTACTACAGGATATTAGCATTTTTTTTTGTATTTCTGTCTTGTGTGGAACTTTACACATAATCTCCTGTAAATGTAACTTTAAACTGTTGCTATAGCTAAATGATCCTGACTTAAATACATTAGCTGTTGTAGCTATACTGTATATATTTATATAAGTGCTACTCAGCCAGATGGGATAAATACAGCTTTATGACCACCAAATATGCATGCACTCAAAAACACGAAACATGTACATGGCATAACTAAAATACAATATGCATTGCAGGTAACAATATCATGTTTTATTTTCACATCATTTTGCCATTTTGGTTAGCTGTGGTACAAGGAAATTTCTCTCCAGGTTTCAGGTGACTGGTTGATATTTAAGGTTCATCAGCGAAATAAAGAAGAAAAAAACCCCACACAAGCATAGAGCTAGAAAAAAAAAAAGCCCAAAAAAGAGATAACAGAGAGAGTCTTTTCTTTTTTCAACATTAAAAATGGTTGAAGTCCTTAGTGAGATACACTTACATTTCCAACATCTGTTTTAGATTAATCAGACTAATTTTGTTGAATACGTTTGGGGGAAAAAATTACTTTGTTATTGAAACCTTCCAATGGTTTTTCCATGGATGTTTATTTCACGTAATGAAATAAGGTGAAATGTCATTAAAGAATATTTTCCAAATGATGAAAAAAAATTAAAAGCAAGCACGAACCAAGGTCTGTTGGAAAACTGCAGCCATTTCGCCAAGATGTTTAGAAAAACCTCCCAGCTGATTTCTATATAAGACTGCACCACAGTGTGCCTGAGAGAAATAATACAGTTTTAAGTGCAAAGTGTGGTCACAAATATGTTTTATTAAATATATTCCTTCATATATGTTTTTCAATATTTGCTACTTTGTTGAGATCTAGCAACCTTTCGTTTAATTATTCTTAAAAATATTTATGTAAATAATCTCTTTACATGGTTCTTAACTCCATATTCAGGCCCATCACCTGTTTCTTCTTTTCAGCTATAAGAATGGCTCTCTGACCAGAGAACGGATCCGTAACGAATGTGCTGGAGGATCATGGGAAGAGTTCTCCACCGCCTTGAGGTCCAGCCTCATGGGGAACAATGGAAACATAGGTGCCTGCCCTTCCACATCATTTGTACTACTGATTAAAAACATCAGTCATTATAAGCACATCTTAGGAGCAATTTGCTTAAATATAAACATGCTTGCTTTGCACATCATTTGCTGATTTAATTAAGAGAAAGCTGGGCTAGACGTGGTCATGCCCTACAGTGCGATGCCACAGTCCCACAGGAGCCATGCTGTGAATGGATGGTGATAAATGGATTAGGTCCAATCAGCTACATTCTCATGCTGTTCTTTTTTGGCTTGTTACTATTCAGGAATTTACTTCGATGCAGTGGAGATCACACCTCCAGCAGTTGGGATTCATAGATTTGATCAGCATGATAAAAAAGTAGGTACCTTTAGAGTTTAACACTGTTAAATTAAATCATATTATGGTTTCAATACATAGTAAACATTTAAGGTAACAATTAAAGGCCCTGTTAATTAAGTTTGATAATTAATTAGCTGTAATTGTTAGTGTTTGGGGTTTGTAGTGGTGATTTCTTAATTTCTTTAATTCAACGGGGCTCAATATGCTCACTGTTGCTGCACATTAAAATGCCATTCTCTTTGTGGATTTTTAAACTAGCTTGTAGGGTGAGAGTAGCAGTGGGCACAAATCATATTGTACTATAGGACTATGTACAAAATGCACCAAAAGTCCGTGCAATGTTTATGACATGAAACGTAAAGTCCGAATTGCTGTTGAAGAGCCGTTCTGTTATTCCTACAGGCTTTTCTAGTACTAGCAGTTCACAAGTTATTTTTGTTGCCACAGCAATGCCTCTGTCAATCAGTATGTGATCTTATAAACCCACACAGTTCTGATCAGACAGAAAATAAGCTGTGTTTGAGGCTGGTGTAAAATCCTTGCTGAATAGATACGCACATTGCAATAATTGAATTCTGTATTAGTGAGCCAAGTTTAAATCAATAAAACCATAACACTTAAGCCAATGTTATGTCTATAGAATACACTAAGCTTTGTTCGTTGCTTAGCAGCCAAAGCTTACTTTTAACAGACTACATTGTATGGTGGAAGAATTCCATCCATCCATTATCTATACCGCTTATCTGTTAAGGGTCATGAGAAAGCTGGAGCCAATCCCAGCTGACTTTGGGAGAGAGGCAGGGTACACCCTGGCCAGGTCATCAATCTAAAACAGGGCTAACACAGAGAGAGACAGAAATCCATTCACACTCACATTCACACCTATGGGCAATATGGAGTAGCCAGTTGAAATAATCTGGATGTCTTTGGACTGGTATGCATGTCTTGGGCTGTATGAGGAAACCGGCGCGCTGGGAGGAAACCCGCAAAGACACATGGGGAACATGCAAACTCCACACAGAAAGGCTCCTTGTTGGCTGACCGGTTCAAACCCAGAACCTTCTTGCTGTGAAGCTAACCGCTGCACCACTGTGCTGCCCTGTTGGAAGAATTGCTTGCTGCAAATATTATTAATAATATAATACATATATACTTGTTGTTTTTGTTATCGTGTGATAAAAGCAATAAGATATTTGAGGACATTCATTACAATGTTTTTATCATGAGTAAGGTAGTTTTGGGAGTAAAAACTGTTCTTACACATGATAAAATCACTATAATAGATGTACTGAGATCCTATCACAGCTTTTAACATGTGAAATCAGGTTGTCAGGGTCTTCAACATTTAGCTTTTCAAAACCGTGATATGGAACAGTGAGGCGCTTTTACTTACAACCCTGATTGCAAAAGTTGGAATAAAAACAGAATGCAATGATTTGCAAACACTTTTTAACTTATCTACAGTTGAATACAATACAAAGTTTATGTTCAAACTGATGAATGTTTTTTTTTTTTTTTTTTTTTTAAATATACATGGATTCTGTATTTGATGCCTACAATACATTTAAAAAAAAAGTTGGGCGGGGCATGATTACTACTGTGTTACATCACCTTTTCTTTTAAGAACAATCAGTAAAAGTGTTTGGGAACTGCGGACACTAACTGTTTAAGTTTTGAAAGTTCTTCATTGATTTATATTTGACTTCAGTTACTCAACTCTCCAGGGTCTTCGTTAAAGTATTTTGCACTTCATAATGCACCACACACTGATCTGGACTGCAGGGTGGCCAGTTTAGTAACCACACTCTTTTACTAGGAATCCACGCTGTGCAGAATGTAGCTTGGCAATGTCTTGCTGGAATAAGCAGGGACGCCCCTGAAAACGACATCGTCTGGATGGCAGCATATGTTTCTCCAAAACCTTTATGTACCTTTCAGCATTAAGGCACCTTCACAGATGTGCAAGTTACCCATGCCATGGGCACTAACACACCCGCATACCATCACAGATGTTGGCTTTTCAACTTTGCGCTGGTAACAATCTGGATGCTCCTTATTGTCTTTAGCCTGGAGGACACGACGTTCATGATTTCCAAGTCAGTCAGTCTCAAATTGAGCATGGTGGCGTATCTGCATGTTGTTGATATAAGGCTTTTACTTTGTAGATGCAGCGACAAACTATCTTTACCAACATTGGGTTTTCCGAAGTGTTCCTGAGCCCATGTAATAATGTTCTTTATACAGTCATGTGCTTTTTTAATGCAGTGCCACCTGTGGGCTCGAAGGTCACGGGCATTCATTGTTGGTTTTTGGCCTTGCCCCTTACGTGCAAAGATTCCCTGATTCTCTGAATCGTTTGATGATATTGTGGACTGTAAATGGTGAAATCCCTAAATTTCTTTAGCATCTGTATGTTGAGAAACCGAAATATTGAGAAATTGTATGTTGGTGAACCTCGCCCTGTCCTTGCTTGTGAAGGGACAAACGATGTCCCTTTCATAACCAATCATGATACTATCACCTGCTACCAATGAACCTTTTTACCTGAAGAACGTTCCATGCATCAAATTCAGAATGAATGCATATATACAAAAAAAACAATAAAGTTCATCAGTTTGAACATCAAATACCTTTGATCATTAAATACCGTGTCTTTTGTATTGTATTCAGTTGAATATTGGTAGAAAAGGACTTGCAAATCATTGCATTCTGTTTTTATTTTACATTCCAATGTTTTGGGAATCAGGGTTGTATCTTCTGAAAAGACTTCTCTTCATTTCAAGCTTCCATTAGTAACGATGTTCATCTCTACCCTTTTCGCCAGTAGTTATTGCCATGTTGTCCTTGTACTCTCTGTGAACTGCTGAGATTATCTTGCTCAAGCTAGAAGTTACCCTTTCCCTACTGATCTGAGACTGCCATCCATTACTGTGAGTGTAATCCCACCCATTCTCAGACATACCTAAAAACTGCCCTTGGATCAGTGTGAAAGGGTGGTTTTACTCAAGTATTTAGAGATGCCTTGCGATGTGAGCTGAGGTCACTGCTGCTGTCGAGCTCCTCTGTGGGAACCCTGGAGCAGTGAAAGAGTGCTTTGTGGAAACAAGAATCAGCCCTGTCTCCTTCCTTAAAGCTTACCTTTGTGTTCTGCTTCTGCACAGGTAGCTGCCTTCACCCTGGAGGAGGAAATTCGAGCCCTGGTTGAAGGACAGTTCCTGGCAAAGAGAGTGCATGCCCAAAAGTTGGGTTATAGGATTAGTAAGTGTTCTCAATGTCACATTCACCATCAAATAGCTTCTCTGTCATCTTTCTGCAGATGTCTTTTTCTTACTTCTCTTTTACCTCCTGTTCTTTTCCCTTCAATCCATACCACTTTATTTAGCTTTTTATGTGTATTTTCCTCTTTATCAGTGCATGAATGCAAGTTCTGTGGCTTTTCTAAAGAAATTCAATGGAATTCAAAAGCTCAAAGTTCTGCTAATACACTGAATGAAATGACCTTCATCTCCTTTTTATTTTCTAATAGTAGTTTTACCACTACTTTTTTTTAAATAAGAATTCACACAATGTCCATCTTTTACCTTTTTGTGTCATTATTTTATTAATTTTTCCCTCTCCTATTATGTAGAAGAAGAACTCACAGTAAGGGTTATTACTTTACAAGTAGGGAAGCTTGGAGGCAGACAGCCGGCGAAACACACACTTTAATTAAAGTGTGATCAGGTGCTGAGAGTTTTCTCCCAGCCTGAGAGAGATTGCCCTGAGTGCTGCCCAACCTGCTCGCAGATTGTCCCCGCTGCTGCTGGAGCTGTTTAAAATGCAATCACACCTTCCCTGCCTCACATCATCTCCAAAACACAACAGCTCGTTGTCAGCAACTTGGGGAAAATCTCTCCGAAATTAAAACAGCATTGGCAAGGTTTCTAGATATTAACTTGACTGAAAATTTAGTTGAATCTTCTTGCTTATGTAACTTTGATCGACACAAACAGAGCAGGCAAGCACAAAATCAAGGCTTGTCAAAGCTATTATATGCATAATATCATTGCATTTTATTTTAGCATTGTATTTCAGTTCCTCATTCAATTCATTTTTATATGCTAAAATACAAGATGTAGTTTTGTACTCTGTTTTGAATTACCTACCTTTTGAATCCATGTGTCCAATGGGTTCCATTGAGTGAGACGAAAATGCCTTCCTAAGTAGCGTGTCAGTAAAGTGCTCACCCTATCTTGAGGATACAAGTTCAAATTTCAGCGATGCCGCAGTCATCTATGTGCTAGAGAGTGTAATTAGCCCAGCTTTCTGGGAAAGAGGCATGCCATTCCTCTGTTCTCTGTCAGTCAGACGGACCCCAGTGAATCGTGCTTCCCTGTTGCATGGACAAAAGATTCACATGGCTTCACATGTTTTAGAGGAAGCATGTGTTGACCTTTGACCCCCCTCCAAGCTTGGTAGCTTGGTAGTGAACACCTGTGTGTGTCCCAGAACAGCATCAGAAAGACTGTTCATCAATATTAAGGCACTATTTTTAACCCTAAATTTTTTTATTTTATCCTCTAACTTAAACCTGAAAGGTTAGTTTTCCTTTCCCCCCCATAATAAAAAAAAAAAGAATAATTCCAATAGTAGTCTTTTTCTATTCAATGTATAGTGCCCTCCAGAATTATTGGAACCCTCAAGAATATGAGTAATCTTTTGAGCACAAACAAACAGGGACATGGTATGAAATTATTTAAATGTTTAATTTAAAGAAGTTTACAGAACTAAAGAGATTTTACATGTGTGCAACCCCGTATTTATATCTCAGGGAAAGCTGTTCAAGAGTGACAGTCTGTTCGTAATTTATTTCTTTTCTTCGGCAGGATTGCTCATTATGGATACATTTATAAATTCATGTATTTAAATTCCAGTTGCAAATTTTATATATTTCTGTAAGGGTGCTTTGTGACAATATCCATTGTTAAAAAATGCTATACAGATCAAATGAATTTGAACTGAATTTATTTTTGTTTTTTAAATAAATGTGTAATTACTTTCGGCACATTTATTTTTGGGAGAAAATACTGTTCTAACACAAATCATTTTCAAAAAAATTATTGGGTAATGTTTATTTTGTATGAACGGTGTCAATATTTATGAAGGGCATTGTATGTTGACCCATTTTGTGGGAAATTGGTTTTGGAATTGGATAATTAAGTCATTAATCAGACTGATGAATCAGGAATCAAAGTGGGAAATCAATAACACACAGGCATAAGAATGGATGGAAATTAAATCTGTGTGTGACATCTACTCATTAGGTGCCAGGTGCTCTGTGCTATAGTTTACGCCTAGGACTATTACATATTTATCAGCTTGTGATTACATTTTTTTCTTCCCATGCAGAATAATAAACCAACTGACCAGTAATCAAGGGATTATTTTTCTCCAAAATGCTGCCAGCGATAGGTACATAAGTGAAGGTTCCCCCCCTTTCCATACTAGCACTTTGTCTATTGATTTATGCTCAGGGTGATTTGACATTTTGCCTTGCTGCAGGGTTTTTATCTGGGGTGGCAGGAAGCTGAAATCTCTCACTGCTGAAGGTCAGCTGGACTCTGACGGGAGCATTTTTGCTAAATGTATTGCTCACTACTGTCTACTGATGGCTATTAATAATGTACTCAGTGGCTGACAAACCACTCATAAGTGTACACAAACATATCAGCGATATGGTGCACCCTTTATAAATTATTCCGTAAACACAGCTTGGAGATAAATGTCCACCTTTCAGCATCTTTTAATGTCTTTGCCACCTCGGTTTTTGACACGCCATACCACATATTAAACATGTTTTACTATGTTCGATGCATCAGCGTGTAGCACTGATTGAGAATGATTAATTAAGATCATGTCAATGATGAGTAAATATACAAAGGAGCGATCACCCCTCATATCTGCTGAATAATTTTTCCAGCTTGTTTCTATGCTCCCCTGATGGGACATATGCGCTGTAAATCCATCTCTTAGTTAAGGGACATTGATTCTCCCTGCAGTCCTGCTGTTGCTGTAAATTATTCACCATGCTCTTTGATCTGTGCTGGCCATTTACTCAGGGACCAGTGTGTGGCCTCTCTCTCTCTCTCTCTCTCTCTCTCTCGCTCATTCTCGAATCATTCACTTCCACAGGCAGAGCTTTAAGCTTTATTTGCATGACTGTCAAAATTTTAATAGTGCCACAACATTAAGATTAATCTGGGCAATCATGAAAGCAATGAGATGATTAAACATACAATATTTCAAATGTTCTGTGCAGCACAACTGCTTGCAATAACAACAGAAGCTTGACAAATTACCATTTATTATCATTCAATGGATTGTGCGTGTTGACAGTGACAATGTCCTGGGTTATGTCATGCTGACACCTACTAATGTTAGCTGGCAAAGCTGTGGCAGTTATCGAGAATGATATGAATTGTAAATTGCCTTGAAACAGCTGTCTTTAATATTTAATAATAATATTTTCAAATGTTTTCTGCATAATGCCTAAAATAATCGGCCATAACCCTGAGATAGCGTGATTGTTTGCTGATCACATTATTTCCCTCTGATGAGCTTCTCCAACAGGTCATTTTCTCTTTTTAGGTCAGATTAGAAATATAATATTAGATTTTCTGGACCCCATTTCCACCCAATCTTCAAAAAGAAGTGGGTTGTGATTTGATTATAGGCAAATCTCGCTAAGGAAACAATTATTGAAATCATTAGAACCTAAACGTAATCAGAAAGTTTCTCGAAAATGTTAATAGGACGGTAAAGTCTGTTTCATATTAGAGATTTATCACACACGTGTACTGCCAATGCCAACGGCGTTTAAAGACCCTGTGAAAAGGTTTATAAATATAATATAATGCACACTTTTGTTTACAATTTTACTATTAATTATGAGTTATAGCTACTTGAGCAATTTAAGCCCTGCCCACTAGAACTGATTTGCATATGGCACCCATATTGTTTACAAATCTCAGCATGTTTTAATAATTATTGAGGTTCAAAGACTGCTGAGTATTTTGACACCAGATTTGTCAACATACACCAAAAAACTTAGAACTAGTTTGAAAAAGTCAGGTTAACATATTATGCAAATTAGGTGAAAATCTAAACAGGTAAAGAATAATGGCCAAAATGCAAAGTGGTTCACAATTAGCCGAGGAATCAAATTTGTCTGTATGACAAGATATGAGTCAGAACTCCACCTACAGCAACACAGACGGACCAATTGGGTTCCTCTCTCTTTCCTGAGGAAGCACTTTGTGCCCCATTAAGAATTCTGGGATGAGCACAGAACAGTCTGTCTAATTACAGCAGCAGCTCTTCAGAGGTGTAGGACTATAGCACCCATGTTATCTATTGATTCAAGAAGCTAATCTCCATAGAAACTGATTTTAGTAAGTAAGGGATTAGAGGTTTGGCCACATTTTGCTTGTTCAGCACTGTAGTTTTAAACTGCAGTCACATTAGAAATGTGTAGTTTGTGTGTCACAGCTGTGACTTAATATTTTTCCTGCTTCTGTTTTGACCCTCTTTGTAACTGCAAATTATATATAAATACATACGCAAATATATACTTTACCACAAGAAATCGGAATATACATTATGGAATATACAATAGTATTAATACTGCATTATATACATTGTGGAAATCTACCTTGGCTTGCTAATTTGTCTGACTTATTTAATTAGTAATTAATAATTAATAATTAACAATGAATAATTGTCGTCTTCCTTTGTACCAGGCTAATTATGTATCATTCCAAATCTGTGTTAATAGCATAATTTATAGTGAGATTAGGAAGTATTATATAAAATCTCACTTCTTCCCATTGCTGAAATTGGTGCTTTTTCCACCTTATGCACTGAATAAGCACATTTATAAATGTTGAAATTCAGTGACAAGAAACTTAGTCATGGCAAATTCTACTGACATAGAAATAATTCCTATTTCATTTGGCATTTAAATTCTATTTAAATTGGCAAAAAGCTAGACCTTAATGCTAGTCTTGGTGTTGGTAATTGTTATCTTCGAGGGTCAGAGAAACTCAAAGCCAATCCTTAAGATCGTTATGCACAAAGACTAGCTCTTTATTATTTCCAGACATGTTGTGGTGTTGGGCTTTAGATAAAATGGGATATGCATTTATAAAATACAGTTAATTGGATGTTCTGTATAGACGAGACTAGCGCCGAGTCAGGCTAATCGTGAGCATGATCTTTATAATATCCCCTCGTCTATTTCTTCTGCCTCTGTATCTTATCATTGACAACATCTTTGCAATAATCAAACACCATGTCGGGTCATAAGAATGCACATGATTTAGTGATTACGCATTCATCTGTCTGTGTAGCACTAGTTGGATTGTTGGTATCACAAACACACTCACCTTCGATCTGTGAGTAGTGACTCCTCTGATGTGTGTTTAATGCGAATAAGCATAATCCTAATCCTTCTGTCATTTTCTGTATGCAGCATCAGGATTCTTTAAGACTTTACCTCCTAAAATGAAGGGAATGAAAAAGAATCACTGGGCTTTCACAGCTTGACTAACTGCCTTGTTTTTTTCCCCCCCTGTTCATTTCTGTTTCCTGTGTGGGAGAGTGCACTTGCCTTTTTGACCTGAAATCTGGCAGAAATAGAAGTGTTTAAGTAGGGGTGTAAAAAACATACGTGGAAGATTTCGCAACCATTCTACAGCATAGCACATTCAGCAAAGATCTCATTTGGCCTTACAGAATCTTTCAAAATATGCAGAACACACTCGGGCTATTTTTGAAAGATCTCCGAAGTGAGACACGGATGAGACATATCCTCAGTAGTCACCCTTAATTGATTTTATACTTCACTCACTGACCACTTTCTTTGTAACCAGACAACATTTCTCTAACCTTCGACTATCTAGGTCAGGGTTAGCCTGTGCCCACTGTAGGCTCAGATTGCTGTACAGGGCAGACAGTAGTGTAACCTGATGTACTGATTGTACTTGGGCACGGTATAAGGCAACCATGCCTTGTGTGAGCACACACAAACTTAAGCTGTTGTCCCTTTATCTGCATTATTTTATGCATTGCGCTGCTGCCATTTGACTGAGCAGGTGTTCCTAATAAAGTGGCCGGTGCATGCATATTTCAGTACTCCGTAGACTCAATGCCATCCAATTACTAATGTAGACACTAAAAAATATTGTTTCTCCATTAGATTTATTAGAACGCTGTTTAGATGGACAGCTTTGTGCTCCCATCATTTAAAACTGTCCTTTTCAGGTGGCAGGGTACGGACAGCTGTCCTGTCAGCTTTCATACTTTGGATGCATTTGAAAGCCACTTTTTGGACAGATGCGACCTTCTCTGTGAAGGTAAATCCATAAATCCTGTGATCTTGATGAAAATAATGAACAGACCTGTCACTTTGACTTCTGTGGTCTGTATATAAAAGCTTAACCCAACAAGTCAAGTACAATATAGCCATAATATAAATTGGGATTAAAGCTTAAGCTGTTATCATGATAAACATGATATATTGAAACATGCTTAATCCTGACTAGTGTGTTTTGCGGGATGTAAAGATAGATCCCAAATGAAGTTAGTTTGACAATGTAATAGTTATAATCAAGGCAAATTGATTACTCAATTGATTACCCATCTTGCTTCCTAGGAAAGTTTACAGGGTTTATAGGTAATTGGACAGTGACACAGTTTGTACTCCAGCCCATTAGATTTTAAATAATAGCAATGAATATGAGGCAAAAGTGCTTTAATCAACCAAGTATATTTGCATATATTGTAACCTGTATAGTGCCACACACTGATGTTTAAAGTGTTTTAGTGTTGCTATCCATTGAATGAATTTGACGTTTCCACAAGTCTGCACTCACGCAATGCTCCATAGATTCCCTTCGATTTCTGAAGATGAGAGAGGAACAAATAAACGGCTCAGTGCAGCTGCATGCTTATTTTACTGCTCTGTTTGTCAATAGTAATAGCCAAGAGATTATTGACAGTGCACCGCCTGAAGATAGAAAAGATGTCTGCTTTTTCGTTCGTAATCAAAAATCACATTTATAGACTTTCTGAATAGAGATATTCATACATTCAAGGCTTCCAGCTTTGCAACTATATAACCTCAAACTGGTTCTTATATTATTTTGTATTAATGTTCAGATCTTGCTGTGTTCAGATTGAAGAAAACATGAATGATTGCTTTAACAGCCTTTTCACGAACATTCGAAAAGCCCAGGATGAGCCCTATTATGTCTTTTTACAGTGAAACCTATATTATGTATATGTTCTGTCTTGCTATTTGTCTCTACTCCTACATGGTGTTTTTTTCTTCTTCTCCATCCTGACCTTTGATGTTCATGTTCATCAGTCATTGGCAGTCAATGAAAGAGCTTGAATGGGGCAACAAATCATTCGTGGTTGCGCTTTGTTCTTATTGACACCCCAAGGCTACACTCGGTGATGAGATTTAATACTGCACAGGAAGGGATGATGATAATACACTGCAAGAGGGAGAAATGTCATTGTGGGGTTTGTCCCATTTGCTGTGGCTGTATTAGGGTGTCACCAGTGTGTGTGTCACAGCCAGAGGTGGTAAAAGTACATGGATTCTTTACTCAAATAAAAATTCAATGACTTATTGAAATCAGTTCTGCTTCAAATTCTTCTTTCAAGCTTAAGTTAGTTCAGGCTAACTAGCAACAGCTTTATTTTTAATCTCTCAAATATTTGCTAGCATGATAATAGCTCTAACTAGCTGAATGCTAATTGCTAGCTGTGACCATACAAACTAAATAAATACATAGTGTACATAGAAACAGGTAAGACGAATGAGATGCCTCATTGTAATCTGTCCCATGTTCAAAAGCATCAAGAAGCTAAAAAGTAACCTTATGACTTTTACAGATATATGATTATAGAGAAATGTGACCCATCGCATCAAATCAGGTATTAAGTTGCATTCTGGGTGATTTGAGTTATGCATATTTACAGATCCTGGTTCACTAAGCTCCATTTTGGTACCAAGTTTATTACTGTATCATGCCCATATGTCAACACAGCAACAGTGTGGGTTTATGAGGAGGGCTTCGTACAAATCCGTCGGAATCTTATTTCTCAGTCTTTCTCAATCTTTAATCCTCAGCCTCATTTTGACACCAGGATTTCCCTGCTATCCCTAAACATAACTTTTCCAAAATCATGGTATTATAGTGAAAAATGCAAGTTTTTATGTCAAAACTAAAGTAACCAGCTTGGACAGTGCTTTAGAACAATGCTTAGGATAAAAATTTCTCAATGCTGTTGAAACATAGGGAAGATAAGGTATTCATCAACCAATTTTTGCCAAAATTGAAGATTTGAGCAATTTCACCTACCGTATCAGTCATAATGCAAAACTAACCTGTGCCACTTAATACCTGACTTGACATCCCGGGTCACATGTGTAAAGAAAATGGAGTGAGTAGGAATTAGGGTTTTTTCTTTTTGAAATATAGTAGGTAAAATCAAAAGTATTCGATGAAAAAAAGAACACTTGAATAAAGTACAGACACGTCGTTCCTTGTTATTTCCCACCTCTAGTCAGAGTTATGCGTTGATTTTCAGGCATAATGAATTAAAGGTCAGAAGAAAGAAACAGAAGGGGAAAAAAATGCATTGTCTTTAAAAAGTAGAATATTTGACATGCCTAAACTGTTGCACACAATAAAAAATACCTGACTGTAGCAAAGTACTGAGACACTGATTTACTAAAGGTTTGCATATGTAAAAACATCACCTTTCCCAAGTGACACTTTCAGGCATGCTAAATTGCACTGTGAATACAAAATTAATCAGTGTGCATTCACACTGCCCTGCATTTTGTACATTCAGGTAGAATCAGCCCAAATTGCATATTCATAAAGCTAAACGTGCAAAACGGGCCAGACCTGTTCATTTGCACACGTGAAAGACACGACCCTCCGTAGACCCTGTATTACATCAGCTTGCATGATCTTTTTGAAGGTTTTATCAGGTGTGCATGTGTTTTACATGCACACACCTTTTAGTAAATCGGAGTTTGAATTCGTTATAGATCCTTATGGAACGGTGAGAGCAATAAACGAGCTCTGAAAATTCTGTCTTGTGAAACTCAACTCCTTAAAGGCCACTTAGTTCTATAAATATAGAACAAGGTTGTCATTTCAGCATATGAAAGAAATAACAAAGGCAGTACATGAAATGTTTAATAGTGTGTGTGCAGTTAAAACGTTCAAATGTTGTTTCCCTGAGGCTCTGGTTTGCATTTGACATTACTATAATATATTTTATACTTATAGTTCAAGGAACAAGAGTCCTGGCGACGGGAGGGGCCTCATCTAACAAGGACATACTTCAGGTATGCAGCAAAATAACAAACAACAGAAAATTGCTTGATGAATGCATGCTTTTTTCTGACCTCAGTAAGAATTCTGAAAAGCTCTTTGTGTGGCTTTCCCAGCAGTGCTTTGTTTTCAGGAAATTAAAAGGGCTTTCTCTGAAATGTTACACACTGTGGATTGATGATGAGCAAAAAAGTGTGTGTGTCACTCTGTGTCTTTGTGTCTCTATATGTTCAATGTAAGAATGGTAGAGGATAACAGATGCTTGGGTTTGCACTCCTGCATTATTTTTTAGGAATTCTTTGTAGTACTGTGCAAAATTCTTGAGCCACCCCACATTTCTTCATATTTTGCTTCCAAAGAGCCAGACTTTCTTTTATTTTTTAATGTAGTCTAGAGGAATAGTTCTCCTGCATAACTCGATAGAAAAAAACCACGATGGAACGCTATCAGTCATGGATTGGCCTCCCCAAAGCCCAAATCCCAACATTATTGAAGCAGTGTGGGATCATCTCAACAGGGAATGAAACAAAAGGCAGCCAACGTCCAAAGAAGAGCTTTGGAATGTCGTTCAAGAAGCTACTTAAAGATATTACAAGAGTTCAGGCTGTGTTGATGAATAACGGTGCTCATACCAAATATTGACTGTAAAGTTTGTTAGAATTATTCAAACTCTTATTGTTATATACTGAATTTACATGCATGTTTGCACATGTTGCAATAAATCACTGTGCATATTGTCTCATATTCCTAACAAAATATAAAGAAACGAGGGATGAGGAGTGGCTCAAGACTTTTTGCACAGTACTGTAGGTCTTAATGCATATTTATTGGTATTTTGTTTCTTGCTTTGGAGGGAGAGAAAGAGAGAGAGGGAGGCTTGTGGAGCATAGCTAACGCACTTTGTATTTGCATACAACAAATCCCAAAGCATCTAACAACATTACATTATGTTGAACGTTATGTGATTACAGTAATTTTGTTTTGTCATCGATGCATGTTTGACATTATACTATTATAGACACTCAAATAAAAGAGATTGAAAAAAACCATCTGAAATTCATCTGAGGTGAAATGTATTAAGGATTTCATCAGTTTAGGTTCTTGCCTGCTACAATCTGCTGAATGTCAAATTAATGTAGAGTAACATTAGCAAATATTTCCTTTTCTGAGACAGTGAAGGTTACACAAAATATACTTTTATCTATTATACATATTAGATATAGACCTTCATGATATAAATGTTCAGCTTTTGGCTTTTATATGGCAAAATATGATGGATTTTTGAGAGCTATTATCTGTTTTGTATATGATTTCCAGCCCAGAGCGATGGTACCTTAAAGCTAGACTTTTTTCTGAAGAGCTATGTACATCAGCTCCTATGTATATAAATTATATTCTATGGATGTAAGATGTCAGATTACTTAAGCCGAAAAACAAGATTTAATGCAGATGTAGTTATTCTACATCCAAATCCATCCCTCCATCAAGCCATCCATCCCTCCCTATCTACCACTTATCCGTTAATGGTCATGGAGAAGCTGGAGCCAATCCCAGCTGACTTTGGGCAGGAGGCGGGGTACACCCTGGGCAGGTCACTAATTCTATCTCAGGGCTAACGGAGACACAAACACAATCAACAGTTCACTCAGAGTAGCCAGTTAACCTACCTAACATGTCTTTGGGCTGTGGGAGGAAACCGGAGAACACTGAGGAAACCCACACAGGCAAATTTCGCATAGAAAGGCCCAGATCGGCCACCAAGTTCGAACCCAGAACCTTCTTGATGTGAAGCAACAGTCCCGCCAAACCACACTGAGCAAACACGGTGTCATTTTTTTTGTTTCGTCTCAATACTGAATTGCTCTGAATTTGAATTGAAGCACGGCTATTAATTTGAGGCTATTTACATTTATACTGCATGAATCATCTAGCAATATTATCCATTTTTATAGTCCCCTGTTTCAACTGGAAAGTTGGCTGCACTGGTGTTTTTCGGTCTGTTGCGTGTTGTTGCATCATGAGTTGCACTAGCGACCTAACAAAAGGTCTTCATTTTATTCCAGCATTTGCATTCTGGAAATGATGTCAATGTCAGTAAAAATCAGATTATAATGGGGCTAAAAAATCAAAAATGCCAAAAAAATGAAGTCAATTATAAGATATGGCTGTTTAAGGCAATCACCCAACCTGAACCCCACTGAGCTTCAAGCAGAAAATGAATATGGCTGCATTATAGATCTGCCCGAGTGACTTACAGTTACTGTGGATAAAAGCAACCAAGCAGTTGGGGGTTAAGGGTTTTGCTCAAGGACTCGACAGCGGAAGCTTTGTGGTGCTATGATCCCTGTATATTTTAGTCGATTTTCAGCAAGCACACTTTTTCTGACAATATTAACACATAAAAGCACTTGTACTTTCTAAGTACACACATTAAAACCCTGTTTGAGTGTGCACTAGAATTCATATTATACTGTATACATTATGCGGACACAAGAGGCATGGTGGTGTAACATATCTCACAGATTCAGGGTTGCTAGTTGAAACCTGAGCTCAGGCTGTAGTCTGTGTGTGAATGATGCCTTGTGATGCCATGCAGCCATACAGTATACATAGGCTACAGATCAACCATGACCATAACCAGGCTGTAGGGGTTATACAACCAATTTATAAATGTTGTCATCCAGCCATATTTTCTCTAATGAAAGCAAAAAATTTCCAGGGTATCACCCTTTTTAGGTTGGTTTGTTTAAGCAGCAAAGAACGCATAAACCTCACTTCTATTAACAGCCAAACACGGGCTACAAATTAAATTTCCAGCTTCAGTTCTTTTTTTAGGCTACACTGTTAATTATGAAAGACAAAAATTATATTCTATGACACTAATAATGTATTGCAACATATTACACTATTTATGACATACAGATTTTTAAAATGCACTTGTATGGATGCAACCATTGATTCTGAAAATGAGAGCACAACATGGTGTGATAACTCCTTATAGCTTGAAGGTCAACTATATAGGATTCAACCAACTGAATGCCCCTCCCTTATCCCTCCCCTTTCCAAGCGTGTATTAGAATGTACTTTGGCTGTCAGGTGCCCGTAGTGTACTTCCAATTACTTAGATTCATACTCCCTTGCTTTTTTCTTTACTAGTGGATGAAGCACGCAGTGTCTACAGCATCATTTGGGAGGTTTTTGGACATGTTTAACACTTCCATTAGTAGTATTCGAAAATGTGTCTGGAGCCAATTCAAAAATGAACAGCATTATGCTGGGGAAAGTCTTGCTTTTCATTTTCTTTCACCTTAACGGATCAGAAACACTTTGGCAACACTTTGCATAAAGTGGAGAGTTGTAAACAAGTTTTTTAATCCCATTCCTGCTCCCATAAGAATTCCATCTGCAGTTATGTTTTTAGTGTCCTTTAAAGCTAAGTCAGATTGAAATAAACTCTTTCCACTGTGGCATTGTGAATTCACTAATTGCGCATCTACACAACTCATTCATTCATTTATTCATTCATTCATCTGTAGTAAGCTCTTTGTTCTGGCCAGGACTCTAGTCCATCACTGGGCATCAGTTTCGAGTGCCCAATCCACCAAGTTTTTGGGAAGTGGAAGGAAACCAGAGAGCCTGGAGGAAACCCACACGAACATGGAGCAAATGTGTAAAAAGTACCCTGAGATCAGGATCTAACCTTTGTCACTATACAGCTCCAATTACAGTATAATACATTTAAAATTCTATACAGTGATGGTGTTGCAAAGGACAGTTTTGTCCTTGACAAATTTTTCTCCTTATAAAAACCTTTAACCAAAAGCATGGTGAACACAGTATGTCCGCATGCTCAATAATTCCGCTTGCATGTTATTGTATAAGAGGTTTAGATGGCATTCCTGATGGCATCATCTATGTAAATATGTATTCCACTTTTGTGACTGAAATCGTGTCAGGAATATAATGAGCATGACTTCTTCTCGATGACACAGGTCTTGTCTGACGTCTTCAACGCTCCAGTGTACACCATCGACGTGGCCAACTCTGCCTGCCTCGGCTGTGCCTACAGAGCTGTGCATGGTAGGATTATCTCTTACCATATATATAAAGAGCAAGCTTATCTCTCTTGATTGCTCTTATTGAAAATATTCAGCACAACAGCAGAGGTGTAAATGTCAAGTAATTAACACCTGATCAGTTGGGTAGATAGGTGATTACAATGCTTGGGCTCGACGTTATGAAGATTTTACAGTTTTAATTTCCTATTGTTGGTCTAGCTCAGCCTTTTAGTGTTTATCATCTAACTCTTCTGGGCACCATACATCTCTGTGTGTTGGCTCAGTTATATAGATGCACAGATTTGTTTCTTGTGAATACTTGGTTATGATTCATGTTAGAGTGCTACACCCTGTCCTGGCTGCACTCCAGACAGACTCATCAATCTGATTAGACTAATAGGACTTGACGGGAAGTGTCGTCTAAAAGCATCAAGCCTGAGTGAGGCATTTGAAGCGTTCACCAAGATCCGCTCAATCACATGTTATACACCCTATTGCTTAATTGCTAAAATGGAACAAGGAGCTTTAAATTCTTGAGTAAGACTATAATTATTCTTTTGTTATTCAGTCTGTTTGCATTTTTTTTGCCTGACAAGGGGTTTGGCAACGCTTTCCCATTTGCATGTAGTGTTAATGTGTCGCCCTAAGCACTCTCATTATAACAAATAAAAGCTTGCTTGAGAATCAGCTTTCACTCTTGCTTTTGTACTGTTGGTTTATAAAATCTCTTGAAGCTTTGGTTAATTAAAGGGGAATAGGAGAAACAGGCCAAATTACGTGACAGGGAAAATGCCATCCCTTTTCTTTAGAGAACAACTGCATCTGAACTCATAACCTCCATGTTGTTCCACTTAATGAATGCTATCACTGCAGTGAACTCGTGTGTGTGTGTGTGTGTGTGTGTGTGTGTGTGTGTGTGTGTGCGTGTGTGTGTGTGTGCCTGTGAACGTGAACAAGAAAGAGAGAGAATGTGTACATGACCATATGCCTGTTGTTAATGTATGTTCAGCTAATACATCATACAACATATGAATACCATATTCATCAAATTCTCAACATGTCCTATTTTCATGCTTTTATATTTGTATCATTTTTTAGTAGATGATAAAATGTTTTCCACTATTTTGTTACCTGTTTAGCATAAGTGAGGCCCCCTTCAAGACTGCTTTTCTGTTATGTACAGTATATTATTGTTTTAACCCACATTAAGGATTTCTGTTGTTTTTACCTAAACCTGAATTTATCCAATATTGGGTCAATATGTTTGAGATAGTGATCGTCTTAATCTTCATAGCAATGTAAAGAATTCAACAATGACGATACTATAAAAGTGTAAGATTCTATCTACAATGTATGATTCATCCGCCCATCTATCCATTACCTATAGCCTACCACTAATCTGTTAAGGGTTGTAGGGAAACTGGACCCAATCCCAGCTGACTTCGGGCGAGAACCAGGGTACACCCTGGGCAGGTCGCTAATCTATTGCAGGGCTAACACAGAGGCAAACAACCATTTACACTCACATTCACACCTATGGGCAATTTAGAGTAACCAGTTGACCTAATCTGCATGTCTTTAGGCTGTGGGAGGAAACCAGAGCACTCGGAGGAAACCCATGAAGGTCTGAGGAGAATCCCATGCATGCAAACTCTGCACAGAAAGGCCCCAGTTGCCTACCAGGTTGAAACCCAGAACCTAGGGTTAGGGTTAGGGTTCTTGCTATGAGGTGACCGTACTAACCAATGCACCATTGGGTAAGATTCATCAACATAAGCTTCTAGTTGCCAGTTCTGTTATTTTAAGATATTTAACCCTCTTAATCTTAAAACTCTTTTTTATACTTAAAAGCAATATTTTCGTGTAAAACCTCTAACATATCTTCAGTTTCACACTAATAACATATTTATTACACTATTTAATTTTTGCCAAAATCATCAAATCTTGTAATTCAAAGGTCTTAATTTGCCTATGTAACTATTAGATACAATCCTAAGTCAGGGACTACCTTCTTGTTTGCAATTACATAGCCATTCAGCACTTATTGTTAATTATTTGGTGGTAAACAATAATGATGGGAAAAGTACATGACTAATGAATATTTTTCTTTCATCCTGACAAAGGAGTGAAGTGCTGAAATATTCAGCATGTAACAGAGACTCTGCAGTCGATTAATCTAAACAGCTTCCTATGAGCTGCAGTGTCTAACATCTTAATCACCGGTTTCATCAGGCACATATAATTACATTTTACATGACTCATTGTACTGATTCAGAGGAATTTTAACATGGATCTGTGGTATTCAATTAAAAATTGGAAAGGTCCAGCTAAACTGCCTGCTTACAAAAGTCTGGATAAACAACTAACATGACTGAATGGTGACAAGAGTCACCTTTTAACGCTGAACCATTAGTGGTTATGTTTTGTATCGCAGTGGAACTTCAGGTTACCATTTTTTTGACTAGTGCCACAGTGTCTAAAGAGATAAGACATCTGTTTTGATTGTGATGTGAAGAAAATAAACACACCTTTCTGTCCATGAACATACTTCTTAATGTTGATGTTCCAACTCAGACTGAGCCTCATTTATCAAATTGGATATGAACAAATTTACCCATATACCCATTTTGTCTTGTTTCACTATGTACTGTATCAACTACTGTATATATGGTTGAAATGACAAAAAAGCCACTTGACCTTGACCAAAAATTGTTCGCAAGAGGATTTACACAATAAAGGTGGTGTTCATGAAAATCCAGGTAATTTGGAAAATGTTTAGATCCTTCAAAAGTAAATATATTTACACTATATGGCAAAAAGTATGTAGACACCTGATCATCACACCCATATGAGGTTCTTCCACAAACTGTTGCTGCTAAGTTCGAAGCACACAATTGTGTAGAATGTCTTTGTACGCTGTAGCATTACAATTTCCCTTTACTGGAACTAAGTGGCCCAAACCTGTTCCAGCATGACAATGTCCCTGTGCACAAAGCGAGCTCCATGAAGACATTGAAGAACTCCAGTGGCCTGCACAGAGCCCTGACCACAACCCCACTGAACACCTTTTGAGAATGCAAGTTTTATGCCAGGCCTCCATGCCTGACATCACTGCATGAGCTCAGTAATTCTCCTGTGGCTGAATGATCAAATCTCCACAGCCACACTCCAAAATCTAGTGGGAAGCCTTCAAAGAAGACTGGAGATTATTATAACAGCAGAGGGGCAAGTACTCCAAATTAATGGTCATGGTTTTGGCATGGGATACTAAACAGGTGCAAATGGTTATGATGGCCCACACCCAGGTGTCCACATACCTTTGACTATATTTTGTATAAGAGACTCAGTAATGTGGCCCTCAATTGATTGGCTTCAAATTGTGTAATAGCCTGCAATACAATTTTTGTATGTGAATATTTTGCTATCAAGATTAAATCAATTATTAATTTCATTTGCAAGCACAAATGTTTCATATTAATTACTTGCAAGAAAGCAATGCAAAGCTATCAATAAATGATGACAAATAATGCTATTTATTCAGTTACGACAAAACAAATGGTACCCTATGAAAGGAGGTAGAGTTAGTGTGTCTCTGATAGCTGACTCGCTGCAGTGGCTGAGCTGAAACACTGGAAGGTTCAACGAATGCTGCACTTTCAAGTTGGTCTTTCACCATTCAGTCATCATTTAGTCACTTCCAGTGAGCTTTTCCTTCTTATGGGGTTTTGCAGGTTTCCATACATGTAAATCAGCTTTGCTGTGAACATGCCTGGTAATTTACAAGTTATTGGCAATGATCATTACACTCGTGTGCGTACAAATAATATCAGCATTACTGCAACTTTTGTAAATCTGACTTTTTAGTTCAGTGAGAATTGTGAAAACATTTACACACTAAAAGATTGAAGCCCACTGTTCTTGTTTGATTAATTCAGCAGTTTCACAAATGCTGAACGTTTGGGGGAAAATGGCCCTATGAGACATAAGAGACAGCGAATTGATATTAAGGACTGAGTCTCACTTCACCCTACCATTAGCTAAAACCTCAGATGGATGACACATCAACTTAATTGTGCATTTTCTGGATCCTTGCTCTAATTCCTCATCTGGCCTTATCATAATCCAGCCACATAGATGTGAGACGAGGCTGATGAGGGCCCTAAGGTCATTAATTAAAAGCTAATGCAGACCCTAGGTTTGAAATGATTGTGGCCTACATGAGCAATGGAGAGTGCTGTTCAGGTTGGCACAAGTCCGCTTTTATTAGCTTCAGCACTCGATTTTATTCATCCGTGTTATTTATTAATTTCTGCTGTGGCCATCAGTAGTGCAGAAATAGAGATGAGTGGCAGTGGTTCATCGTAATAAACCACTGTCTCAATTTCTCCTTGACTTGATTGCATTAGTATCAGTATTGCTCTTGTGTCAGCCTTAATGGCTAGAAAGACTGATGGGGATATTGAGAACAGTGAAGTTTTCGCTGTTGAGTGCCCCTGTCCCTGAATCGGTTCTGCTTTCATTACTGTAACCAAATCTCATAGGGCTTCTTGTCCCAAACATCTTGTAGTGTCTGGAAGTGTAGTCTCAGGTAGACCTGTCTCATTATGATGTTTGATTCAGTAACCTGAAGTGTGTGTGTGTGTGTGTGTGTTCATTTAGTCATTACTGCTGGACCATATTCACACAGGGACAGAAATAGATGTTCCTCTCCAGTGGACCTACCCAAAAAATTAATGTGCCCCTGAAAAGGTGTGAAAGCTGTGATTTGATTCTGTATGTTGGCATATTTTCTTTTGAAACAGGAAGTCATAAAAGGAACATGTTGTCAGTGGGTTCTTGACAAATTTCCACAGTAGCCAATTTCGTTCTGATACAGTATGCCATACCTACCACTGAATATAAACAGACTCAAGAGTGGCTTACCAACCCAACAAAATAAGATGCTACAAGTTTAAATAGTGCTTGTTTTCAACTGTCTATAGTGTCTTGCTGCTGTATGCCTATTGTGACTTGGTATGAAGCTGTGGTTCAGCAGTTTTTTACCTCTTCCCTGTGAGAGTGAGAGAATTAGGCTATACATTGGAGAATATTGAGAAACAAGCTTTTTTGGAGCCCTCTCACACACACACACACACACACACATCAATAAAATTTGCCTTCGCATAATCAAAGCCTGCTCATTTGCCATTTCATACACAGATATAGACATGTCTAATACAAACACAGCTGTGTGACACAGTGCATAGGCCATCACATTTAATACAGTCCTCAGTGGTTGTAATTTTTTTTTAGCAAGGATGTTTATAGGGAGAATGAGCACAGACACCGACACACATAAACTCCAAGAATCTTTACAATATTCAAGGAAATGTTTGGAAGTAGAATAACTTGCATGAAGCTGCATGAACAGCTCTTATTTGATGGTAACTTGTTTTTACTTGATAGCAGTAGCTGCAGATTGTTTGCAGGGGCAGGACAAATGGGTCCTAGAGAGCATTTGATTGGATTGAAATTGCATTATGGGATTAATCATCATTTTTTAACAGTTTTTCACAGTATCACATTTTTATCACTTTTTAATATACTGTATACTGACTTATCAGAGACTCATACCAAAAGCTCTAAACAGCAATTGTGATTTCAATGAGGAAAAACTAAATACAAGCTTCACAAGACTTATTCTTAACAAACAACTAATTATAAACAAGAAAAATGATTGTAGATTGAATTTAAACAATACTACCTTATTTTTAATTGAGGATGTGCATGACACTTTATTTTGAAATTAGCTACCAATTATGCAAGGTAGCTAAAGACAACAACAACTGGACAACATTCAGGGCTGTTGGAACGAATTTTCATGGTATTTGGCTATTCAAATAAAGAAAACATGCATTTGAAGGTTTAAGATCTGAAGTTTTATTATTATTCAGCTAATATACTATAAAGTTTCAGCCTCTGATACTCCACCTACACTAGTGTTTTGGTGAGTCATGCACGGTGTTTATAATAATATATTAATTGAATTTAGTTCAAATTAAAGTGTAGGTGACATGATTTATTAGCCTGAATATTAGAATGGGGAATAATGTGCAGGTGTTGTGAAGAAAAAGAACAAAGGTCATACAGAATCCCACGTTTGTTCGCTATAAGTTCGTTTGTTCGACCCGTGATGCAATTTTAGCCTGCAACCCAGTTATCACATGGCATCATCGTAGTAATCCTAGTTCTATACCCCTGTGTAAACAAAGTGATTGGAACCAAGAAAAAAAGCTTGTGGAAAAGGTCTCATTGCATTGCTGCTGGATGTTCACAGTATCCTGCTCAGAATTTCCCAATGTAATGTTCAGACTTTATAAACGTCCGTCCCGTGTCGAATTTCCTAAACTTTCAAAATTGCGTCGCCCACACTTTAAATACAGAGTGCTGTGAAAAAGTGTTTACTCCCTGTCTGATATTCTGCATCTTTTTACACCGAATGTGATCAGAGCTTCCACCAAAACCTAATAATGCATAAAACAGACTGAATGAACAAAAAACACATTTATTTGTTGTACATTTCTTGTAAATTATTTATGAAAGGAATTATGCAACCTTCAATGCCTTTGTTTGAAAAGTGTTTCCCCACCCCCTATTCTCAAGAACTAGTTACACCTTGTTGTAAGTTAACTGAACTTCAGCTTCACTTCATGGACACTTCATTCTCCGGTAGAATTCTTTGACACAGAGCCGAATACATGGTTCTTTCAGCATGGCATACAGGTCCCATCTCACTACCACCACTGTGCTTGATTGTTGGTATAAGGTTCTTACTGTGAAATTCAGTGTTTGGTTTTGGCCAGCCATAATGAGGCCCATGTAGGCCAAAAGTTCATGTTTTGATTCATCTGTCCATAGAAAATTGTTCCAGAACTCAGGATCAGGTGCTTCTTGGTGAACTTCAGACAAAAACTCATGTACTTCTTAGTGATTAATTGGGAAGAAGCTGTTGTGAAGATTTGTAATGGTGGCACAGATGCGCCAGTATCTTCTATTCTACTGGAGAAAAGGGACCAATTCTTTACACCTCAAGATGGCATAATGGCCACCTTACACAGAACATGAAAGAACTAACCTTTGTGTCTATTTTCCTGCCAGAGTCCCTCTATTCAAATTCAGAATTTGGTGCAAATACTTTGATGATGGGCAAATACTTTTCCTCAGCCCTGCACCAACAACACATGACACTTAAAAGTGATATTCTGTGTAGTACTTAATTGCAACAAGCACCTGTTTGAGCCTTCCCTGTGGCTGCAACACAAATGCAGTTATGTTAATGTAGAGTCTACACCACCATTATGTTCTAGGTTCTTGAATGAATAAGAAGCCATTTTGAATGCAGCATTAGTGTGTGAATTATTCCTCCATGCATACAAGCTGGAGATTGCAGGGTTTTATGTGAAGATGTATTATTGAGATAAACATCACTGACTATAAAATATTACTGTGAGTAGTCTAAAATTACTGGAAACATAAAATGTTGTGATAAAATTAAGATATTGCATCCTTGTGATTTTTCCTGCATAATGTAGTTCCACTAATAATGTTTACTCTGTCTGTGGTAGTGGTAAAGGATAAGTGGGCTCATTATTATTCAAAGCATTTCAGTACTAAATCATTGATGTCAAAATGCATTCCAGTACTAAAGCAATTAAAATTCAGATGTAATTTTAAAGGAATCTGACAGTAGTAATGATTACATGTGGCCCATTCATAGCTAAAAGAAAAAAAAAACTTGCCAAATCTAAAATCTAATCCTCCTAGACTTTGAATTAAACTCAGAAATCACGATATTACATTCATTCATCGTCATTAATTGTTTATCCTGGTCAGGGTTGCTGTGAATCCAGAGTATATCCCAGAAACACTTGGTACATGGCAGGTATGCACCCAGGACAGGACACCAGTCCATCACAGGGCATGACTGAAGTAGAAAAAACTATTTAATCTATATCACAAGAGAGGGAACGATGTTGAAGAGAATGTCAGCATGATTGTGATTCAGTCATAGTCATGCTGATATTCTGTACAACAACAAGACCTCGAGTGCGATATTGCGTTTATGCAACAGTTCTATAAACAAGAAATTAATATTGTGTAAGTAACCTGTCAGACACCGTGGTAGAATGTTCTGGGTTTTTTCGTTGCAGGGTTTAGCGCTGTCCTCTTACAGCAAGAAGTTTCTGGGTTCAAGCCTCGCAGCTGACTGGGGCCTTTCTGTTTGCATGTTCGCCCCCTGCCTACATGGGTACAACAATCCAAAGACATACAGATTAAGTCAACTGGCTTCTCTAAATTGCCCATAGGTGTGAATAGCTCTGTCTGTGTGAGCCCTGCGATAGATTGCCGACCTGTCCAGGGTGTAGCCACCTCTTACCCAAAGTCAGCAGGGATTAGCTCCATTCCCCTGTGACCCTGACCGATAAGCGTTATAGATAACGAATGGATGGGTGAATTTTTTTTTTTTGTTGTTGCTCCACTATCAGATATAGATCCTGAAGAAGCAACACTCACTTCATAGCCTGTCGGCTAGCTGGCTAGCTAGCTCACATTGATTTAAACTATATATCCATTAAATCAGCATCTGTTCTTCTTCATCTGATGAGCTTTCATATGTTAAAAATGTTACTAAATATCAGCACTCTAATTAGTTTTTTTTCCCTGTCTCTGTGTACCTCTTTTTTAAACTTTGGTAATGTTTTTAAGTTTAATTAAAAAATTTTTTTTTATTTTGTCACACTAATTGGCATCAGCTATTAGTCCAAGTGACTTCACTGTATAATAATTATATTATTATAATTATGTTATATTACTGACTTGCTCTTATACATACTGCTGGTTTTGGATAATTGCTGCACCACGGCATCATCTTGCATTTACAACCGAACACTTTCCTTTACTGTGTACCGCTGACCGTGCTGCTTTTATATTCTGCTGCTCCTGAAAGGAAATGAATCATGGTTCAGCATGACTGAATTAACTTGTACCTCTACCAGATCAATCTCGTTCCTCAGCTGAGTTTATTCTATTCCATTTAGTCTTTCCAGGATTCAATCGATATGACATGATGTACACATGATTTATGTTTCCAAGGTGCTTCAGTTTGAGCTTTACCTGTCTGCTGCATATTTGTGGGTTACTTTACATGGCTTGGTGGGTTGTTTGGCCTATAAAACACTGACATGTCATCCTAGGCATGACTGAAAATGAAGACATTTTCCAGCTCATGGATCAGACTTCCCTTCCACTATTCATCACAGTGTAGCCTCACTTTCCAGGCACACCTTAAATCCTCACCTCAACTATACCATTTTCCAAATTTCATTTCTTTTAAACCATCGAGCAGAGAAAAACGCTGGATATACCAAAGGTCAACTAACACACAAAGGAACCTGAAGATGAAAACATGAGGTGTTTGAAAAAGCATGTGAAGCCTCAGTGCACTTTTCTAATGCTTTGCTTTTTTTGCTGATATTTTTTTCTCCCTAGGACTAGCTGTTGAAATGGGAATGTCATTTGCAGAGGCAGTGATTGAAGCCCCAGGAGCACAGCTCGCAGTGAGACCAACCCCAGGAGCCGAAAAGGTATGCCAATACATCCAGCTTCACACCTCAGGCCAGCTCAATTGCCAGCTTTAGATCAACAAAAAATTCAATTCACCTATTGATCCAATGGAAGAATTTAATTGCAAATGTTCTGTTTGAAAGACTGGCTTGTGCACTCTTGGTTTAGTTCACTCAAACAGTTTAATGTACAGAATATTATATATGTGAATTTTTTTTTATTTGGGTTTCCATCATAGCCAGTATATTGTAATCAATTTTGTAGATGGTCAGGACACATAAATATTCACTGTGTGAACTATATTTGAGGAGTCTACAATACAATACATACATGCAATATACTGTATAACTGGATTTAATAAGGATTTAAGATGTGAGTATAAAATTATAGCCATAACATTGTTTTGAGATCATTGAAGACCATATATCCATGTAGACTGTTAAACAAAACAGTTAAACAGTTTTTAAAAAAAATATATAGATAGATAGATAGATAGATAGATAGATAGATGGATAGAATATTTACTCACAGAGTCAGCCAAAAAAATGTATACACACTTCAATTTGTATAAATATTTTAATACTAAAATTACAATTACAAGAGGTGCTCAAAGTGGTGGCCATTAGCTTCCAGACATTTTTGCATAGAAGTGTTCCTGAAGTGTGTATATATTTTTGGGCTGACTGTGTGTGTGTGTGTGTGTGTGTGTGTGTATGGTGATAGATTGTACACCCATGTGGGAAGAGTACGATATGTCTTGTGAAATGTGCCTTTATGATTCATTAAGAATAAAATTTTGCAGTTGATGATGATGATGATAACAGTAATAATATTAATTCTAATAATGGCATGTTAATGGTTTAACCACTTCACTGATTTAATTATATCAGGAAAGAATGCTTGTGTGAATCGTTAGTAAAGGCTCATTTCAGAACTATAAAAGAAAACCAAAGACTAATGGTTGCGAGCCATCAACCAGATCTACTGCATTAACACATTAACCACAATAATGTTATCCACACATTAACTAGGATGAAGCACTTTGTAATAAGACTGAACAGTTTGTTTAACGCCTCCACTTTAATGACCTTGTGTCGCTTTTTTTTTTCCAAACACCTTTTCTGAAAAAGATCTGCTATGTTTTGCTATTCTGACCACGTATTTCTTGGTCGTGGCTACTGTTAAGATCTGCATTGTGATGGAGTGATGGCTTCATTTGGCGATTGACTAAAATGAACAATATAATTTGTCATATTTCTGGAACAACATGACAGAGGTTAACTTCAACATAAATCTCATCATTATGCATGAGTTTGCCAGCGACAGCTCAACAGCATACAATGGGATCGTTTTGATTGTTTTATGCTGCTGCATTGTCTTCTTTCATTGCTCAAGGTCAGTCCTTCTGTTCAAGAGTATGATGTTTCTTTCTTTATGAGCATGTCAGAAACATAACAGTCTACTGATGGATCGGCTGTCCTGTCACAGCAAAGGTAGTGGTATGGTAGTTTTCCATGAAAGCATCCAAAGGAAGTGTGGCTGCTTTGAATTTCCTTTAGGAGTAAACACATAAAGTCCTCAGCACTGATCAAAATAATATAGAATGCTCAGTGGTGTTATGTGTTTCTCAGGATTTGTTTTTATCGTGAAAATTCAGTTCAGTTGTATTGGTATAGCTATTCTTACAGTAGATATTGGCACAAAGTAGCCTTACAGATATTCAGATGTAAATTTAAATTCCAAACAAGCAATCCAGAGGCAATGGCGGCAAAGGAAAAAAAACTCCCATGGAAACCTTGAGAGGAACTCAAAAAAGAATCCTTCTATTCAGGCTGACATGGTTTTAAATCTTTACTTTTCTTAAACTGTATGGTACAATCAAACATTAGTAAATGTTTGTTGAAATCATGTTATATTGCAAAGAGAAGTCCAAGGCTAAGCTCAGAACTCTCTTTATGATTACAACGGCAGTTCTCAGTACTGTAGACAGCAAATCTATAGTATCTACGTAAGAAACGTAACAAGGGTAAGAGTTTTTGGAAAGTACAAATCTTTAGGGCATCCATGCAGGACCGTCAGCAAAAAGTCAAAATGTATACTGTTTTTAAAATACAAAGCTGCAGCAAGGCTATTAATATACTGCCGTTGTTGTTTCTAGACCATTTTGCTCACCTTTATTTCTGTTTAGCTGCTATTATGCTGTTTTTTTTTTCTACTGTCAATCAGGCATTGTTAACCTTCCTTCTAATATAGCGTAATCTAATATAGCGAAATGGAAAAAAAATAAATGAAAAAACACTGTGGTCAACATGGGAGACTTGGTCCACCACCTCAAGGGGTCTGCATAGAAAATGCAGATATAATATCTATAAATATATATATATACAGATATAATATATATATATATATAAATATTTTAGCTTTATTTTGAGTGCAGCTTTGCACTTTTTACTTTAAAGTAGAAATCACTACATATGTTTCATAATGACTCAGGAATAATAGAAAATGGCTGAAAATAATATGATGGACCCTTTTGAAATCTGGAATATTGGGCAGAAAGGCCACGTTACAGATTATAAATATCGAAAGCAAGGAAGGTCCATATGCTTCTAAATTTAATGTGAAGCCGCAGTGAATATTTCCTCTCTAGAACAAGGTTTGTTGGTTTGTGCACTCTGACTCTGCTGATGTTGCTGCCCACTGTTGCTGCACACTGATTTGCTTCCTTATTGATTCATTAACTGTACAGTTGCTAAGAATACACCATGCCTCCATGTGGTGTGCATTATTTAACATGATACATAAATAACAATGTGAGATTCAATCCATGCCTGGATGCAGTTTGTATGGTGTAACACTTGGCCTTCTCTGCGAGAGGTGTAAATTAGAAATGTCTTTTTTTTTTTTCTTTCTTTCTTTTTTTTTGCAGTTCACTGCATCTGCCATGACTGGGTTTATTTTTTAAGGCTGGAAAGGCATAACCATGTTGGTTCACCCGAGCCTGAACCTACTCCACCAGCCAGAGAGAGATAAAAATGGGCCCCATTGTTCTCAAGCATTTGATTAATCCTCGTAATATCATTACAGAATGTTCTGAGACCTATGGGGAAAATGAGTTCTGCTGTTATTAATTTGCTTCACTTTGCTGTGTCCTACTTCAGCTCAGCAGTGGAGTCAGTAGAGTGCATGCCACTCCAAGCTCCCTTTTGATGAAGGGTCCTCTTTGATATTTAATGGCGTTGTCATTCTCAGTTTCTCTTACATGTTGAAGTCCGGTAGACACGAAGCCGAGCGCTGGCTTTTTCAGGAGACGTATTTCAGATTTCACGCTGAGATGCCTAGAGCCGTATGAAGAGCTCTCATATTTGATTTGTAGGAAGGAACACATCTCTTGAAAATATTGGCAGGTTTAAAGTGTTTTCTAGTGGTATTCTTTTGTTTAAGCACAGTAGTTTTGGAAAGATGGTGCTGTCTGCTGACAGTTATTTGTTGTGTTCAACAAAGCGCAGCGGGACTGCCAGGGCTGGCTCATGTGTAAGGTTCTCTCTGAAGGAAAGATTACTGTTTATTACATTTTTAAAAAATCCAATTTATGGAAATAATCCATAGAAGGTAAATATGCAGACACCTGTCTGGAGTTTACTCATGGTCTGTAAAAGAAAGCGCTTGAAAATCTTGAGTATGCCATAAACCCATTTAGGACACACATGCACATGAACTTTTCTTATGACGGAGATGAATTGTGTGGGAGTAATTCTGTAACTTGGTACACTGTTGGCTATTCTACACCTGAAATCTTGTGGGATCTTGTGCTCTATTCAGTCTCTTAATTGCCCCACTTGAATCAATTACCAGGCCTAATTAATGCTTGTCAGGCACCTCTGGGCACAGCTGCACTTCTCGGAGCTTCACATGCACACAGGTGTAGAAACCCTGCCAGTTTTAATGGCACCCCTCTAGCTGGAGAAAACCTTTCGATATCTTCTCACCAGCTCTACGCAAACCCAAGTTTGAGTGATTTGCTTGGGGACCTACTTGTCCAGTAGACTGTGGAAGCAAAACATCCTCTCTGGCTATACAAATGTAAAGCACACTAGTAATCCAGTGGCCCTCTGGCGTGGGCCCTACTGAAAAGCGTGAGACTTTCTCTGGCCTTATTAAAATTGACCCTGGTGGATGGAGAGGGAGGGGAAAGGGTCCACACCAATTTTTCACGTTTTAATTGGTATGTGTTTGTCCACCTCATCTCTGTCTCTTACTCCACCTCTCCTCCTGTCCTGCGCCTATCACGCTTTCATATTGAGGATGCTGTTAGTGTGTAACACGCTGCATATTTCTCTTGCTATGCCCCAGAGATGGGCTGGCAGAGCGGAAAATGGATGGATCGTGTCAAGGGGCAGAAAGCAATTTACCATGGGATGCAGAGGGAGGGAAATATGCTCTCCCTGAGCTCAAATACAGATCCACCTTGGATAGGCAAAATGGCTGACCTTGACATATTCATGTAGAGGTGTTTCTTTTATGGAATTCTGCAATAAGTATCATTATTTACTGTGTATAAACTCTGCATTAAAAAAAAGATGGTCAAACAATATATATATTTGTGAGATATTTGTGCCTACTATGCTGTAGTTAGGTACACAGAGCATATTTCAAACACTGAAAATAGATCCAAATTTAGGGACCGTTTAAAGTTTACTTTAACGTTCGAAGTTTAATTTTCAGTCAGTTTCCAGCTTGAAGTCAGCATGACTATGATGAACTTTTGATGTCTTCTTCATCACTAAATCTTCACAATAAATTACACATAATAACACTATGTCCACATTATGTATTGCACATCTATGATAATTATTCAGCGTATATCAAGATAAAGAGTAGGATTCATGAAGGTAAAGTCACATTTTAAAAATGGGGATTTTAGTTTTACTTACTGATTTTTCCATGCTTATTTTCATCAAGTCATTTCGCTCTTGCACTCTTCTCTCTCTGCAGAGTACAGTAAGGTTTTCTGCTTCTCTCTCACCTTATTTTAGCTGTAGGGTAGTTTATTAGGGCTTGCTTTCTATATATTATTATTATTACCCTCCATGTTTGTATCATGTCATTTATCTAAAGAAACCTCACCTCATGATTTAATTCCGCTGTATTCCTAATTAAAACTTAGCCATATTTCGAACACAAAACTCTTCATTTTCACTACAAGTAACATCATGGATGTTTCATTTAGGCATGTCCAACATGAGAAAACTCCAAATTTTACTTATTTATTTAATACTCCTCATGGCTGTGCTGTATCATTCAGGCTCCTTTTCAAGTCTAAAATTGTGAACTTCGCACAAGTACAGATTTCTCATATTTTTGATATTTTTTGTGATTTATTTTCGATGGCTTTGGATTTGATGAATGATGAATACGTTTTAATCTCAAACGTTTTTATTGTAAGGTTGGAAAGATTTTTAAAACAAACCAAGAATGTCAAGCCTTTATAAATTCTGTATTAAATCTATTGAAAATTCTGGCTGTAGCCTCCATGCAGTCTCCTGTTAGTTCCAGTTAGTTAAAATGTCCACAATTTGTTCATGATAATGCATTTCATCAGAAATGTCACTACCACTACAGGGCAGTAGTAGTAAATTATATTTTCTGTTGTTTTAAAGTGCAAAATCAAAATAAAGACTCAAAATTTTCTTGTGCCTCAAACACACAGTGTCATATTTAATAAAGGTGGATATTAAACAGAGCTAGAAGAGAGTGAGCTAAAATTAAAACCGTGTAATCCAGTATAAGACACTTTATAGTCCATATCCTAGTTGTTACACCTTCAAAAGGATTTGGCTATTTCTCTCGACAGAAGCGACTCGGGTGCTTGTTTAGTTTCGAGACTGAACTAGAGAAAATCACTCCTGGCAGGTCTTCCCCTGCGTGCCATCCTACCCTTGCAGCAGATCCAAAATACACCTGTACGGCTTGTGTTAAATCTTCCAAAGTTGTCCCATGCCAGCATTCCCTTTGCTTCAGATGTAAAACATAGATGTTCAACTACAAATGTAAAAAAGGACTCCAAACCTAACCAAAGACGCTATAAAACTCTGATAGAATGGCATGACCTGACCCAAAAATCCTCAGAGTCCAAAAAAAGGCATGCATTAAGACTCTTTTCTTGTGGTACTAACTTCTCTCTACTGTTTCAGCTTGATAGTAATCTTAGCCCCTGCTGTATTCATAGTAGCAGGGAAGATATGAGGATATACTTTTGATGGAGACTACAAAGCAATTCTGTCAGTCACTGTGCATAAGAGCGTAAAAGTTGTCGAGCTCCAGCATGTCAAAGAAAAAAAAGTTGTTCTTGTTCATGCTGCTGAATTTAATTACTTGTTTCAGTGTAATGAGAATCACATCACTAACACATCTGGCAATTATAAAGTATGCTGTGAGTGACATTTTATTTCACGTCTTTGTAGGTCTACAGGCCTCTCCTGAAGAGATATGCAGATCTGGAAGAGAGGATTCTCAAGCACACGACACAATGACTCAACACACTCTGTGTCTTTAAAGCGTCTTTCTGGTTTTAATCAGCCTTGAACAGATGATGCCTTTAATGTGATGCGGTATAAAGGATGCTGCATTGGTTTTCTGTGTGTAGATGTATGTGCATTGATTCAGTGGATGACTCACACTGTTCAGTGTTAATTGTGGGCAAGAAGCAGCTCAGTGTGATCATTAATTAGCCCTGACAGGTTCAAATCTATCGCCATGTCAGGTGTAAATGTTAAACCGCTATTGTGTAACATAATTCCAGTATGAGCTGTGAAATGAAGGAAAACAATAGCTGATAAGATCTGTGTAACTCGACCTCTCCTTCCCCTTTCTGAGATGGAGCACAATTATTTTCTATATATATATATATATATATATATATATATGTATGTGTGTGTGTGTGTGTGTGTGTGTGTGTGTGTTTCACTGATTCTTTGACCTAAGGCTGTGTTCTATTAATAATAAACCAT
>JAQQZR010000033.1:20559562-20577287 GCA_030068235.1 Notoglanidium macrostoma
TGTCAGTAAACATATAAATGTCTATTTCTCAGAGTTCCTACATGATGCAGTAAAACCAAAACTATATTTGTGCATACACAGTAGGTACCTGTCACAATCAGAAAAAACTTTTCAGGAAGCAAGACTTTTCAAAAAAATTGTTGTGTAGTAGTAGTGGTGAGGGCATAAATATCGGACAAATCATTTATCTAACATTAGCCATTTTGCCATACTAACATTGGCATAAACTACCTTTATCAGAGCTCCACTGAAAGCAATTAAAATGATATGCTATGAAAAGGGGGGGAATGACATTTTTATTTCATAAAAACAGATCTTCCTGTTTCCTAGTCTACTCATACAGTAGACTTCCAGTACTTCATTAGCTTTCACCTCAATTACCTTGAGCTTAGAGTTTAAATAGCTAATTTTGAAATATAATCAGAATAACGCATGATTTTGGTGACTTTCTCACTATAGCAGCTGGTAGCCAGTAAAATTCAACTAAACAAACTAGGGGGCTCATTCATTTAATCATTTGGTGTTCAGGGCAAACAGTGATGATTGCATTTACATTTTTTAAACATAAGTATAATACAATTGCTCAACTTCTATACTTCTATGTTCTTCATAGTGCTGGTCCTGTATTTCCCATTTCCCACTTACAATGGCAGCATTTTACAGTCCATGTCTGTATGAGCTTCTCAAGATGAACGTCATTGACATTCATCAGATATGTAAGAATACTTACAAAACCTCTTCTAGTAAACTGAAGAAATATCTTGCCATGCACACAAAACTACAAAGGTAAGAAAATAGCTATTTTTGTTCAAACTAATACCCCAAGCCCCCCCCCAGGTACAGGAGGATATTCATTTTTCTGAATCATTCTTGTACTTTTACTTTCATACTTTTAGTATATTTAAGAGTTGTACGTTGCTGCTGTCTAAAGCCATCTAATTACATTTGAATACTATGGCAGGTACTGCAATGGTACATTTTCTATTTTCTTTTTTAATATTTTTTATTAAAATACTTTTAATTAATAAAGGTATTTATACTTTTTTAATATCAGAGACCTGTCTTATTCCTAGAATTTGTCCACAATGGCGCAGGGTCTGCTCTTCAGCATATCGATCTCCACTAGTTCCTGTCCAGAGTGTCTTCATGGGTGACTTTGGCTTCTTGCATGTTGTCTCTGAATAGCTCAAGCCAGCAGTTCTTTGTTTTTTCCAAGAGGTAATTTTCCTGGCTGTAGGAAAATAACATGGTGAAATAGAGCATTTTCCTCTGCTGTAGGTTACATGGCCATACCATCAGAGACATGCTTGGTGCATTTTCTCAGTGATGGGGGCCACTCCCGTGATTTTTTACAGGTCTTCATTCATGGCGTAGTTGAATAGTATCAGACCAAGTGACCATCGCAGCATCTTCTATTCCATAATGTGTAACGCCTGTTCATGCTTTTATATAGATACATGTACATGCTTCCTTATACTGTAGATATATTGTACTGGGTGTTCAACAGTTTTGTAGTTTGGCATTGTAATGACTCCATGCTCATTTGGCATGACTCCGGTAACTTAGCGCCATTTCATCCAAGCTCTGTTAAATCGAGCTCAGGTGTCTGGAAGAGGGTCAGCGTCGGAGCACATGAGCAAGCCAAAGTACTTGAATTGGGTTACTTTATTGTGGTCTTGTCCAGTAATGACATCAATTACTGTGGGCCTCATTCCATGTACTCCATCTTCTTGATGTTAAGCTGCAATGCATACTTGCCCAACAGGATCTTTTACTGCTGAGAGAGAAGCTCAAAGTCATTGGACATTGTTGACAAACACTAGCGTCCAAGGATGTGGTCATATCCACCGTATCTGCCACTTCACTGTATATCCACCATAATTGTGTCCACGCAGAGACGAAACAGCAGAGGCAAGAGGGCCAATCCGTGGTGGACACCAACACTTATTGTAAAGGGCTGTGATGTTTCATCAGGGCTTCATACAGAGCTTGTGGCATTGCTGTAGAGGAGTTGGATCCAGTGTACATAGGATTCATGGACTTCAGTGTCATGGGGTGTGCTAGATGAGATCATATGGGATCTCGTCAAAAGCCTTTTCCAAGGCCAGGAATTCCATATAGATCAATTAATTCTTCTCTCTGTGCCATTCCACAAGCAATCAATTGGGGTGGAATGCGTCTGTAGTTTCACGGCCTCAGACAAAGCCACATTGGTTTGAGGTGAGGCAGCATTCAAAAATTTTCAGAACATGACATTATAGGTGAATGGGACAGGTAGTTGGCGCACATGCTAACATCACCCTTTCCTTTTCAGATTGGAACAGTAATGCTGGTAGTCAATGCCTTGGGTGCCCCGCCTTCCTTGATGATCCAGTTGAACAGCACAGTGAGGACCACAATGCCAAAGCATTTTCCAGACCACAGCTGGGATGTCATCAAGTTTGGGATTTGCACTTGGTAGTGGGGGGGTGAGGAAATTCCTTGATGCTGAACATCCAAAAATACTCACTCCAGCGATTGGAGTTGGTGGGTTGCAGAGGGTTTAATGGTTCTCGCCTTTCCTTCTCAGACTGTGATTAAAGCCTTGGTTTGAATGGTGGTGCAAGTTGGCTATTCAGTAGACCTTGTTAGCGCCTCTAAGCATATTCAGTTGTTTGTATAGGTCTTTGTGGTGTTTGGACTTTGCTGTGGCCGTCGTTTGTTTTGCTGCTGACTTGAGAGCTCTGTATCATTGATAATCGGACTCAAGGCACGATTTTAGCCAGGTCTTATAAGCCACTTTCTTTTTGTTCTATGGTTGTTTGATGTTTACCTATACCATGCGTTCACAAGTTGTTTCTTGTGCTTGGGAAGCTTCCACCATTTGATTCTTTTGACTTCATTCTTATGCCCCATTACTTTGGTCTAGTCAAAGATCCAGGAAAATTACTGGTGTTGAGGAGCCAATATTTGATTTGCGTTGATCACCCACCGCTAATGTATGTGATGATGTTGCTGGGCTGCTTTTTGAAGAAGATATTGGCAACTGCCAGGTTGTGGGCTTGAGCACAGTCCAGAATGTGAAAAATGTATTCATTTGTGGAGCCAAAGCTTTGTCCACCATGGGGCTGAGTGTAGCTTTCTCTTGTTGAGCTCATGTGCTCATTCAGTTCCCTGCTGATAAGGAGATGTTCATCTGTGGTGATCAATCGGAGATGTTTGTAGAATTTGCCAGAATGCCTTAGCATTTCTGGATAAGTTTTGATTCAAGGTATTCATGTTTGATACAAACATAAGATGGAATAATAATTCAACTGATGTGTCGCTCCGTCTGTAGTTGAATACTAATGCCATTAGCCAAGATCAATTGTGACCCCGTTACCAGCCAGCACTGATGAGGAGGTGATGGGATTTTGCAGGCTAAGTAGCGGCCCATTGCAGACTGTTTCTTTAAACCAGTGCACATTGTACATAACATACAATATCACACTGTTAGATTTTTCACTTGGTCTATTGCAGCAAAGCTGAGATAGAGTCACCAACAGAGAAATGAATATGCCAAAGATTAGAGTGGAAAGATTGCATGAATGCAGGCAATACAAGACAAAAGAATATAAAGAATATATACAAAATGAAAGCTGATAAGATTTAAGGAAGACTTGTGTGAAATGAAGACTTGTGTGAAAGGTCACAATCAAGACATTAAGGGTATTACGTACACATGTGCTATTTTACCAGAAAATGATTTAAAATAATAAGATAAGAATGAGTTACTAGAATGTGTTATCTGTAGTTGTAATTGGTCTATCATACCATGGGTCTATCACTTCTCCTTGTGCTGCAGACTGCTTTAAAGAGAAAGATGACTTAAAGAGCAACATATTTCTAAATTGTACTGAAACTAATAGTCTTATGGTATTGGACTTGCTGTCTCTATTTCGGTCACTCATAAGGAACTAATAGATTTTCAATGCTGGAACAATGATTGCACTTGGCTATGTTTATTAATAAAGGCCAAGCTATTTTGATCTGAACGAGCGGTTCAATCTTTAGAGAATGTACTAAGCAAATAAGTAACAATCATTTCTCTCGCTTACTAGGATCTGACTATATTTCTTCTGAGCATTTCATGTGGTTTGCTTTTTTTTTTTGCTGTTGAATCGTAAAAGCACAAGTTGGATACTGTATTTCACTCCAAAGGACTAAAAAATAAGAAATAAATACTGAAATATTAATTTACTTTTGCTGAGGTATTTTATAGCACAGACTATATTTATGCACCAGTTTTAAGTACTAAGCCATTAATGTAGTATCTGTTATGAAGACAGAACAGAGACATAAGTATCGTTGGTTATGCTTCCTTTCCAAATGGCAGTTTTTCCCATACATTATGCTTTCCCATTCTTGTATTGTCAAGGAGTTGAGTAAGTGGATTCAAAGTTGCTGAGTATAGCGCTGCTTTTATATTTGCTAATCTTGTTATTGTTAAAATCTGCACTGTCAAATACTGAGTGTGTTATTTTGACTTATTACTAGTTTCAACACGATTGACTATATTGCTGAATAAGCACATGGTCTATTGTTTAAGCTGGTGTGCAGCAGCATAGAGGATGGAGGAATAACAGAATAACTATTTTCATAAGCTCGACAATTCTAGAAATGTATAAGTTTTGTGAATAGTTGAAAATTTGTCTCAATAACTTGTTTATTTCAGTTCAGGCTTGCCAGCTGTGTTTTGCAAAGTCCCAGTGGAAATGGACAAAGACCTGGTCACTGACCAAACTGTTTGGGCCAAATGGAGAGTTTGGTGCTGTGAATGTTTAAATTACATCAAGACATTTTTCTTGAAGTTGATGGATGTCTGTGATCTTGATCCCAGTGGGATCAAAAATTGCATGCATTATTGGTCAGCATGCAATGTCTGCATTAGGATCTGGAGTCGTGGAGTCATAGGAAGGCCAAATCTGGCATTCCTACCAAAGTTGTTGATGTTGCAGTACATCAGTAAACCTATCCTATCAAATGTTCTCTAAAAGTTTACTATTATATGTTAGTGGGGGCTCAGTTTTTAAGGTTCTGATCAGGGCTGCTAATCAGAATGTCCTTAGTCCAAACCCTGGCACTGCCAAGCTGTTACTGTTGAACCCTTGAACAAAGATCATGGCTAACCCTGCACTCTGACTCTCGCTTCCTAATAAGCTAGGATATGAGAAGAAACAAATTTCTCTGTACTGTACATGCAACATTAAAGGCTTCTTCTAAACACAGCTTAGCCCACTGGGTAAAGGAAGTGCATGCCTAAGCATACTTGACGTGCATTATAGCTACCTCCTGGGTGGCACTAAGTGGACTGTCTCTTGTGGACACGTCTGAAGGAGTGACATGTGGTTCACTGTCTATTTTTGCCAGAGTGCATAGACTTAATATTTGTTCAACACAGCGTATGTCCTTTGTGGTGGGTTTAAGTCATTTTCATCCTCAATAGAATATAAAACCTTTAAAAAAAAATTAGAGAGCAGTGAATTAAATGATTCATAACCTCAATAGGAAGCAGTATTAACACTTTGAGTGATTTTCCCTCATCGATCTCATCCTACTTATGTGAGGTCATGCTAATGCTAAAGAAATGACTTTGCTATTGGTACTTGGCAATGAAATGAGCAAAGGGGAAAATTCCAATAGTTCCGAAGGAACGTGCTCTGATGGTCCACTCTGTTGTAGAACCATTGATAACAATCTGTTACTGATCATTTATTCAGATTAATTTAATGTTACTGATATACAGTTTTTGATTTACTCTCTGGCTGTCATGTTTTAAAGAAGAAATGAGACACTGTGCAGTTGCAACTCATTATGTAGAGAATGTTTTGTCATTACAAGTATTAAAAACATCTGCATTTATTCATTCAACCATAGCAATCAATAATAGAAAGCAAGAGAGTATTTACTTCTGTGCAAATGTAGCACAAAATGTTTCCATCCTGAAAGAAAATGGACAACTATAATTCAGTGCTCTGATTACATTTGTCAGTACAGTGAAATGGCAACTTGTCCTTTAGGGTTCTCTATTCTCACTATATTTACATAAGCTATGTATAAAGGTATTTTCTTACTTTTGTATTTGTGAATGTATGATGAAGCCTACAGTTGGAAGCTAAGATGAAACTTTGTAAGTATTCTTACTTGTCTAATGTAGATCATTGAGCTCATTCATCTTCAGAAGCTCTTGCAGACTCCATCTGTAAAATACCACCATTGTGAGTGTAGTGAAAGAACAAGAAATGCAGGAGCAGTGCTAATAATAACACAGAAGTGTTTGTGCAAGAATCCCATAGCCAAGGGTTTTTCTTGTTCCACTCTCCACTGTGTAGTGGTCTGGTTAGAGGGGAGATTAGCTGCCAGTGAGAAAATTGCCAAATCACACACGTGAGCCTAGCCATCCTCAACTTGCTCGCCACTGTTCTCCAATAGCAAAACGTTAGCAGTGGCAGGCTGGGGCAATATATTGCTAATGAAGTCATTGCTAGCATTCAAGCTAGCACTTTTGCTGCTAGCTTCAGGTTCCTGTTTTGCCTTTTTATTAAATACAAAAATAAAAAAAAAAATTTTCTACCACTCCCTGTAATTCCAAGCCAGCTCGCATTATGTACTTATGTATGTATGTACTATAAAATTCAATGCAGTATTCAATGTATTCAGTGTTCAAAAGACAAAAGACTTGTTGTTAGTTAGCGTTCAATAAATTGCTGTCATTTTACAGTACTTCATAGCAATCGTTTGATCAGTGGTAACTAACAGTCACTTAAAATATGTATGCAAAATATATATACAATGTTGAATCAATCAAAATCATTTAAACCTTTTAAAGGTTTTGCGATATGTATGCATGAAATTATTTTATCTCTCGCTGAAGTAGCGGGATTTAAAAAGAGAAGAGAAACTATTTCTACACTCTTTCATCATGATTTCAAACTTTACACTCCAATTTTGCTTGTTTTGTGTATGAATGAAAGCCACTTTAGATGTAGCAAGATTGTCTCCCTCTTTGACTATTAAACCAAACAGTCAAACATTATTAAATCTCTATTTCTAAAACACTCCTAATGGAGATTCCAGTGAGTGATCTGATTAACCTTATGTTTAAACAATATTCATGTTGATACCAGTAATAATGGTTTAATTCTGACATACAAAGGAGAAATAGCTCAAAACAGGGTCACCAGCTGTTTGCTTCAGTCTGTGTAATGGAATGACCCATAAACAAGTGAACAGTGGCTCATTTTCAATGCTCCAGAGGCAGTTTGCTCCAGTCGCTCAGACAACCTCCTCACAATGCCTCTCCACTTATTGCTCCCAGCATGTGCGCTTTCATATACAGCTGTTTCTAAGGTTACTCTTGCACCTATGATCATGTCAGCTGCCCTTAGTATGAATCTGGGAAGTAAAATAACTGAAAATTGGTGATCACTATGGCAGCACGATGATGCCGTGGTTAGCACTATGGCCTCACAGCAAGCAGCTTTTTGGTTCAAACCTGCCGGTCGGCTGGAGTCTTCTGAGCGGAGTTTGCATGTTCTCCCCGTGCCTGTGTGGGTTTTCTCCTATTACACCGGTTTCCTCTCACAATCCTATGACATGCATATTAGGTTAACTGGTTACACTAAATTGCGCATAGTAGTGAATATGAGTGTGAATGGCTGTTTCTGTGTTAGCCTGCAATAAGTGACATGTACCACATCGCTTGCCTGATGTCAGCTGGTATTGGATCCAACTTACTCATCACCAGCAATGGATAAATGGTATAGAAAATGAATGAATGGTGATAGCTATCATTCCATCTAGGATTGTACCTATCAAGATATGCTACTTAGCGGTTGTGTGTTAGGTTTAAAGTGAAGTTTTGTCTTAGAGTTATGTTTTGGGTTAGGTTAAAGGCTATGGCTAAGATTATTCAATGTTATCTGTAGCATTTATTTGTGCTACGGTAGCATTTTTCATCAAGGTAGCACAAATCGTCAGAATGCTAGCAGCGCAATAAAAAAAACTATGGAGGAGAACTACAGCTGCTGAACTGTTAGCTGTCATCCAGAGCAAAATGTGATGCATACATTAGCTACTAGTGTGTCCAATTTGTTGGTTTCTATACCATGAATTGTCTCACGAATATGTTTTTTGTTGGTGGTGATGCATTGCCTTGTTCAAAAGCATATCAATGTGTGACATTCTGGAGGACAGATGCCCTCGCATTACAGTTAGATACAGTTCACTTGTAATTATGAATGTGAACCGTCAAGATAGGCAAATCTGATCTGAGCAGAAAATTCGAATTGAACAATGAGGCTTGCAATCTGAATGAAGCCTCAGAAACTCCATAAAAAGAGTTTTAAAAATGTAAGGATATGCTCATTTAGTAATTTGGAAGGAGACTCCAGTGTCAGCACTTTATATCCTGTAATACTGTGTCTTTAAGTTTTCTGTCAAAAATGTTCTGGATGAAGGGCTCTGTGGTTTGTCGCAAACATAAGCTGCATCTTTTGTCATATAAAGCTTATAAGAAAAAAATTAAGATAATGGTGGGGAAAAGTAAATGATAAGAGGAGCTGTTTTTGTGGCATTTCACTGAACTGTAAACGAATAGAACATCGTTAGCCTTAAAAAATTGCTGCGGTATAAGAGGAATACATGCCCACATTACTATAATTCATTATTATACTATTACTATTGCTATTACTATAACACTACTATTATTTCATTATTATATTATGAACAATGGTTATTATGCTCAACAAGGCAAAATTCCACACATTGAGAATTGGCTGCCACAAACAGTCGCATATTGCTATATGAAGGAAAAAAACTCCTAGCTGCTGTAGGCCACACAGAGGCCATTGCCTTTGATTTGTTGACACGCATCCATCAAAAGAGGAACTACTTTGTTCCTGCTGTGAAGTGATGGGGTGAATCGAGGGGAAGCATCTCAGTGTGGAGAGGACACCCTCTCCATTACAGTGGCTGCTGATCTTCCCTCCGGCAGCCCTGTGTCTGGGTTGATGGATGGCCGTGGTTTGCAGCATCGTAATGGCAACCATTACCCTGCGCAAGAGAAAGTCTTTGCCTCCTTCATCCCCCTGCATCTAAACCCTCCCTCCTGAGCACATTAAGACAATTAAGACAACCCCTTAACCTCCTTGTCTGCTGCTCGGTGTAGGTGGACAAAACTGCTGTTACCGACTCCTATGAGTGATGATTTATAGAATGCTATTACTGATATACTGATATACATATATGTTGTGTGCACACCATGTACAGTACAAAAGTCTTTTAAAAGAAATGCTGTAAAGTAAAGATGACTTCAAAAATAATGAAAGTAAATCTTTTTACAAAGATTTAAAAAAGAAAAATACTAAACAAAAAACATGCAGTAAACAGTCATAAACTGAGTCAATATTTGGTGTAATTACCCTTTGCTTTTTTTTTCTTAAACAGTAGTCCCAAGTACAATTTGTGCAGTTTTATAAGAAAAGGAGCTGCTATGTTTTACTGATCATCTTTGAGCATCTGCCACGGTTCTTCTGGAGACTCTAACTGTCGCCCTTTTTTTTTTTTTGCATGGAAAAGTCAGGAGCCTTTATTAAATATTTTGTCTGAAAAGTTTTCTCTTATCTAATATGTTGCTCTCTTATCTGACAAACAATTTACAAATACAAATTATATTTTGGAAAAGTAATGTTTGGAAATCTAAAATGTTTTTGTAATGACTCAGTAATGAACAATTCATAAAAGAAATATCTTTAACATACTTTCTTCTAAAAAAAAAAATAAAACAGAGTACTGTATGTGTAGGATTAAACAGAAAAATGACATTTTTTTCCTGTTGATTTCATTTGGGATGTTTCGATTTCTAGGGAAGAAAACAAATATAATTCATGTGATCATGAACTAAATCCTACAGTGAAAAATAAAATTGTTGAATTTATCTAATATTTCTCATTATGCAATTATACTAGAAACAAATAAAAGAGGATTATCAGAATCAGAAAGCTTTATTGATCCCGCAGGAAATTGCTATGTGATTATGCATATTTGTAGACAATTTTATAAACTCAAGCTTGGAATTGTCTTGTTCTGTTGGCAGATAACTTTGCTTCTTTGTAAATAAGAGAAGAATTATCTGCCAATAAAACAAGATCATTTCAAGACTGAAAGAAAGGAAACTTAGAAATAGGCTTAATAGTCTAATATTTGTTTTTATGATATGATCATTTCTTTTGATGACCTTATAATGAGAGATATAAACAGTAAATGCACCTATATTCAAGATCTTTTACTCAGATAGCTATTTTGCAATTTTGCACTGTTGAAATGCTCTCTATAGCAGATTTCACACCAAATCTTGTATTGCCAACTGTATGGAAGTAGTGGAATGCTTGGTTTTGACCTGAGAGCCACACCTAGGCTTTATTTGCCATAAAACCAGACTCAACTCATAACCTCCCCTTATTGCAAAAAACACCAACACAAATATGACTTCAAAACTCCAGGGCAACATAAGAGTGGCCTTCATAATGAGGGCTGCATTTCAAGACAGCACTTTCTCTGCATCCAGGCAGGTTCCTTGAGATTGGAGTTAACCCATGAGAAGGCCAGCAGTCTGCTGCTGCTTTAAGTGCAGTGCTGCTAGACACTTTTATGAGCTGATTTAGAGAGCCTCGTGACTTCCACATGGCTAAACTATGCACTCTGGAGCTACTCGCCGGACCCTTTCCTGTCAGCTGGACAGCCGTTCATCAATCTGAGAGATAAAATTGTCCTCCTTTCCCTCACTTATAGGATCCCTGTTTCGTTATGTCTCCGGGGGAACGGCACGGAGGAAGCTGTGTGTAGAGGTGAAGAAACACTGTGTGTTGTGCTGTGGAGAAGTGTTGAAAAGTCTATTTACTCAAATACTGAGTTCAAGAGCAGGGTTGAGATTTTCTATGTGGTGCTACTAACCACATAAAGCACCTCTGCTGTTCTGATCAATATCAAGAAATACTGTGAAACATTAGTCACGCAGGAAAAAGCCCCCAAAACTAACCACTAGCTTTTTCTGGAGAGTCTGGTATATTTCTTAACTAGATGCACCCAAGAATTGTCTACATCATCAGGAGGAGACCGTTTAACTAACATTGCAACCGACCAATCACTCACGTTTCCAATAGCCTGTAGGCAACACGTGAGTGTCAGATTTGCTACAGATGACGGTTTTAAACAAGACTGTTAATAAAATTTTAAGGATATGTTGCTGTGTACTAGTTTTCAATCAAGTGACAGTTTCTTGCTTAAAATAGCTCAGTGTGTCTCAGTGATCAAATGTGATAGAAGTACAAATAGTCAATAAGGTTGCATTATTCAATATTCTGAAGCTTGTGGACAGAAAAGTACACCAAAACGTATTAGACAGTTTGTGTCGCTGGAGTGTCTCAGGCTATAACAGTGCAGTCCCACTTTCAGTGCACATTACATTGGCTAGAATGTAGACTGTTTTGCATGTTTTTCATTGACACACGCATGCGCACACACACACACACACACACACACACACACACGCAGCATTAGAGAAAAATAACCTACCATATGGTCAGCATGCACTAAAACAATAACACCGCAGCCTATGCTGCTAAGGGCAGACTGAGCCTCTGATAAATTCCTCATCATTCTGAGAATTTCTAGAGTGCACACAGAGAGCTTGGTAAATGACTGCGATCAGGTTTTGGTACATTGTCTGCCCTTTCTTTAGTGCCGCTCTAGGCAATTGCCTAGTTTACCTTTTACAGAGGTGCCGGCGCTGCTCTTCTTTCTACCTCAACAGCTCTTGAATTAATGTTTTTTAGCTGCCAGGGACCTGCCTCGTCTTTTACCCATGAATCAAAGCAATCATGTGTAATTGCAATGTATCACTTTTGATATTGTGCCTCAAGTGTGTTTGCTGCATTTATAGTCCTCAAGTAAAGTGTCAGGCTTAAACCCCATAAAGAAATACAAGGATATGAACTTCACCAAGGTTACTTTGTCATATTGGCTTTAAGGAACTGTTGTGGTGCTTTCGGGCCTCAGTGAGGAGGAATAGATAGCTTCAAGCCTTTAAATAAGAGATTAATCCAGTACTGTTTCCTGCTTAATGAAATGTTTGGTACTGGAGTTGTCTCTTAAACTGTAGTGCAATTATTGCATTGAGAAGAGGCCAATGTTCTTACATTCGTTTTGTGAAACTTATCAGTTAAATTAAATTCCATAAAAGCCATCCAAGTCAGAAATCTCTTTGCATCCGTTTCTGTAGGGAAGCGGTGTGACTGTGACGAGCCCTTATATTTGTTTAACAGCATCACTATGAATGGGTTCGAAGAGACCTCTACGTGACGCGAAGAAAAAGGGTGAAATCTCTGAAGACAGACAATGAAATGACTTAAGTTGACATTCTGTCTACACTCCCAGTCGCACAGGAGGCATCCACATAAATTTTTCACAAGAAGCTTTTCTATTGTGTTTTTCTTCTGCTCCCTCCTTCCCTCCCTCCCTCACTTTCTCTTCACCTCTTCTCAATTTGTGTTTGAAGTGTGCAACATTAAATTTTCATTCCTCGCCCTCAACGGTGAAAAAAATGGCTTGTGCTTTACCTTGTGTGCACAATATGTCCATGTCACCCACTTCCTTACAGTAATTACGGCTGCAGAATCAATATATGCTTATCATCTTCATCCATTTCTCCTCTGTAGGGTTTATGTTGTTTTTCTGCTATTTGCTTGTATCACTGCTGTGAGAGCTGCTTTAAAATCTATAGCGGCAGTGCAAGGTCAGACCACAGTGGAATAAGGTTTGGTGCTCTATATCTAATTATATAAAGATGTGAGCAGCAAAAGCGGGTTTTTTTCTTTAATGCCTAATAAGGCAAAAGCCTTCCTGTTACAGGATTATTTTGTATTTTTGTGAATCAAGGGCACAGCTGAAATCTTACTATTTAAGAAGACTCTTGGGCGGATACGAGCCTGCCCATCAAACTTGCAGTTGCTTTCAATAACGCACAAGCAGTGCTAATCAGATGCCCAAAAGAGAACACGGATTACTGCTAAACATGGATTAAAGTGTGGTTCCGGTACCACCCTCCTTTTAACCTAATATTCAGAGAAATCTTGACATTTAATTTGAGTGTTCACACCAAAAGGTTAATGGCTCTGAATTACCCATTAGTGCTACGGGCAGCCCAGGAAACCTGTAAGACCATCAAGCAGTAATCCATTGGTGTGAACTTGCATAAAACTAGCTGTTATCTAGGCATTACAGTTGATGTACTTCCTTTGAATTCAGACACTACAGTATCTCATGGAAGTAAGTCCAACAGAATAGTTTTGAGATGTTTAATGCCTTGCAGAAATATTTTATAGAGGTGTGCTTTTTAATAGCACCCTCGTTAGAACAAACATGTTAGACCAGTGCATGTACTAAAATTTCATGTGTATCCAAGGCCAAATTATACAGATGTTATGTTATATTTTCATATCAAAACATTAACAGCTCAGAATGAAGCATGGCTGTTATCAGCATAAAATTTTGCATGCATGATCTTTAGGTGAACACACGTCGTAATGGTCCATTTGTAAGATCTCATAAAACAAAACATGGCTCTCTGGCTATTAAAATGGCTATAGACACTTGAGGATGAAAGGATAGTCAGGACAGTAACCTTATCCATACTGAGCATCTTGTGAATGAGTAGATGGTGGCAGGAGACTTGATGTCACGCATTGTTTTAGTACAGACGATATGACACGTTTCAGACATTAAGGAACGACATGGGTTCATTCTTAATTCGGTTGCTTTTCTTTTACAAAAAAACCCAAAAATAAACAAAGGGAATAGAAATCAGGCAAATTGATATTACAACTGAAATCAAAACTTCAATAAACTACCAATAAATGTAATTTAACAACACAGATGGACATAAAATTGATTTTTGGCTCTTTTATTATGCTGGTTGTGAAGATCAATACTGTACTGAGAATAAATTCAAAGCAAGCTAAATAAAAAAAATGTATATGTAGTTGCTGGATTAATTTCTTTGTTGATCAATATAATTTTGAAATAAATAATAAAAATAGCACGTTATTTGGCTGTTGTGATATCCAAAGTACATAACTGAAACATTTATTAATCATTTACTATGCTTTACTTTAAGGGCTTCATTTAATCAGCATAGAAACTAACAATAACATTTTATTGATATTTCTAAGTGCACAGCATCAGCATGATGTAATTTGGCTCTTATGCAAAATATGCAACATATTAAATATCTGTTAATCATATACGAATCTGGGAGTATATGGAACTCACTCTCAAGAATTCCCTATAAATCTTGTTCTGCTTTTATTGAGGTGATATCATCTTGTTCTTTCATGTTGCCTGTTACCGCCATTAGCAGTAATGTGCAGTCTGTTCAGCGTGTAAGCCCCACTGATGAGTGTGTAGGCGAGTAACAGCAGGACTACACAATTCCATTACGAAGAAAAAGGAGGCCTGTGTAAATGTGGTATTAATCTCTCACAAGGCAAATTACAGCATTAAATAATGCACTTAAGATAAAGGTATTACAGCAAACTTCACTTAAAGGTAAACTTTGACCTGGAACACATTAAATATGTTTATATGGAAATATTTGTGATGTGATGGAATGTGCCATGCCGGCAGCACAGGAGGACATTGCTATCAGAGTTACAGTGCTGTTTAATAGGAGAACATGTTCAGCAATCGCAACCATAAGTGACAGTACAGTAAGATTTTGTGACAGTTAGATTTTGCTCTTACTTTCTTAAAAAAAGCAAGTGCTTTTTTCTCACTCAGTGTTCAGTTTCACATCTCCAATGTGAAAATAGTGGAGACAGACATTCCAGAAGAAGCACTAAAGACCTGCTGCATCAATCTCTTTAGCTAGACAAGAAGTGAAGGCTAAGTCCCATTGGTATTGTGGGTAATACAGGGATGTCAATGAAAGATATTTAAATGAAATGAAACTCATAATTGAATCATTAAATAAATCTTTTTTTTTGCATTCTTCAAGATCACATATTGATTATGAACATTGATCTGCAAGTCATTTGTGGTGGATTTTTTTTCCTTGAAGAATCAAAAGTCAAAAAGTATAGATTGATTTATGATTGGGAAATAGTGAAGTCTGTACAAATTCTGCTGTGACTTCAGTCTCAGCTCAATCAAATTGTATGAACTCCCTAGTTGTTATTCAAAGCATTAGAGTGGAAAGTTGTACTCGGTGAATTATTCTCTGAGGCTTCTTCTGAGCAGTTTGTACAAAGAATATATGAAACAATCTTGGCAGCACTGCATTCGCAGAACACAGCAGATCCAGGATAAGAGCACACCTGAACTTTGGCACAGGAAACAGACAGTAACATAAAACAAAAATACAACTGGTATGGTTGGTCAGTTCATGTCATGCCACACAAACACACACACACCCACACACACACACCCACACACACACACGCAAACACAAAGCACAGCTGACTGCCAAGACAGAATAAGAGAGTTCGGTCTGTGGTTAGGCTGAACAAGGTTTAGATGTGTCACATCAATCATTACCCATAACACCTCCTTGTCATTGTATTTTCCTGCTAAACCTTGTCCCCACCTGCTAACAGGTTTCAATGTAACATTGAGTTTAATGGTAAATTTCTGAGCTATTCTCATGCAAACCAGCCCCATGCTATAATTGCACATGTCAAGCTTTTAAACAATGGTGGTGGTGAATTCACTTAATGCCACATCACCATTTACACCCATTAATAGACTCAACCTGCCAGTCTGTGTCTCGTTAAACAATGACTGATATATGCCAGACTCTGCAGTCATGTAACAGCCTTTACCATGTAAAAATTCAGCCTGAAAATTTCATGGCTGTAAATCATCATTATAACCTTTTGAATCTTCATGAGCAACTCTACACAGCCTGCTGAACACAAGCCAAAGTGAATAGCAATTCATTTTGTTCCATCAACGTTAATCCATAAGTCTGGGTTTCTCTCTTGTGGCTCCTGGTCTGCTGTGAGTCAGCCCATAATTGATAACTGTATTAAGTTAAATACCAAAAGACAAGCAGTGGAGTTTAATGGTGAAAAAAAACCATAGGAAAATTCAGTACTGAGAATTCCAGCAGCAGTCAGGTATGTCTTTTTAAGCACTCTTTTGTGTGAGTGGTGATTAATATTTACTAAATAAATCATAGTAACCTACTTATAATAAAAAAGACCATGGCCTGTTTGAAATCAAATTCAGCTGAATTCAACAAGATCATTTTTTTATCTGCATTTTACACAGCTTTGGGGAATAAAACAGTAGAATTGAGAGTACACGGACTAGAATATAGCTATATTTTACCAGTAGATTTTAGTTGAACTTATTGGGAGGTCTTATTGACCTCTGGTTTTAATCATCTTTCACTTTCACTCATGATAACAGGAAAACTGGGTTTCGGTATCTCAATATCTCGATAAAATTATACTGTTATGGAAAAATCATGTTTCCATATGTCATGATAATGACAAAAATAACTCGAGATCATGAGAAAACAAAACAAATAACACGTTATCTCAAGAAAACAACATTTGTAATGTTGTGATAATGACATAAATAACCTGAGATAACAAGACTGAACAAAATATATAAATCAATGGCCTTTTAGTGCTTCCATAATGGGTCACTTTGTTGCCATAATCTTTTTAAGTAACAGTTGGTTAAAGTTTTTTTACAGTAAAGGAGTTCTTCAGGCTTTTTGGAGAGTTTTAGCACATGGTAAAAAAGGTACTGAGAAATTATACTTAAGTGAAAGTATTGATAGTACAGTCAAACTGTCAAACTCTTCCTGGCAGCATCCATCCAGAAAAATTGTTCAATTGAAAGTCAAAAAGGTTCTACTTTTAAATGTAGCAACGTATTTAAACGTAAGGAAATGTTTTTAACTGGAGAAATTAAGCCATGGCTGGTTGAGAGAAGAAGAGGTCTTTGAGATTCATGATGAATACTTTGCAGATCTAAATAAAAATGTAAGAAAATAAATTAAACAAGAGCACAATTTTAATTTCAATTAAAATTTTATTTCATTTCAATAATTCTCAAGTAAAGAATAAATACCCTAAAATAATACTCAATTATATAGCAACAATGTACAATTACTAAAGTATCATCCACCTCCACTCATTGCGTAGGAAATCACCCCAGAACATATCATTTAAAAACCATTAAAAATAAGTAATGTACAATAGTACAATGGTAATTTTTAAATGCCCAAGAAACCAATAAAGCGTTTTACACATTTTCTCTACATTATTAGGCTATTTTAAACTCCCCCACTTAAACACGGGTGGAAATTCATTATCTGAGTTTTGAATAATTATAGAGATTTATTTAGATACTTAATACACAAGTTCTCCAGCTACAAGATTCCAGATACATTTACTAATTGGGTTCTTGAATCAGTGGTAAAACTAAGTAGAAAAAAAAAGTTTTTAATTGTAAAAAAATTATGTTAATTTAACCTGTACTGACAAATTTGAGACACCTACATAATCAGATTCAGCCATCCTGGAGAAGATAAATGTTTAAAAACTTACAGCAATGGATGCTTCTTTAAGGTTATATAAGGAGTTGATAGGCCACAGTAACAATGGTGCATTGAAGGATAAGTCTGCATTCAAGGAAA
>JAQQZR010000033.1:20589702-20606834 GCA_030068235.1 Notoglanidium macrostoma
TGCCCAAAGAATGAGGTCAGCCGACTACCTGAATATACTGAATGACCAGGTTATTCCATCAGTGAATTTCTTCTTCCTGATGGCACGAGTATATTCCAAGATGACAATGCCAGGATTCATCAGGCTCAAATTGTGAAAGAGTGGTTCAGGGAGCATGAGACATCATCTTCACACATGGATCGGCCACCACAGAGTCCAGACCTTAACCCCATTGAGAATCTTTGGGATGTGCTGGAGAAGGATTTGCGCAGCAGTCCGACTGTCCCATCATCTCTACAAGATTGCAGAAGTTCATCGAAACGATGCCACAGCGAATGCGTGCCGTAATCAAAGCTAAAGGCGGTCCAACGAAATACTAGAGTGTGTGATTTTTTTTTTGGACAGGCAGTGTATGTTATTACTCCTTGACAAATACAGACCTTAGGAGAAGACAGAGATGACAAAAAAAGTTTTATCAAGTTTTTATCTATCAAGAGATAATGTTGCACCTTAAATTATTTAATCAGGTTTACTCGCTAAAGTCACAAACATTCAGCTGTTTGCAATAAACAAGTCAAACAAGTACAATTTAAATAGCTCAACACAACTATTATTCCAAGTGGTTTCTCCACATTCAACACAAAATAAGCCACTTTTAATGACTACAGCAGTTAGTGTTTTTTGTTTTTAGTACAGCAGTTAAAATTATTCAACTTCTTCATGAAAAGCATCTTTAGTATTTAGTAGAACACCCTTTTGCTGTTATGACCTTCTGCAAATGTGATGCATAGCCAGATCACAGCTTCTGGTAGTGTTCCTGAAGGAATCTTAGCTCATTCCTCATGGGAGGAACCACCTCCAGCTCACTAATATTCTTGGGTTTGCGCCTGCACCCGCCATCTTCAAATCCCACCAGATATTTTCTATAGGGTTCAAGTCAGGTGGCTGTGACAGCCACTTCAGGACCTTTTCTGGAATGCTGCCAGAAGCTGTGGTCTGGCTATGCATCACATTTGCAGCAGGTCATATCAGCAAATGGGTGTTCTACTAAATACTAAAGATGCTTGTCATGAAGGATATGAATAATTTTGAAACTGCTGTAGTCATTAAAAGTGGCTTATTTTGTGTGGAATGTGGAGAAACCACTTGTAATATTAGTTGTGTTGAGCTATTTAAATTTGTTCTTGTTTGACTTGTTTATTGCAAACAGCTGAAAGTTTGTAAAATTTGCCAATAAACCTGATTATAATTTTATGTGATAAAAATATTAGGTGCAGCTGTATTTTATAGGCTGGCAGCCTAGTAATGTGTGTGGAATCTGAATTGCTAAATTGAAACAAATTTGCAATTATGACCAATAAGTGACTATAACTGTTCATGAGTAGGCCTACTTAATATTTTCTAATGCTGTACCACTTTGTTGTACTAACTATTCTTTAACGGGATTTTAATTTGATAGTAATCTTAGACCCTGACTTATATGTATTAGCATTAGGGATTTTTCCATCTGGATAAGGGTGCCTGCTGAATGCTGTAAATGTAAATAACTAAGAAAATCTTCCTATAGTATGTTTTCTATATACCAGGCTATTTTTGGATGTTTATTTGAATTTTTGCCTATTTTTCTTTTGCATACTTTTTTTTAATTGTTTCTTGCTTGTGTGCTGCATCGTAATGCATCTGACCTCATATTTCACCCACAAAATGGGATATGCATTAATCCGCATTTTCTATCCCACAATTATATGTGGGTTAAAAAACAGATGCCTTTTTAAAGACGGTGATTAAGGTGCAATTGAGAAGTACTGTCTTTAGAACTGCCAATATAAAAAAAAAAAATACGACAGCCTCTGGGGTGTGAATTGCATGCAGCTCATTTCAATAATCTGAACTGTCCTAAAAATCAATGCTGAATGCCCTTCCCTTACCTCTCTCTTTCCAAGTGTGCATTAGAAAATATGATGGCTATTGGGTGCCCATAATGTACTTCCGAGTACTTACATTCATACTCCTTTGCGTTTTCCATGTTAAGATGTAAGTATGATCCTCCATTGTTAAGAATTTGGGGTCTCAATCTTGTTAGCCAGCACCAGCAAACACTTATTCATCTTACATCTTTTTCCTTGTCTTCCTTTCTTCTTTGTAATCCTTCCAGTGCTTCCTTCCAGATCACTCTGCCACTTGCTCTCTAGAGGTTTGTCCTTTCTGGGATACTGTAGCAGTGCAAGATGGCAGCTTTGTAGAAGTGGACCTGCTCTCTATGTAGATATAAACAGCTCATTCTAAGCTTATGAAAACCCAATAATTTGTAGTTACAGGTTATACACTACACTAATAAAAACATACTTCATGTTATATTCCATTTCTGCTAATAGATACCCCTAAATCCTTCATAATCCTTCACCTTTAAGTACCTGTATCACACAAGTCAGAAAACAGAGAACTTTGCTTGTTTCTATTGATGTACCTGTTTGAACCACCAATACAGTCCATAGAAAATAATTTATTCATTCTTTTGACTGAAGAATTCATGAAACTGATTGTAGAAACATTTATCCGCAGCCCCTACACTTGCATGTAGTATGCAGTATGTTTCCAGTAAATGGGTTTCTAAGTGCAGGGAAATGTGTCAAAATTATTATCATACCTTACAAATGTGGTAGATGGGGATTAGGTTAAAACACTGTATTCTTTGGTGTTTCTTTAAAATGTTTTTATTTTTTTTATGCCCTTTAAATGTCACCAATGACTGATCTCTGATCTTGGCATTCAAGTGGCTGCCTAAAGACACTTTCTACATTGCATTTATTATAATAGTATAGATAAAGCAGAAAATAGAATTATAATACGTTGTATTATGTTTTATGATACATAATATGTAAATAATACCTTTTACAGCAGTTAAGGAGCTGCTAAGAACCTTGCATTTGACTCACTAACCATGGTTAAGATACTGGCATTAAATCAAATGACTATAATCCTGCATGTTGATTCATGTTAATTTAGCTATTAGATAAAAATAGCAGTTTAATCTGTTTGACAAAATTGTATTTATAAAGTGATATGCTTGCATAGCCTATTATCACTAACTGAACATTTTATATTTAATCAGTTGTGTTTATATAGTGTTTCAGTTATCATGTCATATATCTAACTTTAGGTTAATTGTGAAATTTTTGCAAGAAAGTGATATTTTAATGCAGACAGAGAAAACAAGCATTACTGATCTAACACTGTAATAATGCTGGCAAGCAGGTGACATCCTGCTTTCCTCGTCATAGAGTCACACACAGAAGACTATCCAAGCTCAGCAGGGTTATGGAAAAGCCATTTTATAATTGTAATAAGGTTAAATAAATAATAGTGTATGAAATGTATCTCATCTTATACATTTCAAAGAGGCAGAGCTGATGTTTTATATCCAGATTAACTTTATCAGTAACCTCAGAAGAAAGGAAGCTTCTTTCCCTAATAGCAAACATTCTTCACTGAGACACACAGACCCCGGGACTGACCTCGAGCACCTAAAGACTATGGAACATAGCCATTGATTTATAAAGTGATCTCTACTTTATGCAATATTACAGACTGCGTATGTGTGGTGTGTATGCTTGTGGGTAGAGTGTGTGCATGTGTGTGCATGACTGTGACATGCACATATGATAAAATATTTATGCCAGCATATATATGATCTGGGTCCTTATCCCCCCACATCATTACATCACTTCAAACTAATTAAGTTCTTCTATCTTGATGATGTAGTCTCTTCCAGGATGACTCCGCCCCCTTACACAGGGCACTAGGGCTCACTGATTGGTTTGATGGGGACAGAAAGTATATAAATTATATGCTATAGCCTTTACAGTCACCATTTCTCAGCCTAGTTGAACACCTATGGGGGATTTTGGAATGATGTGTTAGGCAGCACTTTCCAACACTATCATTAAAACACCAACTGAGGAAATGTCTTGATCCCCCCAGGACAGGTCTGAGACTTGAGCCCCATTCACACTCACACAGAAAACACAAATAAGTTTATTTATTGCTATTATGCTATGATGGTCTTGTGTTGGGATGGGAGCAAAATGGTCGAAAAGTTAATCTCTCCCTGAGAGACCTAGTAACATTAATGATAAACTTTTGCCATGGCTCGAGTGGGAATTGAAACCATTGGACTAACCAGTCAAGATGTTGCTGGTGATGATATAAATGATGATGCAGAGATATTGAGATACTAGTGACACCTACATAATCCAAATCCTTTTACTGCCTCAATGTATAGTGACCAGCAGCAAACTCATAGCAACAAGGAAATAAAACATCGGGAGTTATGGCTGGAAATTGGAATGACGCCAAAGTAAAACAACAGCTGGCTGCTTGTGCTGAAGACCCCAATTTACTAACTAATGTCTCAGCTTGGATTTACACAACAATATTCAATTCAATCTTATTTGTATAGACATTATCACAAAGCAGCTTCACAGATGTATATAAATTCTGAATATAAACTTATGAATCTATAAATTTATCTATATGTATCCCTATATATATCCTTAATGAGCAAGCCTGTAGGGATGGTGGCAAGGAATAACTCCCTGAGACAACAAGAGGAAACAACCTTGAGAGGAACCCATTCTAATTTGGGTGGCATTTGATAATGCATTTACAATTAACACACTTCTGTTATAGGGTCAAAAAAAAAGTACACTTACATAATCCAATATAGTATAATATAAAGTCTGTTCTGGCTCAGCTGCATCACTGAGGGAGATTTGAGTGCAAGACAGTTCGTGGTAATTTAAGTCCTATTCCATTGTAGCAGAACTGATCTTGTCAATAGCAGTCCAACACCATCTTCACAGTCCTAGGTCTATGTTGAATCAGTTCATATGGTGCTATCCTCAACAGGAGCAAGTGGTTTCCAAGTGATGTCTCCAACCAGAAGTAGGACATCAGGATGGATCAGGCAGGTCCGGAAAGCAGAAGGGGTCAGGATCACTGGATTCTCAGGAGTAATATGTGCAGCTCGACAGACAGAGAAAGAGAGAGAAAAGAGAAAAAGCAGATTGTTAGGTATGCTCATTGTCACATAACATTTAAAGAACAGAATATATCGTGTGCTGAGTGCAAGCAACAGCGTAACTAAAAGGGAGAGTCAGAAGGTAACACAGACATGAGGGCCCCTGGGACATAAAGCGGCCAGCCACATCAACAAACCTGAGTGAACGTGCGAGAGTGGGTGGCGACAGCATCCAAACATCCCAGTTTACCAAAACATTCTATGCCAGAGAACCCTCTAGATCTGCACCTTTACCTAGTAGAAGGCTATTAACAAAAGGCTTGACTAAACAAATATGTTTTCAGCCTAGATTTAAGCACTTAGACTGTGTCTGAGTCCCGAGCACTAATTGGAAGGCTGTTCCATAATTGAGGGGCTTTGTAAGACAAAGCTCTTCCCCCTGCTGTAGCCTTCACTATTGGCGGTACCAACAAACAGCCTGCACCTTTTGATCTAAGTAGGCGTGGGGGGTCATAAAGGACCAGAAGTTCGGTCAGATATTGAGGTGCAAGACCATTCAGTACTTTGTAACTCAACAGTAGTATTTTATAATCTGTGCAAAATTTGATTGGGATCCAATGCAGTGTAGATAAGATAGGGGTGATGTGTTCATATCTTCTTGCTCTAGTAAGGACTCTTGCTGCTGCATTCTGGGCTAACTGGAGCTTGTTTATGCACGTACTAGAACATCCAGACAGTAAGGCATTACTATAATCTAACCTAGAGGTAACAAAAGCATGAACTGGTTTTTTTTAATTATGCAGTGACATCATATTTCTAATCTTAGCGATATTTCTGAGATGAAAGAAGGCTGTCCTGGTGATATTATCTAGATGAGCTTCAAATGACAGATTAGAGTCAATAATCACACCAAGGCCTTTAACTTTGGCACATGGTGAAACAGAAAGGCTATCCACAGTTACCATGTAATCGGAAAACTTACTTCTAGCTGCATGTGGTCCTAGTACTAGTACTTCTGTCTTATCAGAATTAAGTAGAAGGAAGTTATTAAGCATCCATTGTCTAATGTCCTTTACACATTACTCAATTTTATTAAGCTTGTGTCTCTCATCTGGCTTTGCTGAAACATACAACAGTGTGTCATCAGCATAGCAGTGGAATCTAATACCATGTTTATGAGTAATATTACCCAGAGGAAGCATATATAAAGAAAAAAAGCAGTGGGCCTAGAACAGAACCTTGTGGAACACCAAGCTTCACCTTACTCTTTGTAGAGGAGTCACCATTTATATCAACAAACTGATAACGATCATTCAAATAAGACCTAAACCAGGAGAGGGCCGTTCCCTTAACTCCCACAACCTTTTCTAATCTATCTAGGAGAATAGTGTGATCAATGGTATCAAAAGGTGCACTAAGGTCAGGTAACAACAATATGGACTTGCCTCCTCGTTAATTATACACCGTATCCAGTCTCACATGTTTTACATGCCTTGCAGAGGTTTGTGCTCTGTAGCATCCCGTTAAATACAGTCAAGTGGGAATACACAACACCCATTACTGTACCATTATGGGAGACTGAGTGAAAATTTACTATCCATCCTGTGTTATTTTTACCTGATACATTATCAGGTTTTGTGTATGAAACAGGTTTTGTAGCTATGCCAAGGTGTACTGTTAGGGCAAGTTATGCCAAGGCATACTGAAGCTTTTCTTACAGATCAGAAAAGTTAAGATAACTTAGAGATAATTAATTTAAGGATTAATCATTACTCCAAGCTAATGTTTTATTTTTTTATGTATCTATACAGAGCTACGATAGACTGACTACCCGTCTGGGGTGTACACTGCCTCTCACCCAAAGTCAGCTGGACTTGGCTCCAGCTTCTCCTTGACCCTGACAGATAAGCTGTATAGATAATGGATTGATGGATAGATGGATGTTTCTTTTCCTTTTACCTTTGTGTATTAGCATCTTAATAAACTGGAATCGAGTGTAAATGGCTAAGGACAATTTTAGCAATCTGCCTTACCTACTTTGTATGTATGCAGGATATAACATTTCTGAAGGGTTGAGGGTAATTGTGAGTAGATTCACTTGTACAGTTCAGATGCCTTTAGGCTGTAAGCTTGTGAGATGGGTAATGTTCGTAAATTATCTCTGTATGTTTATCTTTATAAGTGTAGGCAGCTCATTTGTGCAGAAAATAAATTTCCTCACTGAGGACCTAACCTAACCTAATTCTGCCTCATTTCTGATTTTCAAACTAATTTATTATTGCTGTATTATTTGTATTATTTCAAATTGATTACATTTTTAACATAGGCTGTACAAAAAGAGGTTATTAATATCAGTTCTAAGAATTATACCATGAGATGGCAATAGGAAAATATAGTGCCTTTTGACAACTGCTGCAGAAATAACTGCAAGGGCTGGCTTGAATAAAAGCCAAGATGAAGGGCTATCTTCTCCACCAAGCCCATCCTTCACTCATCTCTGCCCAAAGGCCTTGTCCCTGAGATTATCAGGCCGCAGCTGCTAGAGCCATGACGAAGTCTCACTGACTACAGATGTGGTCTCATACTCCCTTACTCTCTGTGGCAAATGCAGTCCAAGAATGGTGGAATTTTTTACCATTTCATTATTTCATCTAGACATGGATGGATTAAGGATGAACTCAGTATCAGCTGTCAGCTGAAGATTTCAGGCAGTGGTTGAACAAAAGCGAGATGTCCTGTGGCCACAAGACAACTACAGCTTAACTTAGCCTCCCGTTTCTGAATTAATATTGATTTTGGCATGATGAGCATTTATACAATATGTAAAATTCAGTGAAGACTGTCCAGTTTATTCAGGGTGTGATGTGAGGGAGGCCTTTAATTAAAACTTAAGACGCTGAGGTATTCAACCCAGCTGTTGGTCATTAGCACTTGTGATAGATAATAGTCTGTTTTTAAAATCAGCAAAGATCTTCAAAAGGCTTCAAAACTTCATTAGTTTTTTTTCTTTATGTATAAATATATAGATAAAAGTGGACATACTATGCAGAGATTTTTAGCATTCCAATCTGTTATGCTATACATGCTGATAAATCTCTACAGCAAAGAATAAATCTGAGGTCTATTAGTGATGAGGTATTCAGACTTGAACAGTCATTTGAATCGTTTCTATTGCACAGTCATCCTGGCATGATGGCTTTTTCAGAATAGCTCTTGAATAGCACTGAAAGCGGAGCTCTGACCTCATTCACCTGTCCTTGGACTCAATCCTATTCGGAGACAGAGCCTGCTATTGTCTTGTGAGCAGCACTGTGCAATTGCACTGCCTGACGAGATGTTGCGTCTCTGAGGTAATCGTGTATTGCATGGCAACAGCCCATTGATTGACATTGTTTGCTTTATCCAACACATGTATGTCAATGCATTGTGTAGGTGTCATCTACATTGGAGGCTGTTGCATTTCAACAAAAAGAAAAAAGCCTTGGTTCTAGTGAAAGTAATGATTATTCAGTACATACCTGTGGGGTGGGAATAACTGGGTTTTATTATTGCTTTGCCTTAAGAAATAAAGCGAGTAGAATAATGACTCCTACATACCTCACTAAGTGTAAATGAGATTTTCTTGGGCGCTATTAAAGAAATAAAATTGTACACAATAGATGTAACCCATCAGGTATTTGCAAAAATGTGTGTAGATATGAGAGAAGGTGGTGATGCAAGTTCAGTGCCAGTTAGTTCAGTGCCAATATTAGTAAACACAGTCTTTATTCACATACAGTTAAGATTGCTTTCACACTTATGTCACTAGTGGTACATTTATACAAAGCTGAATAAAGCACAGTTGTTCATGTGAGCACCAAACACGCATGTTGATCACGCAGTGCTAATCTCAGCCCCTTGTCACTAAAAGATGTAATTCCACTATTGATTTCACACTAGAGATTAATGCAGGTGTCCTCAGGGTGTCCGTGTTCATGTATTGATAAGCAGTTAAATGAATGTGTTCACCTCATCTCATGCTCAAGCTCAGGTCTCTGTACTAGCCTCACCCTAACCAACATTCAATATGGTGAGCATATGAGATTCAGTATGTCGATAAAACCCAAGCGAGCATGAAGCCCATACCATCACATTCTCATGGAGAATCACAGTGAGTGATCCTGAACTATAATATTGTTACACTAATGAAATCCTTACTTTCCTACACCTTCAGTGTATCAGTAAATCGCTAAAACATTCATACAAAACATTCCAACAGTCAAAGAACAAGGATAACATAAGTGAATACAAGCTGTTAGTTTTTGTAAATCTATACCTGTGTCACAGTGTTGTGGCTGCGTGGTTTTTGAATCAGTCAGCTCTGACTTTACTCATTATCCTCCCAATGCATCGTAGGCAGTGCGAACATTGTGCTCCATAATTTATGGCAGCGATCCCCATGGCTTGACTTTGTTCATCTCAAGAGCTGCATCAATTATGCATTGGATTTATTTCAAGTCAGAAAATGAATTAAACCTTTTTTGTTTCTGTGGACTGACATTCCCTTTTGGGTTCATCTTTTCTGAGATGATAGAGAAGATACTAAAGAGACTAGTGGATAATGATGTCCATCTTGGAACAAAATAAATTGGAGAAAAATGGACAATTATTTCTGCTGGCTCATTTAAGGTGGCAATTAGTACAAGTAATAGTCACAGGGGTACTATTCTGTAGTTTGAGCTGATAGCTTCATGTGGAACTCTTAACTCGTAAACTATCTGCTTGAACCTGCCGACCGGTACGAGTCAGCGCTCCCCTTCATGTGACAGCTATCAACATCCAGCGAGAGGGAACTGTGAAGCCGATCATTGTATATTTTCAAACACAATCATCTGAACACACTTAGAGGAAATGCATACATGCTTATACGTGGCCTCGAGTGTTTAGTGTTACTCTGATTTACAGAGGAGAGAGTAATGCTTTCCCTCCCACCCTGAGAGCACGGCCAATTTTTGCTCTCTTGTGGCACTGTCTGGGTTCAAACTCACAATCTCCTTACAACAGAGGGAACGCTTTTCTGTAACACCACTCAGAACTAGATTCAAGGAGTTATTCCAGGTCTTACATAATCATCTGATCTCTAGCCTTTAAGCAAATGTACCATAATTATAATATGTTATAATATATAACATTTTGCTCAGCTGCCATATTTTGTGTCTTCACGAAAACCAAAGTGATGCATCAAGGAGTTGCTGGTTACTTCGGTTCAGCCCTAAATAACCTTTACCAGTTCTCATGTTAAGAGTAATCGAGCTCTTAGCTTATAAAGACCATTGATCCATCTTCACAGAACAGGGCAAATTCATTATAGATATTGACTTATTGGTATTGTATTTGTATAATTCTTTTTGAACTCAACATTTACCCAACATTGGTCACAGCAAATGAGAGTTTAGAAAGTGGCACCAAATTATAGCCATATTTTAAACGTTGCTGAAAAGTTGAATATAGGGTTAATTGGAATTATCTAATTTAATTTTACTAAGACATTCAAGACACTCTTGCTTAAATGTTATCATATTCTGTCTTGACAGAGTGTCAATTTTCATTCTGTTTGCTAGTAATCACTAACAAATTATTTAGAATTTTGTTGTTTTTTCATGTTATGTTACCTCCCACTGATATAAATGGCATGATGAGCTTGAATCTGATAAGTAAAAAAATAAATATATCAGAACAGTAAACTTCATTGTACATCTTTCTCTAGAGGGATAACTCAGTGACTCATGGGGATCTCTTTTCCCGCCAGCCTTTGGAGAATAATGAGTTTGTTTGTGTTTAGAGGGAACGTAGAAATGTAAAAACTCAATACAGAAAGTGGTCTGCATTATTATTCCATTGTATTAATTTAAAAACAAGATAAAAAAAAACAAAATGTAGACCACAAAGTCTCTTGGCTTTTCTCCTTGAATTTACTCTGAAAATGTAAAATATGGCATAATGCTAATGTGTAGAACCTGTAATAAAGAATGGAATCTATAGACACAGGCCCACATCTTATGAAGTGAGGTACAGAAACAAAATTCTTTTTTGACTTTGTTCCTTGGATCCGATCAAAGAAAGAACCATTAAGCTCCAACCACTTTAGATTTGGACTTATTTGCATGATGTGCAAAATGTGGTTTTGTTTTTGCTTTACTTCTTATACATTTTACTGAATCTTCAAAAAGAATTGGCACACTGCATCGTCCGATGTTGCCTCACAGTAACTGCAATGGGATGATGATTTATCAAAAGCATTCAAGCTGTGACAAGCCTGAATATAATTGCTAATATGTCAGGTAATGAGACAATACCGTTGCAACACGTCTGCCTATTCAAACCAAATATGATGAATATGTACGTATGCATGTCTTTAAGGTAAATGACTCTTAGGTAGCGTCAAGGTTTTGATGCATGAAACTCAACATGTGGCACTGTAACTTTCAAATAACCAATTTTTTGTAACCTCTTGTCCAACTGAGTTGTACACTACATCCATCTGCTGGTCTGATCAGATTTCAGCAGGCATTTGACCAGGTTGGCAATGGTCAAACATCATGGAACTTCAATAGTGTGGTCAGTTACCTAGCCTATAATATTCTTTGTAATCTTATATACAATACACTAAGCATGTAAACATACACTAAACATGCTTTACAAAGGCTACTTATCGATAAGGGTGCTTTTTACACAGTAGTCCTTGGACCCCAAGATGATGACGATTATTATTATTATTATAAATACTGCAGATATTTCATGTACTTACGTATTACTTAAAAAAAAAACAAAGTTCATAAATGTTAACTCTATTCCTTTATGTGGGAGGCATACGACCAACATACACCTTGTTTCTGAGAAATCTGTTCATGATATACAGTGTAATTACAAAAGTTTCTTTCCCTCTCCTGTCCATTCTATCAGTCCCTTCATAACTCATGTCATTGTTGACAATCTTTCTTCTCAGTTGAAATTGCTTTCCTGACCAATATGAGGTATAGGCCTATCATCAGGAAACAGATTTACTGATTTTATCAGTGCAAATGACGCGGATCCACGGCACAGATGTCAGGTTAAGCTCTCACCACATGTGTTCATGTGTAGTTTTGTTTCCAATAGCAAGTTCAATTTCTGTTTCAGAGGATATTAGTATATAACAGAATGTTTTAAGCTTTAAGCTCTGATGATGATATAGTACCAACCATTTATATTATGTGTAGATCATTTGCCATATTTAAGTTACTTTTTATTGGATACACACAAAGGGTGGAAAAAAATAATCAAAAGACATAGCAAGATATTAATTTAATGTATCTCTTATTATATGTACATATATACTGAAGCATGTGTTGTGTTGTGGACTACTGGGTCAATCTTCAGGGCAAAACATACATTTATAATCTGAAAGGTGAAGGTTGTAGTGATTGATTCATATTCTGTTCCTTCATCCAATTATTAATTTATTCTTTCAATCATCTTCAGTAACTGCTTTCTCCTGCTCAGGGTCACAGTGGATGTGGAGCCCATCCCAGAAAGACTGGCTGCAAGGCCATGGAGGACTGAATGTACTGAATGGGTCACCAGTCTATCACAGTGATTTACACTCTAATTCATATTCATATATAGCTGCACTGATTTTTTAGATCTGGTCATGGACAAGGTTATAATATGTTCAGGCGTTATACTGTATTCATGAAACCAAATTGTTTATTTCTGTACATGTTTAAGTAAATAGTTTCTTGACATGTTTACCTGTAGTGCCCTTACTCATGATGCTTTGAAAACCTAGATATCAATGTTCTTATTTATTTTATTTTTTTTAAATAGTCAACAATTAATTAATGTGACAACTGCTGTTGTAATTGTAAACCCAAATGTGTAATCAAATATTTTTACACGGCCCTTCTTCATGTGCCGTTTCCTTTATGTTCCCTTCCTGTAGATAAATATAGTATTTAATTTCTCTAGTGTAGTTTAGTCATAGTTGTAATAAGGTGTAATTCCTTGAAGCCTGTCATAATGTTAATTATGGAAAGGTATTTTTACATTACAAACAATAATTTATCCCCATGTGGTCAGTATGATTCTTGACTTCTTCAATGGCCAACTTCAATTCACATACTCTCACACACACACACTAGATCAGTCTAGTGATTGTAGCCACCAGGCACCATTTTGTCTTCCTGCTGAGAACACTGACCTCCATGCTCTTCATTTTCTGCCGCTTGACTTTACGACCAAAGAGGCCAATAACAGTGCCCTCGAACAGATCTTCCACAAGTATGGAACACAATGTCTGGTTTTTAGTTTGATTACTTTTTCAAAAAGAAGAAGATTGCTTTCATTTTGGTAAGCACATACTGATGAACTCCTATTTGCATAACAAATGAGGGGTTTAAATGACTGGGAAAGGGAAGCTGTCAGAGAACGGCTCATGATTGATTTAATGTTTGCTCATGATATTGCCTTTGATTTTCTACACGCAAATATTGACATAAGCCCATAATGGAATGATGGTCCCTTCTTGAGTATATATCTTTTGTTTTAATTACATATGAATCCTGCCATTATGCCCACGGAAACACTGGGATAAAAAATATATGCATAACAGACGTGAAAATGCCAGCACTGTCAGCACGGTGTGTGAATCTGGCTCTGACAGTTCCTCAACCTCAGCTACATCACTTGAGTTCATAATTGACCTCAACTTGAAATGTGCATGGGACTGTTTTTTAATCCCTGCCTACATGGTCATTATTTTTATTACTATCTGTTAGTGATATTTTATAAACTCTTGTGATAAACAGCTCTCTGTCTATTATCTGCTTTATCTGCATGAATATATTGTAGACTATGTGTTTTATATTTTGATTATAAGCTATGAGGCAAACTCATATTCAAAACTCATAACAAACAAACAAACAAACAAACAAACAAAAAATAAAACCATTTGGAATAATCTCTCCAAACTGTTGTTCAATCTTTTTGATTCCAGTGTCAGTCTAGATGTCCCTGTGGCAAAATAATTCAATCCAAAAGCTTTTCCCACCTTAAGCTAAACAATCAGGTTGATATAGAGAAGGACACTGTGTACGATGACTCTATCGGCTTTATACACATTGTCTCTTAATTTCCTGCAATACTTCAGAGCCATAGGAGTCCATTATTTTTATGATCATTACTGAAACAATGCACTATAAAATATGAATTCAGGATTAAGTAAATGACAATAAATACTATTCATTCTTTTTTTTTAATGAATTTCAAAGGCTTCTTTTGTGGAAGCCTAGTTCAACACCGTTTATTTGATTATTGAATAAAAGTGACATTTTCTAGGAAAGGGGAAAGTTCAAATGTGGGTTATTTGGTGTATTTATTTTGTTTCAGCCAAATGCCCTTGCTTCAAAACAGCATGTGGCACACATAACCATTTGGATTTATTCCCATAATATACCCACATGAAGCTGACCCTGGATGTTGTCCTCCAAAGAACGCATTGCTGATTCCTAAGCCTTGCTGTCCTCCATACCAGATCACGATATGGCCTCCAGCAGCCTGCTGTAAATTTTCTGGAAAATATACCAGTTATATTCTATTCACTATTTATGTGTGTGTTTGTGTATGTGTGTGTGAAAACATGTGTAGGCGAGTGCTTTTTCTTTATGGATAATGCTCACTCTTTGGATCATAGCATAGACGAGCATGTCCTTCTTCACGATTCATATATCCTAAGCCTCAACCCAGCAATGATAAGCTTTAAAAAATTCTTGCTATCTACACTCGCAATTATCGTCCACTAATGGCAGTTAATTATGATGCCTGGAGTGTGCTTTGGGACCGTTCATCTAAAGGATGTTGCACAGGGAATACTCATCTAAATAAAAAGTGAAAGACTGCTCTCTGAAGTTCAATCGCCTAATGAAGGGAATCATGACAAAATTGTTAGTGATATAAGCCGAGCCCTAGTTTTGGTTGAGTAACTGGTAAATATAGCACCTCAGCTGTGTGTGTGGGGGTGTAGCACTATGTAAACCAATGAATTTAAATAGCATTTTAAGAGTTCACACCCTGTATCCAAACTGCAGCCCTATTCTCTACAAATGCCAAAGTGTATTATGAGTATTCTGTACCTGCTAAGTAAATCTGTTGGACTATAACCTCATATATACCGCCCACCAGGCTTTGTGTCAATGCTTCCCCATGCACACACACACACACACACACACACACACACACACTACCAGTCAAAAATTTGGACACACCTTCTAATTCAATGGTTTGTCCTTATTTTTAATTATTTAAAAGATAATTCATGTATTAAAGTAAAGATGGACTGTCATTTTACTTAGAGGAGTGGTTCTTGACATAATATGGATTACTACAGTTGTGTAACAGGGCTATTTACTGCATACCAACACTACTGATGATCTCAAACACATGAAGAAGGCAAGAAGTTCCACTAATGAACTTTTGACAAGCCACAAAGACCGTTAATGTAAAAGCGTTCCAGGTGACGACCTCATGAAGCCGGGTAAGATAACGCCGACAGTGTGCAAAGCCGTCATCCAGGTAAACGCTGGATACTTTGAAGAATCTAAAATAAGAAATATATTTTGTTTTTTTTAACACTTTTTTGTTTACCACGTAATTCCGTATGTGTTATTTCATAGTTCTGAAGTCTTCAGTATTGCAATACAATGTAGAAAATAGTCAAAACAAAGAAAAACCTATGAATGAGTAGGTGTGTCCAAACTTTTGACTGGCACTGTATATACACATGCACACATGCACATGCACTTCTCTCACACATTGTATAGAGGGTGCAACCCACTACTATGGTCCCGCATACTCGACTTGTATACACATTCTCATTTATGCTTATTTTGTATTCTATTTTATTTATGTTACGTCACTTTTATTTAATCCTGGAGTGGCTTTCTAAGTCTTGTTTCACTGCTCTGTATCACCAAGTCGAATTCCTGCATTGTACATTTGGTGAATGAAGTGATTCTGATACTGATATATTGTGTATTTGTTTGGACACTACTGCACAGCGCCAGGGTCCCTGGTTTGATTCTCAGGATCCTCAGGTTACTGTATGTGTGGATATTCTTCCTGTGTCCACATTGGTTTCCTGTAACTGTCCAAAAACTTGCCAGTATGTGGACATTGCTCTGGGTTTGTGTGTGTAGTGCCCTGACTGGCGTCCTATCCAACGTATATTCCAGTCTCATGCCCAGTGTTCTGGGTACAGACTCTACAGATCTACTTCAAACCTGACCAAGAGAAAGTGTTTACTGTAGACGAATGACTGAATATTCTCCACCACAAAAAAAATGCAAAACCTCCTAAACCAATTCACTGCATTGTAAATTTCGTGTGTTTTTGGGTAGTCTAAGGATTGCAGAATTCCTGAAATTCACCTTGCAGTTTGTAAAGAATAGGGAGTTAGGCACCATTCTGGACACGGGGGACAGTTTTCTAATCAGTTAACAACAAGGAATTAATTATCATTTTAATATTAACCCTAAAACTATTAATAACCCTCCTGATACACAAGAGATCTGCTCACAGGTCATTCAAGGCTTTACATATTTGTATATGGTTGTTTTTTTTTTACCTGCAGGTGGTTTTAATCACAGCTGTGCCACTGCAGTATAGTCCTGCGCATTTACTGTGAAGCATATGTTGTGGTTTTAGGGTGGGATATCAGGATTAACATTTGAGGTGTGGTTGCCATAGTAACCACGGTACCTGATTTTACAAGGCTTTCAAGACACTTTAAAGTCCCGATTCCATTAACTTGGGTGGCATCCAAATCATTTCACACTGTAAAGTTTTAATATAGCTGGAAAAGAAAGCAGAAGTGCAGGCTTGTGTATTCTGATGCACAAGGAAGATGTGAATAATTATATACATGGAATATAAGCTCTGGTTCACAATATTATCTACTTTGCTTTTTTGATGACACTTTTAAAAGCTGAAGTATATTATGTATCCATCCATTAATTATCTATACCGCTTTATCCGTCTGGGTCGCGGGGAAGCTGAAGCCAATCCCAGCATCTTCGGGTGAGAGGCGGGGTACACCCTGGGCAGGTCGCCAGTCCACCAC
>JAQQZR010000033.1:20615969-20648113 GCA_030068235.1 Notoglanidium macrostoma
CATTAAGAAGGAAAGAAATTCCACTAATAACCTTTTATGTCAGCAACCGCTCAACTAAGTAAAGAGAAACAACAGTCTATCATTATCCAGTCTCTTTTAAAGTCATAAAAATAAAGAAAAAAATTGAATTAGAAGTTTTTGACTGGTAGTTTATATACAGCTATGGAAAAAATTCGACCAGTTTTAATGGTGACCAGTGGCATGGACTTTATATAGGTAGGCATTTAAAAGGAACTACTTTGTGGTATTGAATTAAAAGACCTTTATAGATACCTTTATTTTGAAATCCCGTTAGTGCTATGGCGAGAGCCGCAGGAACATTTAATTTGAAATCCTCTTGGAGTCCGCGATGAGTGAGCAATCCTTAGTGTGTACATCCTTGCTGAAATGTAGTGTATGTGTATGTATGTGTTATTGTAGAACCCAGTAAGCAAAACTGAAATTCTAATTATTTTAAGGGTACTCGGTACTGGCAGTTTGCATTCAGTTCTAATTTGGTTCCCAACTGTAAATATGATAAATACTGGCAGGGTAAAAGATTTTATGGAGGAGTTGTTTTCAAAATTAAGAAAAGTTAAGGATTGTCGTGTGTATGTGTGTATGTGTGTATGTGGGTGATTGACCATCACTGTTATGTTTTTAGTTTAGGTAATCATACTGTGAAAATGTCAAAACTTTAACACCTCTAGCCACATGAGCAGTGAATAATTGAATTATCTAGGGAAAAAGTCTATTAAAATGATTTAGATTCATCATACTAATATCAAAACCTTGCATTTCATTTTTACATTGTTTTTCATTTTTGAACCTTGTTATGCCAATAGGGGAAACAATATTAAACTAATAAAAGGTGAGCTTTTTAATCACTCTATATTAAGTGCAGACATGAAATGTAAGTATGTTTGGTAAAAACAATCTCTTCAGCTCCAACATGGCGTTCATATGCTCTTTGCCGGAACCGTTTCCAGATTTTAATCAGGCACAATGTTAACGACCTACTTTTAGCAGCTAAATGTTTTTAAAATGATTAATCAGGCATTTATCAAGCCGAGAACGGTTTAATTAATCAAGTTACTGAAATCTGTTGATCTCTCATTAAGGTTATCGTATAGATATGACTAATATAATTTTTCCTTATGTTCATGTGACCATTGTATAAAGTTCTCCAGGCATGTCTCTTTCACCTCAACATTAGTCTTTTAATAACGGACCAGGTATAATGAGCAGTGGCGGATCAAATTGTTGACTGCAGTCTCACGGTTAGTTTTGTGAAATCTTTTCATTGCAGAATTATCTTGCGTTTAAAGATTTGTTTTGCCCGTACGAGGTTAGTACCTAAGAGCAAGATTTCAATACTCGTTCTTGAGTCTGTTTGAAAATTCCTAGTCTAGCTGAGCTGCTAAATTCCATCCTAGATACACTTTGCGCTGTGGTGTGAAAGCCCTCTTGGTACAGGGAAGGCTCATATGGTGCAAATGTGTTTTCATAGCTTGTTTTGACAGAAGCTGAGCATGAATAACGCAAAAGAGTTTCTTAAAAGTCTTATCTTTTTGTTTAACCAAATCATTACTTTTGACCTATGTGGAGATTTTGAATATAATTTGGAGGGGGGAAAAAAAAAAAGTTAAAACGATCTCAAATATTAAAGTTTCAATTCAGTTTAGTAGATGTTGCTCATTATAAATTTGGTCAAAACCGATTCCATCTGAAGTCGGCCTTTAAGAGCATGAAGAGGCTGGAACGTAATAAATATGCCTAACACACAAACCAGCTGTGGCTTTCATTTTCCACTACGGAGCAATGTTGGTCCATAACTGTGACTGATGTTGAGTTGAGCATCTTGAGTAAAAGCTGAGTAAAAAAAAAAAAAAAGAGATATTTGTATATAGAATGAATTGGAATTAAGTCATGGCACTGTTTCATGGGGCTGTGATTGTATCATAGCTTTTGTAAATGCATTGAAAATAATTTTTCCATATAAGCATTGATTTTGAGGAAGCAGGGCTTTCAGGACTAGATCCAGCATAAGAAAAACTGATGTGAACCTTTAATGCAGAGATGGCACAATACCACTTTTTTCCTGATATGTTCCACATCTCCCACATACTAAGGATGGACTAATGCAGATACTGGTATTAGTATCTGTGCTCGTCTACATATAGTTGTGAAAATGGATTTGACACATGTAACCAATACCATATCCACTTGTGCATAATTGTGGGTCACGCAAGCAAAAGAGACCATACGAAATCATAACGAAAGGAGACAGGAACACCATGTTAAGGATGTAATCTGCAGGGAAAAGACAAGAAGAAGAAGAAGGTCTGCATAATATTGGCGGTGAGAAGCCCTTCAAAATCAATGAGGAAAACCAAAGCGTAGCATGCAAGCTGTACTCCGCAAAAATGTCAAGAGGAGGTAAGAAAAGAAGTTCTTTTAACACAAGTGATCTTAACCACACATCTAAGAAAACCAGACATAAGAGTGAGTATGACAAAATCTGCAGCATCAACTAACAAGGCAGCAAACACTAGTAAGGAGAGAGAAAATGGCTAACGGTAGTCCTCGTGCAGTAAAAATTACTGAAGCTCTTAAACAGTTTATTAAACGCAACGATCAGCCACATTGATAATGTAGGATTTTGGCAACTCCTGAATGTGTTGGAGCCAAAGCACAACATTCCAAAAAAGTTCAAATTCCAAGTTTACATGTGACAGTATTTTGCACTAGGCTAGTCACCATTAAAATGGAATACCACTAAGGAAGGAATGTTCTTGCGTTTGAACTTACCTAACCTCTCTTGTTGGGGAAAAAAATTCAACCATGTTGCTTTTGTTCACATGCATCAAGTACGTGTTTGAGTAGTCTATGTGTATGTGTGTGAGGGAGATCTTTTAAGTTTTATGTGAACTTTGCAGCAGCAGCCTTCTTGTAAATTCAAGTTTAAAATAAATCTATCAGTCTGTTCGAAATGCACTTTACTTTTTTTAGTTTTATTTTAGATTTTACTTCCACTTAGGAGTCACGTATTTGCTGTTAACTGTGAGTCTCCCTTCAGAGAAAATACTTTCTTGCGGAAAATGGTATCCACATTGGCGAGTACTTTAAGGGATGTACTTGATATCGTTGCATCCCTAGCCAATACCATTTACCATTTTTTTCGAACTTGTTCGAACTTCTGCTCAAGCAATGTCAGGGGTGGCATAACACGCTCGGAGGAAAGCGCTACCCGCACACTTCCACATGCTTGAGATCATAGACGCACATGATTGGCTAGTGTCATATATTATTAGTGGTATTGATATATTGATACGATCCCTACCATCCTGAGAGTACGGTCAGTTTAGCTCTCTTGGACTACTTGGCACAGATGGCTGTGACCTCATCAGGCTTCAATCTCAGGATGTCTGGATGATGGGGCAAATGCTTTTCTATTAGGAAGCTCCTAAAATGAGCATTTCTTTACGATGTAAGCACTTCACTTATGATGGCCAACTAAAATGACCAAACTTGAAATGCTCACTCTCTCACTAACACAACATGCACCATACAATGCTACTAGACTAAGACCGCAGTTAACGTTATGCATTAAAATATTATTATTAGCAGTATTATTAAGGGAGATAAATTAGTCCACAAGGAAAGGACATCTTTTCTAGCCATAGTCCTTAACGTTGTCGTGCAAAGTTTTTGATGCTGCACATTATGCTCCCTTGGACAGCGTTTGGCTATAAACTGTTGTTCTCTGCTCACGTCACACAAAAAGATATTATTTTACTCTGATAAGCATCTTTATTTTTTTTTTCTCAAGGGTTGATCATTCTTTTTTTCTCTCTCCTTGATATCCAATCCAGCATTTTCTGCTGATATCAGTGCCATCTCTACTTTTATTTATTTCATTTCAGGAGCTTATTATAATTTTTATATTATGCTTATTGTGTGGAAAGAAATAACAGCTGCTGCAGTTTTTAAGAGAGCTGACAGAACCCTTAAACCACCTCTTTGTTTTCTATTTCATGCGTTGTAAAGACTTGAGATTGATCCATTTATTTCAAGCAGCCATTGCAGTGAGATGCAGTGGACTGTTTATGTAGAACAGGCAGCTCAAAATCCAAAGTAATGTGGAATCCATGTGTAATTTACTTCATGGCTTCCGTCATAATTAGTTTCAGATCCCTCAAAAAACCCACATTCCAAGTATGGCCTGATTTGATAAGTGAGACGAAAATCTTGCATTCCAAGAAAATGTCCCTGCGGCTTGCCTAGAATACCACACATCACGTCCGGTTAGCTTGAGTCGGTTGAGGTCTTGAGTAAACTGTGCTTATAGAATAAACTGTGGGGTCTGCGCATAGAGCGTGAAATGACTACGATTCAAAGGACCAACGTTCTCGACAAAGGAACTAACTGCAAAGTACTTCCTTAGAAAGCGATATTAACAGACTTAGATTTGGGAAACTATTCAGTTTGCAAGCAGGCATGGAAACTCAGGTTTTTGTGGATGATCCTATATGAGAGGCTTATCCAATTGGCCTGCACTAATTGCTTGCACCGTACTTGCACTAATGATCTGCTAATGGCTTTGTAGACCGAGTGGACTTTTTCCAAGGAAACTCTTATGAGTTCTGTCCATTTGTGTGAGGAACATATTATCTGAAGTGCTGAGAACGAAACATGCCGGAAATCTCCGTCTAAAGGACGATCACATCACATCAGCTACTTTTAATGTATTCGAGAGTAGTACCGAAAGCTTTTTGGCTATCTTTATTTTGGAGTGTTGTAATTGGCTGGCTCTTCAGTTCCGTGGAGAGTTCGGAGAGAATTCAGAGCGGACTGTTATACTTTTTTCTTCTGTATCAATATACAGGGTCTCCTGGATCCTTAGGTATGCTTAGATCCTTAGATAAGGATCCATAGGTCTTTGCATGAAATTTATTCCTTTTCTTTTTTAGTTCAGATTCAGATGACTTTCGAAACGAACAATAATGGAAGGTCGAATTCAGCGTATGTACAAGTATCGCAGATTCTTCCCATCATAACCATCAGATTCGAAATTTGTTGTAATATCTGTAATTAAATAAATAATTGCGTATGGATCCAGACCTTTGGGTCATCGTGACCCAAGCAAGTGTTTTAAATCTGCTACACTGAAAAGATAATTGCAGTAGCTCCGAACAATAACTCCGAGTAGAACTCGTATTTGGTCATTGTAAAAATTCTTAAAGCAGTAAGAATGAGCTTCATGTGAAAATACCTTTATGGCGAAATATCAGTCATAAATTCATCAAGTTATTGTTGGCTGTAGCTAAAATGACCGGCACATAAAGTTTTCATGATTTTCATTAATAATTAAGTAATAAACTGTAAACTCAGCTCAAGGTGAGCTCCTATCAAAGTGTTTCCTTGATCTCATGCTTTGAAGCGTCAGTGAATCATATCCAAAAGCTTCAGAGTGTTTTCATACAAAAATCCTTCTGGGTAATTTCAATTAAACACGAATTCTATGACACTTATGGTTATGATTGTGAAGAAGCTTGATTCACATCGCTGATACTAATGCAAAAACTTTCAAATATGACTTGCTTGCCAGACATCAATTTCCTGAGGCGTTGTCTTTTCTACCGAGCTCCGTTAGCTTCTTGAATGAAGCGGCCATGTTTGAAGTGGATGGTGGGGGGTAAAGCTTCTCGCGGTGCCGTTGCGTGCTGCTGAGATGGCACACTGTTCTCACCCTCGTGTTTATTTGCTTCGCCGATAACGCTTATCTGGGGCTAAGCCACATGGATGGAATGCAGTGCATAAACAATGATATACCGCAGGCCTTATCTGGCACGGGCCACATCGCACACCACTGGCAGCTCTCAGAGTCCTCGCGAGCATGCCGAGGGACGAGATTAGCCACAGCTCGAGTGGAACCATGCCATGCTTTGTGCAGTTGTTGATGTTGCATAGCATGTGTTCACGTTAGTAATGATTGTATTTTGTCATGCACTGCACAAAATAGTACCCGAGTTTTAGCCATTTTACTAATAACTCGCCAAACTGAAGGGCTTTTCAGTTCTCGTTATCGCGCTTCCTAATGAAATCGTCTGCCTCCAGGCCAAACCGAGCAGACAGCTATTGACACTGAGCTGATTGCTTAACGCAGAGGCCCTTCTGCCTGTGCGTCGTGGTGGACCTCGCTTGCAGTCTAAGTTTGTTTCTTGCCTGGAAAGAACAGTAAAGGGGGGTTGGGTTTTACTGAGGTCTTTTCACCCCCAGACTGATGGCTCTCAGTGTGTGTGTGTGTGTGTGTGTGTGTGTGTGTGTGTGTGTGTGTGTGTCCTCTCTGGTCAGTGTTTAAATGTTCCTTTAAGTCTCCCATTCCAAGGCAGGGGCCCTGTCTGGTGTAGGAGGCTGGGCCCCTGCGGAGGCCCCCTTAGCTTTTGTGTCTGCACCACATCAATGGGGGATGGGAACAAGGCTGGAGACTGCTGGACATTTCCTCCACATTGACGACATGTCTCACAGATCTGCATGTTCTTCTGTGGTAGAAGAGAGAGAGAGAGAGAGTGCAATATATTCTGCCATTGTGTTCCACTTCAGGGACAGTTGAAGGTCCCTCTTTTAGAGAAGAGACAATGTTATATATATATTGGCGATCCTGCATTCACATGTTTTATCATCTGAGCTCTTTTGTATCTAAAGTATCATTCTTTCTCAATCTGTTTGCCATTATTTCAGATGTATCATTCAATACCCAGCTCCGTTGTTCAAGAATGTGTAATTAAAATGCTGTCGCTTCATAAAGAGCCACTGAATGTGTCCCTTTGTTTGGGGATACATTTTGATTTCTGTGCATGGAAAAAAGGAGGAAAAAAATCAAACTAGATTCCAGTTCCTACATCGATCTATCGATCTATCGATCTGTCCTTTGATCCATGCCTTCCTTTGTAAATGTTTGAGTTGTACTAATGGGTCTTTTCTGCATTGATTTCTTGAACACAAATTTTTCAGTGGTGTTTGTGAAAATCTTTACTAGCCTCCTAGAGCCCCAGTTTATTGCACTTTTCATTTACTGTGAAATTTTTAATCTTTGCGAATGCCACTGAGAAATTGGTAATGTAACCATGGTTCATCGTTATTGTGAAACAGACTTTTTGAACAGGTTGCTACTTGGTCTCATCACTGTGTGAGGTCACTTCATTATTCAGACTGCCTCTCTTCCGCCTGGACTCGGACATTTTGAGATGTAGATGTGGCAGATGCTTGTCCCATTCCCTCCCAGCTCCAGATGGAGGAATGCAGTGTGTAATCTTGACTCCCAGGCTCCTCTGGTGACCTCGCCGTCTTGTTCTCGATGTCCAGCTGTCGCAGGCCATCAGTAGGCCTTTGTCAGTCGGCACATACGGTCCCATCTCATGAATTCTATGTGTTGTCCTAATAAAAAGACTTAAGTAGGAGAGTTTCTTGTTAAGTAGTTTACTATACTTTAGGAATAATTTTAGCGCACATAAAAAAAACAAACACCTTTTTCATGTTTTCAGCATCCGTTTGCAGTTAAAGGGGTAAAAATGAAGAAAACGTTTCCCTTTTTATAATGAGAAATGTCATGATAATGTATTAGGCATTTCTTTTGGACAAATAAGAATTAGATGGGACCACTTATATTTAGCTCTTTTTAATCACTTTGAGGTGAAAAACACTGGCATTAGGCTTGTAGTAAAGATTTCTCGTATTTACCTTACAGTGAATTAAGGCGGATTGTAAACAGAGACATCGATGCAGGTATGCCAGGGTTACATTGTTTACCCCGAAATCATGGGACATTTTGAAACAACAACTCAGAAAGGTCTGCGTGCCACAGTTGACTTGTTTCCTACACAACCACCCCCCCCCCCCCCCACCCCCCCCCCAAAAAAAAACAGAGCCTTTTGTGCAATTTTTGTGCATGCAGTTCAGGTGAAAATATAGCTGAGACCTGGCAACCCTGCCATAGGCAGTAAAAAATAATAATAAATAAATAAAAAATGGAGAGACGTAAACCAGTTTGAGGCTATTTCCTGGTGAGCCTCTCACTGACTTGGCTACTTCACCCCAAAAATTCTTCTGGCTCACTTTTTAAATTTGAATGTGTTTTTGATATCTTTTTTTTTTTTTTTTTTTTTTAAGTGACATGACAAATGGAAATGCTAAAAAGAGTGTTCTGTAAGAGCTATCTTGATAGGAGACAACCCAGCTTTAATTGCGTAATGTCACTCATTGGCAATGCAGACCATTTGCAATTGTTTTGTCGGAAGTTTTAAAATTGTGTTTCCATTTTGTGAAAATGTATTTATTGGAAACTCTGCTACTGTGCTGTGTTTTTCTATAAAATAACTATGTTCTTGTAAAGTGACAGAACAATTCAGAGGCAAATGAAAATGAATGAAAGACAATGGAAGACTAAAGCTGACTGAGCCTCTCTCTCCACCGTGGGGGGGGGGGGGGGGACTCATTCTGAACGCTCGATTACCCCCTCGAACCCTGCACGCCAATAAGGGCAACAAATTAGCCATGTTTAATTTTGTTGCATTCTAATGCACAGCTTTTGTTTCATTATATGCTACTGAGGGTCTGAACTGATTTCAGAAGCACTGTCATTTTCAGTCACTTTTATAGTGTTGAATGATTTCATCAGATTTCATGCCTTGGAAATGCTTAATTTTGCTAAATCGAAAATGCAACATATCACGAAGGTAGCAAAGGAGGCTATCCTTGTGTTATCCATGACGTTATTAAAGAGCGTGGACTAAGATTTAAGTGTTTTGATATTTTGCTGGATATCCTCACGTTTAAGGTCAGAGAAATTGGAAAATGAATTAAAATCTGATCTTGCAATACAAAAACATTTTATGGTATTGGCTGATGCTAAACTCCATAACCACATATAACTTATTTAAAAGTTTAAATAACGTTTGCAACAATTTATGCAATGGTACACGGAAAGTATTTTATCAATAAAAAGTGTTGCTTTTTAAATTTGTTTCTGGCCCAATGTATCCTCACTTTTTTTTATTCCAGTGCATCAGTTTTGAAAGTTAAAACTCAGTGCAGGGTTCTAAAAGAATACATGGAATGAGTGAGGCTTAATGAGGAAATGTTCAAAGATGACAGAGAAATGTCCAAAGGCTCTGCTTTTTTATGACCACCTGCCGTGAAGGGACCCCAACAGGCTTCTCACAGATATGAACAGAACAGGACCTCTCTTGGAATGAAGTGGCTATATACCGAGTTTCTCCAAAGGACAGTACATCTTTGTGTCTGTTTCCACTTGAGCCGTATCACCCTTTTCTGCCTGTGTTTGAGATGTGGCCTCACTCAGGGGATCTGTTCTGTCTGATGATTCAGCATGCCACTTTGCAGCAAGTCTCACCTTGAGATATTTTTTCAGGCATGTTATCATAGAATTAAAGGCACTTGAATTTTGCAGACCACCAAGCAGAATAACTAAGACTAGCTCATGACTCATTGGGTGAATTGTTGAAACTGGGACTTGCAAGAGTTTTACTGGACGTCACGCGCCATAGTTCACATTGTCGCGTTATATTCTAGACCGTATAATTTTTTGCTGTGGTGACAATCATAAAAAAAAAACAGTCAATAATCAGTAGTTAGTAATTGAGCTGCATTAATGTACCAGGTGGTTTTATTGCATGGTATTTCACTTTGTCCATATAAAAGCTACTGCATTGCCTGGTGGAAATTTAGGGTATAGGCATTGTTCCTAATAAACAACTGCCTTTCTAATCTACTTGCTGAGTAAATCTGCTTTCTTCCTTTTTTCATACGGTATCTTATGGAAATCAGCCAAAAGGCAATTGGAATGCAACTGCAGTGGTTTCCAAAGTTGAAAAAAGTTCAGATTATCATATGACTGACCAGGATACAGTTTTGTCGACAAATGAGAAAAAAAACAAATGAAGGATCGAGACATTCTAGCAAACAGCTCTGACCCGTTGAGGCATGGACTCCACAAGACCTCCTGAAGGTGTGCTGTAGTATCTAGCACTAAGACGTCAGCAGCGGATCCCTTAAGTCCTGCAAGTTGTGAGGTGGAGCCTCTATGGACCAGAATTGTTTTTCCAGCACACCCCACGGATGCTCCGAGACTGAGATCTGGGGAGTTTGGTGGCCAAGTCAACACCTTGAACCAGGAAGGGGGTGTACTTGGTCAGCGATGATGTTCAGATAGGTGATGCGTGTCAAAAAAGCATCCACATGAATGCCAGGACCCAAGATTTATCAGCAGAACATTGTCCGGAGCATCACACTGCCTCTGCTGGCTGGCAAGAAAATGAGCTTTGTTATCTCAAAATAATTTACTTGTCATCATGAGAAAAATGGCATTTAAAAAATGATTGCTAGCATGACCATTCTTGCTTTCCGTGGGCTCGACTATTATTATAAGCTATAATAGTAGTTTGTTCATTAGCTGGGTTTACATTGCAGTTTTCCATGAAATAAGAGCATTTCCAGAAAATACAATTTCGAATTGTCTGTGTTTCTACTGAGCGATGTTAGGCGATTGAAACTGGGGTTTCTCCTCTTGCGATAGTTTCATTTTGTGATAGCACTTACATTAAGTAGGTTAATGGAAACCTGGGTATTGATTTTGATGGGAGAAGTAGTAAACAAATTACTATTGTTTTATAGCCCATTGTTTGAGAGTCACACATTTTATCTGTGAGAAAAATAGGTTAGCCTTGAGATCATTAAACCTTGAGAGCACTTTCCTTTGCAGGTTGTTCATTTAGGCATTTTATGAGAGCCTTTTCACAATGCTTTTTGAGGTGTCTTTCAAGTTCTGGCTCAAATTAGCCGCCATCCTTTATCAGGCTTTGTGTAGAAGTTGCTAAATCGTTAAAATTCGAGCCATCTTTGTTGGAGGGTTACTTGAGGACACGCATGTAAGATGTATAAAATGGTACTCTGACAGCTTGTCCTAGACTCAGTTGTGACCCACTTAAGGAGTCTCCTCAGACACGGAGGAGAAATTCCATTGTCTGGGTTTTCTACAATCCAGAACATATTGAATTTTGGTAGGAATGGAGTATTTTTTTTTTTCCACTTCTGACAAACTCCTCGTTCTTATTACGTCTACCTCCTGAAGCCAAATGTTACACACACTGAAATGTCTATGTTCCATCCTTAGTTTTCTGCCTCTACATACCTGCTCTCTCTCTCTCGCTCTCTCTCTCTTTCTCTTTCGTACACGCGCCATGTAGCCTCAATTATCATTATTATTTTTTTTTTTTTCTTGCACAGAGCCTGAGGTTATGCGGTTGAGTTGTGGTTGGTGTCTTGCCAGCGGCTATAAATAGATTTGTGTCAGAGTTAGCATCTGAATGAGGGGGAGAGGCAGAAGAAGGAAAAACCCTTTTTGGTATCCAGCTGGCTGCCTGCCAAACGCCGGCAGAGTGGAGCCGAGCTGCCGAGTGTTTTCAGAGCCGATCAAGTAAAGAGGAGTGAAGAGCTTGCTTTTTGGGTTTTTGTGTGTGCATGTGTGCGTTGTCTCTTGAAATAAAAGGACTGTGAGGGTCCGTGCATTATTGTGCATCGGTACCTGTCTACGCCTGCTGAATAGGACACTGTGATTGTCGTCATGGCATTCATTCATCCTCATTCCAGAGGAAGCAGCTGTTCATTACGTTCTCATACAATGGAAATGCGAATTTTGGCTATACAAATGAAAAACTCCTAGCAGTCACATTTGAATTCTTATAAGACATGTCGTACTAAAGGTCAACGTGTATTTCTGCAGACACAGTGTACATGATGCCAATTTTGTCATTGGCACAGTCCACGTGAACTGTTTGTGCAGGACCCAAATTTTGTGTCCACACAGACTTCAGACTTTGTGCGCATTGACTAAATCAATCTAGTAGGTGGGAATGGCCGCAAATGGTGACCAGATATTTGAAGTGCTAAATACAGAAGAAGAAAATTTTAATGCCACTGGCACGGGATCGAGAGAAAGTAAAATACAGGATAGACGTCTTTTGAAGAGCGATTGATGGAGGAGGTTTGGAGGTACCCTCACACGTATAACCCAAAGTATAAGGGTATAGGGCATTGCCTTTTTTGTTCTTGTTTTTATCTTTTTCTTCTCTGGTGATCGTCCTACTTTTCGACCACACCCTTAACCACTGCGATATGTCAGACGGGGTATTACAATAAAATTGTAGTGCGCATGCTTTCAGCCTGTGCACGTCAGCGTGTGGTTGTTTGTCCGCAACAGCAGAAAATCGAGTATACATTGGAGACCCATGCACACATCAGCGTCTGCAAAAGTATACTTGGGCCCTAAGTGTTCAGAATGTATAGACATACACTGACCTTTAGGTTGCATGCTTTCCTGAACTGAAATACGTTTCTCTTTTTCTTGTACCTCAATTAGAAGTATTAGTGTTTATAGCATATTTTGTTAATTCTGTTTTTAGTTAGAGCATTTTAAAATCTGGTAGCACCAAAAGTGAAAATTGCATTTAAAGATTCCATTTTGATGGCTCAGGAATTTCAGACATTTTGACAACCGGTATCTTATTGCTTAGGCTTATGTCTGTTTTGCTGCAACGTAACCATATCGCAACTTGATCAAAGTCTTCCCTTCACTGTGTGAGGAAATCACATTTGGCTAGCAAGGTTTTAGACATCTGACCTGCCCAGGGTGTACCCCGCCTCTCGCCCGAAGATGCTGGGATTGGTTCCAGCTTCCCCGCGACCCAGATGGATAAAGCGGTATAGATGATGGATGGATGGGTTTTAGACATCTTTAGGCAGACTAACTGTTTTTACCACTGCGTCTGTTAAACTGGCTCCTTAATCTTTGCAGGAAGGCACAAAGGCAGGGTTAAGAAGTAGATAAAACTAAATTGTTTTGGTGAAACAAAACTCATTTTTGCCAAAATCTGGTTTATCATCTTTGCTGGTTGTTAGCAGTACCCAATGGGTTTTCCACAGATGTGATGACATTCTGTGCAATATATAGCTGTCCCTAAAGTTACCTATGTATCTGCTCACTTAAAGATGAGTGTGCCATATTCCCTGCTGTTTTTTCATATCCTGGACTATGTTCTTACTGTTTTTGTGAGCTTTAATACCCTACCATTGGTATGAATGTTGTCTGAACCATATTATCAAGCCCAGCATATGGTGGGATGGCCAGATGTAGGCCTATACGTGTCTGGGATGGTGTATTATCATGCAAAGTACTCTTGGCCTTATCATTATTAGCCTTTGTGGTCAACAGACATAGGGTCATGGGCACAGCCATTCAAATGCAAATGGGGGCGTGTGATCATATGGATTTGTAATACATACTCTGTTGGAAACGCAAGTAGGCTTGGGCTTTGAATGCGCAAGCATTTGCGAGGCTCATGAAGTTGTAGTGTGCCCAGCGTTAAGCTCTTTTACTGTCACTTGAGTTATTATATGTTAAAAGAAATTTCTTCTGTGACGCGTATCTGAGAACATTCTGAGAGCAGGATTTGTAACATGCATTGAACTATCTGTTCCCGATGTACTTCTTCGTCCAATAATAGTCTGAACGCCCAGTTAATTACCATCTGAAACATTCTGCTGCATCCGACTTCCCTCAGAAGTGCGAAGGCTGAGCACGGAATGATTTCATTTCTGACCGCCATGCATTTGAGCTGCGACGTGTGGAGGGAAACAAACTCTGATGCCTCCACGTTTGTCTTTTGTTAGCAGAAAGCTAAGTGTCATGAGTGATGTGTATTTTTCTCCACAGAACCGCAAAATATATAGTCCGTGTTAGAGATTGAACAAGCATATATGTCTGTATGTTGATTGAGCTTGTGTATACAGCATAAGTCATTTCAAGAATGCAGCTTTGTTTACTGCTGATGCTGTGCACATCCATGTTGCTTTGATGACATCTGCTGAACTTGTAGAACCTTGGCGTTGAGAAGACCAGCCTGAGTTCCTGTGTAGGAATTACAAGAGGAATGGGGCATTTCTTAGGTATTTCCTGGTCAGAGGTTCAGATTTGTTTGGGCAAAATGCCATCCACATGTATTGATGTAGGGGTGCGCGAACTGGTCAAAAGATCATATGGCGAACTTTTTGGGTAGGCTCATGATCTACGATCTAAATCACTATTTTCTCACCTCTTAAAAATAATCTAGGATAGCTACAATATAAATAGCTTTTGAATTTTTAACTATATAACATGAATTTCTTAAAAAAACCAGTTCAACTTTATTATGAACTTAGGGCAAATTGATGCATACAAAAATTATTTTTTTGTATACTAGTATAAAGTAACCTCCCAGTCAGAACACAGTACAGAACAACGAGTAACATGAGCAAAAGTGTGTTTTTTGAACTTGCTTTAGCAGCAAATAAGAATGCAGTTTCAATGCCATACAAAGATTGCGTTTTAATTACTTCGAGTATACTGCATGTAGTTCAAGGAATACAGTATAAAGTTAAAACGCACTTCTGTCTTCTGCCTACAAAACAAGTTACACCTCCAAGATGTGTAGCATTGTCCTAATAGAGGATATGCATATGATGTCACTGAATGTGGAAGTCACTGTGGTTACACCCACTGAGTGGCAGAAAGGCAGTTTCGGCACGAATGCTGAGTACACACATCTAAAGCGGGAAAGAGATGAAGTAGGAAAATATGGTGCTGTTCCTTATTTATTTAATGACACGATTTGTACGATTCCTGTGAAAAGCAGATCACATTCCAAATTAAGAAATTAAGATTGTCCACGATATAAGGTCGTCAGATCGCCCACCCCTGTATTGTCGCCTTTATTTTGCGCTGTCTTTTTATTTACGTGCGTTTCGAAGTAAAGTGCAACACCGTGACGCTACGTTAAATGTCCAGACTTTCACTTTCTGTTGACTGTGTGGGCTTTTTTCTTTCTTGAAAATCGTACGTTCGTGATTTGTAGTATCTAGCTACATAGCAAGTGTTTGCGCGATAATGATGGAATCAGAATGACGGCAGATTTATGCAGCTTATTCACCGTTTCGTGTTACGTTTGTTATGTTAAGTGAATTGTTTCTGGCCCAACATCAACTGTCTCAGTTGTTGCTTCTATATAAGTACAGGGGCATGGATAGAACACGCGCGTTGTGAGTTTGATGGATGGTCACCGCGCAATGCTCATGCAACGCATTGCTGAATTATATGCAATAATGCTTCAGGCCTTTTCCCTTTATTTATTTATTTTTTATTTGCAAGTTTGTGCGTATCAGATGAAATAAGGCAGCGAGCCGTTTTTTGGCCCGCAGGCCTCGAGTTTGACAAGCGCGGTTTGTGTGGACGTATGTGATTAATGGTTCATCATTAATCATGGATTATATTACTCCATTTTTTTTTTCTCAGCTCACGGTTCACCAATTTCACTTGTCAAGATTCCAGACAAATCTTAATACTTGCTGTCAGTAACAAGAGCGCTGTTTTGGGCAGACAGTTATTTTTGAATGCTCTGACTGGCAGCAAATAAACAAACCACAAAATCTTTTTTTCTCCCCGAACAAACGGTGTAATGAGTCATTAAGAATAGCGGTATGAATACTGTTATCACTGCTTAATGTTCCTGGAGGTTGTATTGATTGTAACATTAACGAAGACCTTTTTTTAAAACCGGGATGTGTTTCTAAATGTGAATTTTTATTTTTTTAAACGCGGTTGGACTGCGCAGCATATCGGACATGAATCGCCTAGTATATGTGAAGAGTTGAATCAGAAGATGAGAGTGTGTCTCCTCAGGTCCTTTGTAACACTGTGGCCTTGGGAGTTTGCAGACTGCCATTATTAACGGTGTAGCCTTGATTAGGCCGATATTTGCTGAAGAGGAAACATGCGTTAAAGAGCATCAAGTCTTTACTTTTCTTATTCAGAGGAGGGGTTTCGTGGCGTCTTTCATCTTGTGCACTGTGTGACCCATCAGTCTTTCGTTGCGCAACTCTAAGATGAAGCTACTTTTCAGGACACAAGAGAAAAGCCCAGGTAACACAGTCAAGCATTAATATTGCCTTTGGAATTTGACCTCTCGAATCAAACAGCAAGCTTCAGATTAGGGCTTTTTGTTGCCCATCAGCCTCCCACTTTTTTCAGTCATCCTGTTCATTTGTAAAACCGAGCAGCTGCTTCAACAATAACCGATTCCACACTGTTCATACTGTGCGCTGTCAAGACCACATTCATTAAACCTGACTTTGGTGGAACGCTAGGTATTTTGCAGCGTGAAGGCCAGCTGCCCTTCTCTGAAGACAGAACCTAATAGACTAACATCTTTTTCACGAACGGGAATGCACAGGCAGAGGTTGTGACTTCTCAGATTGACCAGCTCTCTACTTGCAGACAGCTTTGTAAAACGGTACGCAACAAAGTAAGAAAGATAAATTTAGACCGGATGACATTCCCAGATGTCCCAATTCATCCAGCCGAGCTGTTTGGGGAATATGATTACACTGCTACTGGGGGAAATTGCGTAATGTGGAAGACTTGGCTTATGTTACACATTTTCCTTTCAGAGCCAACACAATGCATGCCAATGTGTGGTTTTAGTTTGTTACAACCAAACTACAATTCTACTGCAGTACTAATCAACAGGTGATGATTTTACTGCACTCCGAAAAAGGGAAATTAGAAGTATTTTGTAATTTGTTTAGTTAACTCAGAAGTAAGTGCGTATTGTCCTGTATGGTCTTCTGGGTTTGCTTGTGATCTAGTCTTGCTGGGTGGATTGCATTTTCTTTTTGATTTTGGGGAGCGTGGTGTAATAGAAGGAAAGCAGGCTTTTTGGACATTGCTTTCTGCACTGCTCTGTGCTCGCAAATAGCGGTGCGTGTGTGTGTTTGTGTGTGAGAGCGAGCACGCACAAGGACTGCACCCTGTGCTCCTTTTTTTTTTAATTATTTTGTTTTCTGATACTGCTCTGTGCAGGTTGGCTCTCTCTTTCTCTCTCTCTCTCTCTCTCTCTCTGTGTGTGTGTGTGTGTGTGTGTCTGTGTGTGTGTTAAAGATCGTCTTTAAATGCTATAGCATGAGCATTGAGAACTGACCGTAGTATGCTGTTATTTTTATGTATTTATTTAGTTTTGTTTATTTTATGATGATGATATATTTAAGGCAATAGGACAGTAGGGTGCTCAGAATGACATTTGAACTCAAGAACTTCAGGCGCTTCCAAGCAGTAGGCCAGATGTAGGAGGCATCTGTAATGAGCAAGCCAGAGGTGGCAGGAGCAAGGACAAACTCCTTGCGATAACATAATGATGAGACCGTAAGCAGAACTGGACTGAAAAGAGAACCCCTGCTTTTCTGGCTGTTACCAGAATACAAACAATTGTTTTTCTAAAAACATATTTTATACAACAGTTCTTCCGGTCCACTTAATTGACTGGTCGAGCAGGCGTTCCGAGCGTGCCTGTATGTAGCACCGGGACGTTTCACTGTGTACATCACGCTACTTGTCTGTGTTCGCCATGTAAAATTCCACTTCCTGGTACAACTTGCATGTAAATGGGTTTTTTATTGGGAAATACATATAGTTAGGGTGTCCATGTGCAAGCATCCACAGCAAGTTCTAGGTCATCCGTGTTGGTGTTGATTCTGATTGAACGATTCTGGTTCTCATCAAATGATTCTGTTTCTGATTGTCATAAAATGATTCAGATTCCCATCGTTGGATTCCCATTAACATTGGATGTCTCAGTTTCTCATTGGGAGATTCTGAGTCTTGTTAAAAGAACAGACAAGTGTTCGCCCAGGGATCGCGAGTTTGTATGCCATAGTCGTCCGTGGCCGAGAGTCCAAGAGAACAGACCCGGCCGTGCTGTCAGGGCGGCATACTCCCTACCCTGTCCTGTAAATCACAGTTGTTTTTCTTCGAAGAATTTCACAAAAAACAGGAATTACTTTTAAGCATTTATCCAGTGTTCATTGTGCCAGGAGTTTATAACTGCAGCACGATGGATGGTAGACTCCTTTCTAAGGCACTGCTTTGTGTCTGGCTCCTTTTTTGAACGCATTAATGGACTCTGGGTAACAATAACAGCCCTTTTCTCCATCGCTGACAAAGCAGCCCACTGCACACAACTCGCATCCTTCTCACTTCTCTGTCTGCACTGAACTCATGTTTATGCTCCCTCTTTTCCCTAAGAAGTGCTCAGAGGCAGATGTTGTTAATTAACTTGTAATGTGCTTGAGCGTAATGGACAGCTGTGGTGAATGAATTTATTGTATCACCTCAGTCAGGACAAGCACCGTATTTAAAGGGCAGCGATAAAAATGGAGTCCTTCATGCCGTGTGCTGAGTCACACGTAGGTGTAACACTAGACTCTGTTCTCCCAGGGGAGGGGTGTCTATCATTTATTGATCTTGCCATCTTAAAGGCAAACACGACCTGTTAGTTCGTACATTCAGTTTCCTAACATCACCAGTTTATCATGAGTGGATTTTTCACTGGGATTTGAGTTGGAACATGGCTTTCTTTGCATAAATCATTTATTTATTATTATTATTATTATTATTATTATTATTATTATTATTCGTTCTAGTTCATACCATACCACAATTTTGAAAATGGAAAATTGCATTTTTTCTGTGCTTCTGAGAACACCCACCCATGTTGTTAGCAATTCATTACACGTTTACTGCTAATACTGTCTGAAAGCTAGTTATCATGAAAAGTCCAGCTGGATAAATATGCAGCACGCTGTTGGTGAATTCAGAAAAAGCCTTTGTTATTTTGCAACCCTCTGGAAGCTTAAGGCAGTGTAGCAGAAAACCTGGTTTGCTAATTGGGATTTTTTTTTTGTTCGGTTGTCAGCGGTGTTGTGCGCTACCATCTCCCGTTACTCTGCTCATTCTGCTGAGCAGTGAGAAGAAGGGAGAATAAGCTAGAGGATTTTGACTGAACTAGTTTCTCAGCTAGCGGACTGCTGTTCAAGTAACACTGTATGCCAAGAACAAGAGTGCAGCTCTGGAGTGTACTGACGGGGCCGGGCGCAGGAGCACGTCTCAACAGCACAAGCTTTGGCACAAACTCAACTCGGTCCTATAAAAGCTGGTAATCTGGCACTGTGTGGCAGGGCAGGGCAACACTGGCCTTGGTGTCATTTCTTTACATGCACCTAAGGGACGTGGGGGGTGTTCTGGAAAAGTTGGTTCATAAATTCCTAAGATGATTTAAAATGACGATCAAAGTTGAGAAATCGTTTTTTACTGTTTAATGTCTGCGAATGATCAGAGGTCGTCACATCTGCTACTTGTTCTTCATTTAAGCAAATTTGATATGGGTTTTCTTGCCAAGAATGCCTGAAAGAAACAAGATTTGCCAGTGAATACAAAGATGTTTAACTTGCTTAAAATCCCCAGACTCAGTAGCAGGTCTAAACGTACATTCCTCACACTGGTAACTCTGTGTTCAAGTAAATAAGCATTTGGAGATGGCAAGTTTTAATCATGATGGATACTGTGGTAGATACCACAACCATTCATTGGCCAAGAGGCAAGGGAACTGGCCATGCTCTCTGGTTGGGTTAGAATGTGTCTAGGGGGAAGCACATGTTGGTCTTCACCCACTACCAAGCCAGAGGCAATGGTGGCAAGGAAAAAAAAAAACCTGAGATGACATGAGGAAGACACCTTGGGAGGAACCAGAGTCAAAAGGGAACCCATCCTCATCAGGATGTCACCAAATAGTGTAATTGTAACTAATTACCATTTTATAAATGTATAATACAAAGTCAAAAAGTGCAATTCTGTAAGCAGGAATTTCTGAGCAAATTGAGTATGAGCATCAGAATCATTTCTGAATTCATTCTAGTTTTAACTTATAGTTCTGTTGTTTTGATATTATCAACCGTTCCATGATGGAGACTTGAATACAAAACTGTTAATAGCAATTGCAGTCCTAAGGCTAGCCAAGGAAGAACATCCAAAGCCATCTTTATGGTTTCTATGTGGTATCATCCACAGTAATCTCATGATGATCTTTTTGCTGTCCGTCTGGGGTCATCCTTAGCAGCTGCAAGTGATATTCAGGTGATGAGAACTCCAAGCAGAAGCAGGGCATCAGGATGGATCAGGCAGGTCCGGAGATCAGAAGGCGTTTGGTTAACTGGAATCTCAGGAGAGAGAGAGACAGATGTAACGGGAGAGGGAGCGGGAACGAGAGAACACGAGAGAGTGAGGGGGAATGAACGGGAGAATGAGAGAACATGGACAGGTAATGGTTAAAGACCATATACATTGTGTGCATCATGTTTACAACCAGTGGAGAGCTGGTTGGTGGGTGGGAATTGGAAGGTGACAAATTGGGGAGAAAATAAATAAGCATTCCATCTGATTGTATGTTCATAAAAATAATCTAGCACAACAACCATAAATCAGTGGTGAAATTATGCATGATGCAGTTATGATGAAATTCCTATGATACAGTGGACACAACATGGCTCTTGTTCCAGACTCTTCAAATGTTTTAATCTCCCAGTAAAGGCTGATTGCTCATATACTGCTCAGGTACAAACTGTCCGAGCAAGCCAAAAGAGCATTCAAAGTACCACCCCTTAACATTGGCCATATGAAATATGTATTTGAATTACCGCTATTATTTAGTCTGTACTGTTTTACTTCTACCGGTTAAGGCAGTTGGAACAGGAGTAAATCCTGTTGAAGTAATACTCTTCATATACAGTGGTAAGTCATGTTTATAATAACCTGATATTTTGGTGTAATGGTGTAATTTCCAAACCAGTGCAAGCCCCCACCGTCACTCAACTCCTCCCCTCTCCTCTCTCACTGACCCGGGGCCTCTTTTATGTTGTTCATGAAGGATATAAAATATATTTATGCTGGGCATCCCAGTATCTTTCGCTCGTTTGTTCGTTCGTTCGTACGTACGTATGATAACAACATAAATAAATATAAGTGTGTGTGAGAAATATATAAAATATACAAATATATAAAACACGGTCACTTCATACTTTAGTTTTTACTGTAGTTCATTTGAATGATTGAATAATTATACTTTATTATAAGCTGAACCTTTAAGTAGTTAAAAGATGACTTTGCCAACAATTTTCGACTTGGCCAGAGTGAAAATTTTAATCCATCTTTCCAGTGGTTCGACTTGGAAGATATGAGTAATGTTGTCATATAAAAGCCATCAACCTTTATATAGACTAAGAAAAGACATATTTAGTCACCAGGTTATGGCCAACCAGAAATACATCAACAGGGTTTTTTTATTTGTTTGTTTGTTTTTTAAAGCCAGCCTCAGTAATGGATAGACACGCAACGATATATTGGCCATCGATAAATCGAGATTCAGTGAAATAAAAAATGAACTGCAATTCATCTATTAGTTTTTCCTACTTGTAATTGCATTGTTTGGACAGCAGAGGTACAATAATGTCCGATAGCAGGAATACAAGTTACATCAATTTAGGCGGGATTGACCGCTTGAATGCCGCAAAAACATTAGAAAACCACTCAAAAACAGATCTAAAATGGGAAAGAGCTTTTGTGTGATTAACTTTACAAACAAATTCAACAAGATCTTGGATCTTTTTATAGTCTGTCGAAATCTAAAGAAAAGAGAAGCGAATAAAGGTAGTTGTTTTAAATTTAAGCTTTTTTTAAATTATTTTTTAATTTTTTTTAGAAAAAAGCTGGTTATTGACTTTCATTTTTAATTAAAAGAATATTTGAATAAATAGCCTATTATTTTTTACTTCAACCTTTACCCGTTTGTGAATAATTATTGTTGGTTTTTGAGAAGAATGAAACAAATGTATATATTTTAAATTTAACCTACGGAATATTTAAGTTGATAAAGAACAGGAAAATAAATGTTGGTTCTTTTCGGTAATAAAATGTACTTAAAATTTTTTCCCAAAAATATTGTGGAAATATTTGTCCAATATATGTCCATGGGAGTCTTTGGTCAGTTGGTGAAGAGTATATTTCTGAAAGGCACATGATTTTGTGCTTGAGATTTTGGCCATGTATTGCACCATTGTTGCACCTATTGAGTTTTGCGAGCTCAAGGATGAGGACGCTGATGTTTGATGTGTCATAGATGCTTTGCTTAAAATGAACTTCTGCCTGTACCGAAATGCAGTTTTCATTCCATCTCGTACATTAAATATATAATAGTAGTCCAGATGGTCTTTCTGCCTCTTGGTGCCAGTCAATATTCTACTTTTATTCCATTTTCATTACAGGCAAAACCTCACATTGGCACGCAGCCTAGAATGTTGAAAAGACGTGTGGGGATTGAGTGAGAGACGAACTGTCTGAGTGAACTTTTTCATGTTAGACCTGTAGCAGTAGGTTTGTGTGCAGTGTTTCTACAGTGCAAACAAACAGGCTTTTCTCTACTTAATTGTCTTTTAGAGCCTATTTTCCTCTTAATGCTCTTTATTGTCCCCGCTATGTAGCTAGATACAGAGAGATTTAAAGATGCCTTTAATAAGGCTTTTATGCAATACATTTTTTTGTTGTTGTTGATTTAACCTTCTCAGCTATGCTTCACTTAAAGCCATCTAAAGCCTGTTAAACCGCAACATAGATTTTTTCTTTCTTTTATCGTTTCCTTCTTTTTCTTTCTTGCACACGGATATGAGGATTAAAAACCATTAAATCAGTTAAAATCTAAAAAGATATATAAAAAAAAAATCGTCAAAGCCTCAAATCCACAGCTCGTGTGGATGGCCATTTTAATTGCCTGAAGTGAAGTCGCCGCTGTGGTATCTGCACTGGGTTTTGTTCCCTGTGTTTGCGATTAAACAGATGATTATCTCATTTCGGGATCTCAAAAAAAAAAAAAAAAAAAAAAAAAAGCTTTGTGTTTATTTTTTTTTAACTTGGTTGCAGAGTCTGGTGTTATAGATGGGAACCCACACTCGCAGTCTTTCCGCTGGTGCTTCATCACGGCCGGCTCAAGGCCAGAGATTTGGGGTGAAGGCTGAGTTCATTTAAGCCAGTCCTTTTTAACATGTGGAAGTTGTTTTGGGATTGTATGCTGTTGTACTGCAAGTGGTCTCGAAACTGCTGTGCACATTTAATTACTTACTTTCCTCCTGAAATTTAAAACCTTATGAATAAAAATGTGAGTGAAAGCGATTCCGCCAGTTAATTATCCAAGTCAAGGTCCAGCTATTTCACCCACTCAAAGGTGGAACTGTTCAGCTAAAGCTCACCTTAATCTTTCAGAAAGCTACTCTTCAGCCTTTCTAGCCCTACTTGAGGCCCCATCTGCAGCCAACACCATCTGCATCAGCGGCTGCTGGCCGCCCTGACGTAATCACTGGCGAGGAAGGTCACCAATGGAAAGCTTAATGGCAGCATGCCTTGTTTCCCTCATGTTTGCTTCCTTGCGCTACATGTGTTTAAATGCGAGGCAATGGAATGCTAGAAAAGAAGTTAAAAGTTGAAACATTATATCTGGCGCCACTTTACGGAAAGCCCGTTTAAAACAGGAATACATGGAATGTGGCGTCACACACACTCAGCGCTGGGGTTTTTGCGTGTTTGTTTGTTTGTTTATCATATTAATTTCAGCAAACGCTTTAACTTGGTCATGATTCCTTTCCTGGAAAACCTTCCACCATGCTAAAACTACGCTTGCACAACAGTTCGCTCCAGTCCACTGATTTGATCGGTCTTCCAAGTGCGCCTGTATTTACTGTAATCGCGCCGGGACGTTTCACTTCGTGTTACTCTCATAAAATTCCTCTTCCTAGTTTTAAACCATGACTACCGTAGTGTTTGCAATGTAATCAACAGACATGGCAAGTGGTTTTTCAGGACCATAATTTTGAACTTGAAACATGAAAGCTCGTCAGCTGAGATGAAACGGAAGAAGGAACCTTAACTTTAATGGAAGCGCCCGTTAACAAGTTGTACAAATCAACGTGAGCGAGCCAGCTATATACACCGACATGCTACAAAGTGAGTGTGGCTTCTTCAGGACCTGTTTCTGCTAACGGAGCAAAAATAAACAGAACTTGTTTAAACTATCATGTATGAAATGTCACTTATTCGATATTAATTTCTTAGGAATAGAACTGGTTTACAAAAGCATATCCTGCCTGCAGTCATTAGGTTACTTGCAGTATCAGCACGATATTCTCAATATTTGGCTCTAGGTAATCACAGCCATGCTGATATTCAGTGTAACCGCTCTCGTGCTCGTGTGATATTGCTTAATTTTACCAGGCCTGGGTCGTGGTGATTTATCATATAGATGAGTGTGTTTGTCATACAGACCAGTTTTGACAGCGTGGGAATGATGTAAGCCTCGCTTATTCCTCGCATGAGCCGACATCACACCTACATTTTTCATGAAGTTCTCTGGAGTTGCGCTTTACCCTTTCAAAATAACTCCCAGTAATCCAGACGAGGAAGCTGAGACCTCAGCAGAACAATTTTAACAATATTCGATAAGTGGTGTTTGCCGTCATCCACTCTTCCACTCCTTTAATCTGCACACTACTGCTGTTTAAGATGTCAATTACTAATTATTATTTTAATGCCATTCATGGGGTGTACAGGGCAAGCCTTGTGTGTTGGTGTCTGGAATCCTAATGATCTATACTAAAAACTGTAAATGAACCGCGAGCCAGCATCTAATACACGTGAACTGCGAGCTAGATGAGCTGCTTAAGCACATTAATACAAAGAGTAAAGAAAAATGAGCGAGCGCTTGAATCCCTGTCGAAGAGGTGAGATGACTGCGTGGCCCTGTTTGCCATGACAGCTGTGCTTTAACGTTTGATAATTATGTGATAATTATTAAAGCGCGTGAGTTTAGTAGCACTGGCTTATTTGATTTTAATGTTTGTATCTATGTAAGTATTATAGGAAAACAATGAGAAATGATGCCGAGTTCAGCATATTCAGCACCTCCTGGAGAGCAATAATACTGCCCTTATAGGCACGGCCATACAGTACTCGCTAAAATAACAGAAGTCGCATTACAATCTGTTATTTCGCTTAGCCTGTGTGTGTGTGCTGTCAGTGGGAAATGCTGACAACAGTGGTCAAAATCTCCTGCGAGTGTGTTCACCCAGCGTTGAGTCACAACATATCGGTAAACCACAGGATTTCCCTGCGGTCTGAGCCTCAGTGCCCAACGCTGATGTTTAAAGAAAGATGCTGACAGTGTTTTCCAGAGGAACCTCTCCTGGTCACTCGTGCCTCTGTAAAAGGGACACGAACACAGGTTTTTTTTTTGGAAAGGCTAAACGATACAACAGACATTAAAATGTATTTGTGTAAAGTGTGCGTTTATTTAAGTAGCACCTCTTGTACAGAACATGACGTAATGAAGATGGACACAAGGCTTCCTCTGAACGTCTCGGTAATGATTGGCTTAATCTGTTGAATTGAACCCATTCATTTGTTAAATAAAAAATTTGGAGCCATCTTGGAACGTTATTCCGTAATCATTTTTTTTTTTTTTTTTTAAACCATGCTTTCGATTTAGACCCACGGTGTGCAGCTGTGGTTCTTTTTATTTAAAAAAAAAAAAAAAGAAGAAGAAAGAAAGAAACGAACCCAGATGTCTCCACAAGGTCAACGCTGTCAGATCCGAACAAATAAACAAGCATAAGACCCCACACACATTATTATCTTTGTGATGTAGTTATTAATGCAGCTAATTAATGCAGTGCCTACACCTGAAACCTCAAAAGGAAATCCGGTTGGTCTTTTAAATAAAAGCTCCAGTTGTTTTAATAAAAGGGGAAGAAACCCACCAAATGCCGCCGCAAGGTCAAAACACTCAGATATTCCTTTCATTATTGTGGGATATTTGGTTCCCACCAAGATATTAAATCATTCATCCTCATTTGAGGACATGTGACACCCTCTTATTATCGTGAGGATGTTTGGTCATTTTTGGATGAACAAACGCACACTCACTCTCTCACACGCACACACACGCACACACACACACACACAAGGATCAAATTCCTCTTTTGTGTATGAACAAACATGCTGTGTGGAAACTCGGCTGAAAGCTTCAATTTGCCTGGTTTTGATGGAACGCCAGTTCTTTTGTTTTGCGGTTTGCAGCCTCTGTTTCCAATTACAGCGCACAGTCTCGTCAGGAATGTCCGAGTGCTATGAGGTTTTGTGCCAGTGTTTTTTCCAGGTCTGCATGCTCACACAGTAGTGGAGGGGTTGGTCTTTAGGGGCCGTACAAAACGAGATCCAGATCTTTCTGTCTCTCTCTCTCACACACACACACAGACGCGCGCACGCACACAGAGAAAGAGAAAAAGCTGCAGTAGTGTGCTATTTCTTTGATCTCAGGAATATCTGCGGTTTGAAGCCTCTTTTGGATGATGGAAGTGTGTTTTTAGCTGCAGGTCTTTTTTCGGTGCACTTCTGTGTCTGCTTAAACAGCGTGTAAGCAGAGACATTACACTCCTTGCTACAATCTTGATTTGTTTAGGCAAACTGTAACCATGCATGCTACTCATGAATAAACACACGGCGCATTAGTCAAGATGATGTTTTACAGATTTTTGCATGCATGTAAAATATATTAAGTAAAGAAGAAAACAAACAGAAGTTAAGTATCCTGATTAGCTTTTTTGTTTGCGTTTCCGAGATAGTACTCCTGTAATACCACAGTGATTTGCCAACGTTTAGGATTTTTAATTCATTAATGAACGACGCATTGTGCTTTTTGTGGAATGTCCGTGAGACGCAAATCTTCAGCACGGAGATGCACTTTCTGGTTTCTTAGTTACATAGCAAGCTGCGGTTTTGTCATACTAATGTCAAGAAAGAGGAAAAACCGCGATCCTGCCGTGAGCTCGTAACTATACTACCCCCCCTCCAAAAGTACTGGAACAGCACGGCACGTTCTCTGGTTCTTGTTATATGGGCTGCATGGCTGCTTCTGGAACACTACATCACCGCTAATCTTTACTGATGATGCACTTTCGTACCGAAGGTAGCAGCCGAATGAATTCAGAAGCCTACAGAAACATTCTGTCTGCTAATTTAGAGAAAAATGCATCCAATTGAATTGAGAGGAACTTCATCATACCTCAAGACAATGGCCCAAAACACCGCAAACACAACATAGGACTTCGTGGGAAAAAAAAAGTGGACGGTTGTAGACTGGCCATGTCAATCACCAGACCTTAACCCAGTTGAGCTGCATTTCACCTCAGATTTCATCTGTTCCTATACTTTTGATCACTTAAAGATTGGGTGCTGTGCCTCCAAATGTGGCAAGTTGTTTAAAAAAACACGCACACATCTGGATGTAAATATCAGAAAATGAACGCTGAAATTCTCCTATTCATCTCATATTCATCTCAGACCCAGATGTCTTCAGTGTGTAGCCAAAACTAAAGAACTGGCCTTACTGTTCCAATATTTACGGATGAGAACTGCAGCATCTATAGCCTAAGGTAATCAATAATAGGAACTAAACTCGGCGAACTCACCAAATTTACACTTGTGATTACTTTCATAAATGTACATTATGACAATTGCTGGAAAAGTCTCGGTATCAGCAGCTATGCACTTTTCTTTGTTAAGCAACAAATTGTTTTAAAAATCTTAGTTTATGAAAGACAGCTATTATATTAAAGTTAATGCATTAGAAAGAATACGTTCATGTAAACCCATCATTCATGTCAGAGTCGTCACTGTTGTCAGGGCCGTAATCTTTAATAGAAATCTAATCCGCGCCTCCTGATTCAGTAACGTAACCATGGTGTGATGTATATATTCTTGTTCCCAACACAATCTCTGTTAGAAGACAAATAATTTAACTATCACGCCTTTGTGCAGTCATAGTGCACGAAACATATATACGCTGTTATTCCAGTAAGAATACCTGTAACACACCTTCCAACATCCCTGTAAGTGACCGTGAACTCTTTAGTTAATGTTGGCGTGTAATTAAGAACGTGTGCCATGTTGTGATTTTCTCAATGTAAACTTTTTTTTTCCCTACCAGCTGTTCATGGAGATATTTATTTCTTCTTTTTCACTTGACTGAGGGATTTCTATGGCTGAAGTGGGCTTTTTGAAATTTGGAAATCTTCACATTCCGGGAAACTAGACACGGATGTGGACGTACTTCACCGTCGCGTCGGTAACATGAAGCAGCCAGAGCTAAAAGAAACACGTCAGGTTTCGGCGATGTTAACCGGGAGGGCTGTGCCAGTATGGACTGATATTGGAATTCATTTGATCTAAAATATTCAATATCCAGGCAGGTAATAAAGGTGTTCACTTTAGAGGGAAGCTTCACCTCACATCAATCCAAAGTTCTTCTGACTGATCACCGTTATCCGATGATGAAACGTTTCTATCTGGATGGGAGTGGACTATTTCAGGATGACTTCGCCCCCAGAGCACGAGGGCTTACTGAATGGTTTAATAAGGATGAGAATGGTGCACATGATGTACTGTGGCCTTCAAAGTCACCAGATCTCTTGAGGGGAATGGCTTTTGTGAAAATTGTGTTCATCTCTCGAGTACAAATCTCTACAGGAGACATGTAAAGTTGACGCCATGGTGCACTGAAGCTCATGGTGAACCAACTCCTTGCTAAGAGACTTTATGCTGTTTACTTGAGTTTATCGCACACTTGTATGTGTGTGTGTGTGTGTGTGTGTGTGATTTTATTTTTTTCTTTCCATTATAGTGTAATTGGAAGCAGTTGTGGTAATTTATTAAAGTTCTGCATTTAATTCGGGAAAGTTTTGCAGTGTATCTGAGACGAGCTGAGACATTGTTGATTTCTGTCTGGTACACTTGCGCCCACACTGTCAGTTCAACTCCAAAGCTTTTGAGAGCGATTATTTTTACGTCAATATTCAGTTTGTGACCGAAGCATTGGTGTCTGACCCACCCGTCCTGAAATTTCCCGTCAGGCTGTGTGAAAAAAGCTCATAGATTTTGTTTTAATCCTCCATGTTTAACCCTTGAATTGGCTTCTTAATCAACCAAAATATAGCCTAAGTAAAATAATTAAGACAATAAAAAAGATGGTTGGGTGTATGTTTCCATAGTACTGGCAGAAAAATTGTATTTACTTATTTAAAAAAAAAAAATCACCCCGTGCATATTCAAATGCTATGTTTGTGCTGCCTAAGTGGTAATTTGCAGTGACGTCACCACGGCATGTGCGAGGCGGAAACAGAAATATGGACACCTCTACAAAGGCGTGTCATTTGTTTGCTCTGTAAAGCACATAAAGCTCATAAATAGCTACTTTCTCCACGCTTTAGCAGTTACCGGCAACTGGTACTGTTTTACTAAGGCAAACTTTAAATATTCATGCTGAAACTGCTGATCTGCAACAACAGCAGACAAAAACAAGTAGCGTTCGCAACCCCAGAGTACTTGATGATGCTGTTGAGTCTGTGAAGCCATGTTGATTTGATGTCACTCCATAAACGGTGAAAGGAAATGGTGCTACGCCGAAATTTCAAACTGGGGTCCTTGTTTGCTTTAACTCTTGTGTTCTGTGTTTTTTGTCAGTTGGAGGCAGGAAATTACAAGTTGCAGCCTCGCCTCCAACCAACGCAGCATTACAGCGTGTGACCAGTACATTCAGCTGCTGGGGTGGGCAAGTCGCTTCCCTTTGAGAGGCCGTCTGGCACCTTTCTTTGCACCTCACCAGAGTCTTAGGCAAAGTATTTGCAAATAATGAACTTGCGTTTTGCATCTCAGCAGCTTCTTGAACTCTTCTTGTTTTTATGCAGCATATATATATATGTGTGTGTGTATACAGTATGTGATTTCTTTTGCTAAATTTAATTCCTTACGCCTCTGAGTGTGTGTATGCAATATAATAGTGAGGATTCAGTTGAACTTTACTTTTAGCCAGTGAAATGGAAGGATGTGTTTTCCCAGCTCATCCTGATGCAGTATTGTGCTTTACACGTAAACACTTAAATCAATCGCACAGCGTCAGAGACCACGCTTGTGCAATAAAGCAGTCAACAACAATCATCCACTGCACCAAACTGTGTGTATATAAAGTAACCGGTTACCCATTCCATATTTATTCCGTATTCCGTATTCATTCTAGCATCTTGCACAATTGCATTATTGCACACACACACACACACACACACACATATATTCTTTTTAAGCATGTCGAGAGCAAGGTAAAACCGGAGTCCAATTCCTCGTATGTGTGCTTATACTTGAGCAATGAAGCCGAAGCTGATTCTGGTACCTTGGGGTTAGGATGCACCAATCCCATCCTCGTGTTTGCTGGTTATCAGAAAAAGAGGCACGGTATCAGCAGGATTTGAGACCATCTACTTCTATGCGTAATATATTCAGCTCATGATCAGTATTTCACTTGACAATAAGATCAAACCGAATCTGATCAAACTCTAATCCAGCCTTCCCGATCCTGATTCTGATCCACTTCCGATGGGTATTGTTTGTAGTATAGCACAGCTTTGTTCAGGCGTCTTCTTGCCATAATTTACATACAGTGACCTTTTGTACAGTGTCTCATTGGAGAGAAAAAAAAAAAAAACCCACCCATCATATCCACAGCACCACCGCTGAATTACTTTTTGTCGGTTTCCGCTTGTTTTTTTCCCCCTCTCTGATTTTGTCTATCGCAAATGTAAAACCTGACACTTTGCTAAGGAACAACAGGCAGATTTTTATTTTCATATTTCACTTTACATCCAGCAGTTAAAAATAATAATTGATTTGATTTTTTTTTTTTCTTCATGAGGTGGGACGAGCGATGTAAATTCCTGACTGATGATGAATATTTGAGTTTTTGGTGGGAAACGAGTAAGCTGATTAAGTCCATGTCATTAAAATAGCGTCAGTTTGAAACATAGGAAGCCATTCCAGGTGATGTATTTGGAAGAATATGAGCAATTGTTTATATGAATATAACTATAGATTTAGCATTTATATGTAGTAATGTGACAAATCCTTTTATCAAACGTTACCCACAAGGAAGACGGTGTAATCCAGCCAAGATTGTAGAGCTTGATTATATATCCAAAATCCACTTTGCGTGGAAAGTTTTATTTGTTTTGTTAGTGGACAGGTTTTCCTGATCTGATACTGGCAGCTTGATGTCCGCGGCGTTAACTGGGAACCGTCTGAGATTCATTTCATTTTTCTTCGTCCTTGGTCTCTGTCCTGCTCCTAACGTAGCACTAGTTGCTGACACTGAGCCAGTTCTCTAAACAAGTGTGTGGAAGAGTGAACGCCGATGAACACACAGAGCTGCTGGCCGTCCTCCAAATCAGAACCGCTGTTCCTGTCCTCTGATGATCCTGCGCGCACTGAGCTGTTCTGCATGCTGCTTTCATTCGCTGCTGGTGGTTTTTTTTTTTTTTTTTTTTTTTTTTTTCTTCCTTTCCTTTTTTCTTTTTTTCCCAGTCATTATCATGCAGCTATGTCCTTGTAGCCTGACCTTTTTACTCCACTACAAGCAGACATGAGTTTGATGGCTGATGTGCAGTCATAGTGTTATGATCCATTAAAGAAACAAACGTGTGAACAAACCAGAGCAGTGAATATACAAGTTTTAATCAAATGTTCCGGCTCTTTTAGCAGCACCAATTTGTCTTTGCTTTTAACGTGGATTTAAAAAAAAAAAAAAAAAAAAAAACGTCTTGAAGCCGTTATCATAAATGCATGACCATTTCGGCGTTGAGATGAACGCTGGAAATGGAAGTCGTGTTACAGAGTTGGAAGAGGATGTAGGAGGCAATCTGCCATCTGATGGAAATGGCTAGAAAGGAACGCATGGTTCCACTAAAATTATATTGCCCACGTAATGTGCAGGCCAAGCAGTGGTTGTAATGTTTACCTCAAAGGCTCCGGATTCTCATGTAATGCTTTTAGGACATGCTTCCTTTTGTGTCCATTGACATCTGCTTTCGCCATTAGCCTGGACGTCCCCATGGAGGCTCGTAAATTCAGGCCTTGAATGCTGAAGAGGCTCAGTCGCAGAGGCAGCAGGGTTTTTAGTATGTGCAGCAACTCAAACAGTGCACTGGCATTGCCCAGCCTCATTTACAGCTCTGCTCTGTGTGTGTGTGTGTGTGTGTGTGTGTGTGTGTGTGTGTGTGTGTGTGTGTGTGTGTGTGTGTGTGTG
>JAQQZR010000033.1:20656017-20673157 GCA_030068235.1 Notoglanidium macrostoma
TCCAATATATCCAATCCATACATCCATCCAATCTATCCAATCCATCCAATCTATCCTATACATCCATCCATCCAATCTATCCTATACATCCATCCATCCAATCTATCCTATACATCCATCCAATCTAGCCTATCCTATACATCCATCCAATCTAGCCAATCCATCCATCCATCCAATCTAGCCAATCCATCCATCCATCCAATCTAGCCAATCCATCCATCCATCCAATCCATCCATCCATCCAATCTAGCCAATCTAGCCAATCTATCCATCCATCCAATCTAGCCAATCCATCCATCCATCCATTCCTACAATCCCCCATGCTGCTTATATGTTAAGGGTCATGGGCAGGTCTAAGTAAAGAGCAATACTTTGTAATTAGTAACCATTAACACCATTTATATTAACTTTTCATGTTGTGGAACTTTTATGAAAACAATTAGTTCCTGTTATCACTTACATTATAGCAGCTGTAATTAGCCATTCCCTCATTACCCATTTTTTTTCCTTTTGGCTTTTTTAAAATGAATAAGACAGTGAATTTGGTCATGCTACTGAGAAACCCAAAGCCCTCTCTCCTAAAGACTTTCCAATGTCAGAAAACTGTTATAAAGCTCTGGCACTGGAGACTCCTTCTAACATCACCCGTTCAATGTTTATACACACTTTTTTGTGGAGCGTCCGCTATAACAGTCCCTGTGTGGGTTGTTACTATGGAAACTGTATTCAATGTGTTAGAACTGGCTCATTAGTATAAATCTTGCAGTTGGGAAAAAAGTGCTGTGTGTTGAGAATTTTTAATTACTTTCTGTAATAACTCCTGCAGAATGCTATTGTTTTAGTATTTGTGCTTAATGTGATCATTTTCGAGTCCAGGATTGTGATGTCATACCAACAATAGTATATGAAAAAGCTTAAAAAAACTTTCATTGCCATAAAAGCACAAGATTTAAAGTGACTTAGGCAGTGGATAAGAACTTTTTATAAATGTCTTAGGAGCCAGAAGGTTGCTGCTTTTCCCTCGATGCACATTCTCAGTGTAAGGATGCTGGTGGTTTATTAAATAGAAGTCCCTTGTGAGCCTGCATCTGCAAAATTATTGTATTAAAGAGCCACTGAATACATATTTGACTTGTTTATTTTTGTCATATAGCATTATAGCAAACATTTCATCATGTTCATCATGGTCTGAATACTCTGAATGTTTAGCTTCTCGCCATGGGAGTATTGGCAAAACAGTTGTATTAGGGCAGTAAGTGGGCAGCAATCCCAGGTCGCGTCATCTGTCATTTTGGCGAATGCTGGGAAAGTATGATATTGTTATTGTTTCGTGAAATGGATAGCCACACTTTCAACTATCTCCGATACAGGTGGGTTCGAAAATGTCATTACAATCCTGAGGTGGGAAAAGGAGGATCCCACACACTGTTCTTTGCCCAGCATTGCAATTTATTGATCACACTAACGTTTTGGTCCATCTTGACTTTTGCCAAGAGTATTGTCAAACAATTCGTACAGCAATGAGCTTAAAATGCAATGTATACTTACCTAATGTTCGCTACGTTGAACATGTACTGATGGAGTTTTTCACATTAATGAACTTTCTCTCAAGCTAAATGCAGAATATAAAGTGAGGGAGCTCACACATGACTAGGTCAAATGGGAAAGGGAAAGGGGCGGGGCTTCGAGAAAGTTTCTGGCAATGTTGGATAGTTCAAAGAACCGGCATTTCGTTTCAGATTAAAATGCCGACTGCCTCGCATCTCGTATTATTGTAGAGAAAAGAATCTCTTTTGGCATATTTTTGAGTGTTAACTTATTCAGGCATACTCACAAAATTCTTAACAGTTGGTATGTCTGGCAATATAATGTAATCAGCAATAAACCTTTGTGGAAATCAGGGCAACGTAATGCTGTGTATGGTTGATAATATTGTTATTTCGCGCAACCCTTAGCAGCATCAATTGTAAGTAGTATGTGTGTAATGATACACCGACACGATGCATTACGATGCTAAAATTTAACGTGCATTGTGGAAGTGTGCAACATGCAAATCCTATAATTTATGCATGTTATACAGTTGCATTATTTTCACATGGAGATAAATATATAGAGCACATGCTGCTTACGTGATCCCAGCGTTTCGTGGAGAGCCTGTGAAATTCGATAACCCCAGATTGTAGTACAGTTACACGGCCACGTAATGACTGTTAGAAAGAGTTTTCCAGTAGCTTTCAAACAACTCCGATAGGTCATTTTAGTCCACTTTGGAGCTCTATTTCTTTTACAGAGCTCTTTTTTTTTTTTTCAGTCAACCACCAGCTCAGACACTTGCTTTATTTAATCAAACTTTTTTGGAGAATTTACACATTTATTTATTTATTTATTTTTAAGATATGGTAAACCTGTAGTACATTTTGTTTAGAATATTAAACCTTTTTCATTTCATTTTCTTTATTTCTTTAGGTTTCTGCCAACAAAATGCACATTGGTGTGCATTGTTCGATTAAGTCATCATTTTTCAAAATATTTTGAGAATCGAATCAAATTGAAATCGTGGTCAGATTGTATTCTTACACCTCGAGTAAGCATGAACATAATGAACATTAAGCAACTCTGTTGCTGAATGCAAAAGGGCACTTTTGCATGTACACAGTTTTGTGTGTGTGTGTACGTGCAATATATCACCTCTCGTTCCCTCAGGAAATATGCATTGTTTTCTGGTACGGTAGGTTAAAAATGTTGAGAGGTCTAAATTGATTAACACTTTATATCACAGCTAGCTCTGGTCAGAAGTATTGATTCATTTTCTGTAACAGCAGCTGTGACGGTGCCGTCTGCAGGGCAAAATTACAGGTTTATAAGTATTCCCTCCAAATACGTTATCATTTCTCTCGTAACTGCAAATTCAGAGGGACTTGCATGGCTGATGCGCCACATAATCTAAGCTTAATGATAATGAAAATGAATGAAGTAAATAAAATAAATGTATGAAAATATATATTTTTAAGAAGTGTTGGCATTCAGGAGATGTTTCTTTAGCATTGATAGAAGGAGGCTCCAGTGTTAGCACTTTGTAACCGTGCCATGGCAGAAGGCTTCAGGACAGAGGAACTTGTGTGTTGTGGATTCTAATGTAATGTAATAAGCTGCCTTGTTTTATTATTATTAACTTCATACCGATGATGGCATCACTATTTAAAGCTGATTTACGTGATTTAGGAATTTTCCAGAAGTTCTGCAAGAGCTAATGTAACTGTAAATGGATGAAATATATAATACATCATTATTAAATAAATTTAGTTCGTTTTAATTGCTATGCAATTAAATTGCTGTGGTGTAAATGAATTACAAAACACCTGGCTATTCTATTGTAGACAAATAATCAACTCTGGGATAATAACAGTAAGTCCTGTTTGTGTGAGGCCTCATCACACCACCTCAGCACTGATTGCTTTCCTCCAGGATGACTATGTAAACTGTAGAAAAGGATGGTTACATGAATATATTTTAATATACAGTCACCTGCTTGTTGCTGTAGCTACGAATATGATTAGTCACTGTTAAAAACCAGTGATGGAGAAAGACGTGTCATATTTTATTGCAATATTGCTATCATTTCATAACATGTCATGTCAGCTTATGGTTATATTGTCCAGCTCTGGGAGCATTTTTATCGCTATATGCTTGTCAGGTCAGTGGGTTTGCAGATTTGATGTTGCTCAGCATTTCCCAGTAGCACTGGCTCAGCCCTCTGAGGAGTGATCACTCTTCTTGTTGAGCTTGCGCTCGGCCCTGGTTTTACTGAGCGCGTGGTGCTGAATAACGGCCCGGGTGCTGACTGAGCATTAGTCAGGTTGTGCCTCATCAGCAGAATCATCACACTGGCGCTAGATCTCTCCATCTCCTGGCACTTGTGTCATTCTGGTTAGACAGCATTGTTTTTCTTTCCTCTGTGAAACAAGAGGATGCTGATGAGAGTTAGAGTGGAGGTTCACGGTGTCTTTTGTGTCAAGCTTGTTTTAGGCAATAGTTCATATTCCAGTTCGCCCAAACAGACTGGACCGGAAAACCCAGTTTAGTGGACTGATTACACATCAGTTCTTCAATGTGTTCGTTCACACAGCAGGTGGTTGTATAATAATTTGATTGGTTACCAGCAATTCGAACTTTTTTCACATTTTGTAGTCTTGCATGCATCAGGAATCTTCGTGAAATAACCCGTAATATTAATATTATTGTATATTGTATTGAGAGTATATTTATATCGGTACAGTTTGTGAAATGTATACCAGTATAGTTTGCAAAATTAATTACATGTGCAAAACCAGAAAACGTATTCACCCCATTGTTGTGAAACCCCCAAAAAAAAGTAATTGTGGAAAGAGACCTTGAAAAAGCATCAGTTTTTTTCACTTGCTAATAAAGAATTGCTTGCCATTAGCTAGGATCGCGTACTGCACATTTCAGGGAACCGACCTGTGTTGGTGCTGCCGAATACCGCTTCACCTTAAATAAGTCGGTGCCAGATTTCTGTGCCTGGGAGTGCATCTGGGTGAGAGAGTAAAGTATACTTTAGAGGTTAGAGAAAGAGAGAGCGAGACCATGTGAGGTCACCCCTGAAACGTGTTAAAGCCCAACACACGGTCAGGACAGCGTGCTCACGCTATGCGCTGCGACAGGCTGGAGGTCGCAGGGACGGTTTTGGGAGGGGAGAGGGAGGTAGAGAGGGGTTTATTATGTATGGTGTGGAAAATGTTCTAAGTAAATTTTTAAAAACTAGAACGTGAACCGTCTCTAGTACCAGTACCAAATTCCAGGTACCGGTATGGGTACAAATGTGAACGGTACCCAATTTTATTAGCCCATTTTGTCACTAGCTGAGTTTGTGGCCCTGTGTTTACTCCTTTATTTCGCGTCCTAGTGGAGTAGCAGAGATGAGCTCCTTTTTAAGAATCTTTCATTTTATTTACACTCCCCAAAATGATTTTAATTTGGAATACAAATTTGGCTAGTCAACCGTTATAGGGCCGGTCCATATGTTTGACAGTTCTGATCTAAACGCTTCACATTGCAAATTCTGCAAATGGGCCTTTCTGAGGTTTCACGTTCTTCTCATTTCAGTTGCAGAACCTTCAGGGATTAGTTATGATGCTGTGTTCTTGCTCACCGTGCACAGTTCCTCATGCTCCAAGCTCGAATTCTACCCTCGATGAACTTTACACCAAAGCATTCACTTGATCAAGGAGAATGGTTTTGTAACTAGTCTCTGTGTTCTTTCTCAACCCCAGGCAAGAGTGTGTGGCCACGGAGGAGAACCCACAGGTGTTCTTCTGCTGCTGCGAGGGAAGCTTCTGCAATGAGAAGTTCACACATCTACCCGACGTGAGCGGACCAGGTGAGCGAACGACCCCGCGTCACTGGGAAATCACAGCCCTGTTTGTTTATTTGGCTTTTTATTTTTAACAGCAAGAACACGTTTTAGATCCCCTTGTTTTAAATATGCACTAATTATGATACGTGCGTTTGAAAATTAGCTTATTAACTCAGTGGAAGAAGGAACTGAGCGTATCGCATCAGTGGACTCTGTCACACTCATCACATCATGTCTCAAAGTGGCTTTCTTTCTTTTCTTTTTCTTTTTTTAAAGACAGTATGACTGTAGGTAGGGAATGTAAGCATTTTTAACGGCAATATAACAACACACAATTTTTCACAAAGTGAAGCAGCTCAATTTTTTTCTCATCTCGAGGATAACTGCAGAGGAGTGAGGGGGAGTCGAAACATGACGTGATCTTATTAGATGGTTAGATGATATTTACATTTCACACGCAAAAAAAAAAAGGCACTGCATTGTGATGGGAGATTATGGAAAAAGAAGAACCTTGTCCTTTACGTGCCTCGTATTGATGTATTATGCATGGTATGTCCAATGACATAACTAACAAGGTACTGAAAGGTCACTTTTGCGATCAGCTTGGTTTCGACCCTCTCTATTGATTTTTCACCTGTGACCTGTTTGCTTATAAATCAGACCTATCGTATTGCAATTGTTTTCCTCTTTCACACCCGTTTAAGCCTGTGTGTAAAGAGTCTCAGTTCCTAACCGGTCACATTTTGATGTCTTTAGATTAGATTTATAAGGCGTTACGTTCCAAACAAGAACAGGCTTGTTCACATGTTATGGCAGATGCAGAGAAATCTTGATCATGCTTTGATCCCCCCCAGCCCACTTTGGTTGCCATGCTACAGACTCTCAAGAGTATTTAGAGACCACAATGTCCGCGGCAGTTTAACAAGGCGAAGTTTGATTTCTCAGCCCCCTGCCAACATGCCGATGCCTCTGTGGGATTATCTGTAGAATTAGCTTTCTTTTCTCTAACTGTCTGTCTCTTTCACCTGTAACATGGCGCTGTGTGTTTGCTGCCTGCCTCAGTGATCGCGCCCCCTCCTGTTGCACTCTCTCTGCTGAACGTGTTGGTGTACTCCCTGCTGCCAATCACCATGCTGTCCATGGCTCTGCTGCTGGCCTTCTGGATGTACCGTCACCGCAAGCCGCCCTACGGCCACGTCGACATCAATGAGGTGAGGTTACACCCCGCTTTCTCTCGGATTGTTCCAAACCTTAATTCCATTATGTGTTGTTTTCCCCAATGTAGGAACCTTTTTTCACCTCCACGTCCCTTCTTCGATGCTTTCCGCATTACGCCGTATGACTGTATTTTTATAGCATTCCATTTCGATCTTGTTACTCGTAATTGGCTGCCTTTTTTCATTTTGCTCTCCTTTCCTGTCCTAATTTCGAGTCCATCTTTACAGACGCTCAGTTCTGTATTTTTTTACAATGACTGTCGCCATCTAGTGGTTGTTTTGCCAAATGTGACTCCAGATCATGGTCAAGTCTCTGTCCGTGGAAGTAGCACGAGTAGTTTTCTGTGCTGTTTTAGTTCGTAGTCATAACTAACTCGTACTCACAGCGCTAGAATGATAAGGAAATCAGAAAGGAATTCTTCTATATAGAATAGAATATTGCAAAACTCTTTTTTTTTTTTTTTTTTTTTTAATTATTAGCACACGTGCCGTGACAACCATGTTCATGCCTGTAACTAAATGACAATTACAGTGTGTTCAGAGTGTTTTGCGTTCTTGTCTTTGCTCAGGACCCAGGTCCAGCCCCTCCGTCTCCTCTGATAGGTCTGAAACCCCTGCAGTTGTTGGAGATTAAGGCTAGAGGGCGCTTTGGCTGTGTGTGGAAAGGCCAGCTGATGAATGAATACGTAGCTGTGAAGATCTTCCCCATTCAGGTTTGTTCTCATGGTTTTGTTTCTGTTGTTCTGCAGGAAACGTAAAATGTGGTCCAAAGGTTTGAACTTGCTGACCAAAAAATAAATAAATAAAAATCAGACAACAGTGCATGCTAATGACCACATTGCTGTTGAAGTCACCATTTTAACAGAACAGAAGGTGTTGATTTATTTTTCTAGAACAATCATGCAGGCTGCCGGGTTAATCACAGGTTTGTCTTTAATGCATTCGTTCTGTTGTTGCTATAGCAACAGCTCAATCACAGGGACTTGTATGGTGGACCCTCCACATAATCTAAACATGATGATAAATTGGTTTAAAATGACTTGTTGTTTAAACTGCGACCTGTCCAGGGTGTACCCCGCCTCTACCCCAACATCAGCTGCGACCCTGAAGGATAAGCGGTATATGTAATCGATAGATGGAAAGATGGATGGATGGTTGGACTTGTTATTTAAAAATGAAAACATTTAATCATTGGTGTGGGGAGAAATGTATCTAACATTTTTGGCTATTATGTAAGAATGAACTAACTTACTTGCTGTACGTTTCAAAACCTTGCATTTACCTATAAACACATCCACAAATATGATGTCAGTCTTTACTTAATTGAAACTTGTAATCGTTGACAAAATTGCTGTGGTATGAGAGGAATAAAGCAATTTAGGACAGGCAGTTATTGGAAAAGAATTAACTTCAGGGTAGTAAGAGTAACTCCACTTTACCTCAGGCCACATCACACCACCCCGTTATTGATTGTGTTCCTATTACGGCGCACTCTGTTGTGGTGTTCTTTACATCCTTCATTCATTAATTTCGCTAGTTAATGCCTATGTCCCTGTTTTTCCATTCTGTTCTTCAGAATAAGCAGTCATGGCAGAACGAGCGCGACATGTTCAGCACGCCAGGCATGAAGCATGAGAACTTGCTGCGTTACATCGCTGCTGAGAAACGCGGGACCAGCCTGGAAATGGAGCTCTGGCTCATTACTGAGTTCCATGAAAAGGTCAGAGGTCAAGTGATGCACTGGTGACACCTTTAAACGTAGCAGCATTAAGAACATTTACAGGCTTATTGTTGTTCACTTTGATGATAATGCATTTTCTCTAGGCAAGTTGTTTTACTGGATAGTTTGTGTAGTGGTGGTGTATGAAATAATGAGGAGCTGCAGTTAATATCCTGTTTGAAAAAGCTTTTGGCTTACTGAAAGGCTTTAACAATAAACAGGTAAATGGTAAGAGCTGTGGCATTTCAATTTAGTGCGCCATATTAATTTTCAGGTATTGACACAACATTCATCTTAAGTAGTTTAGGAAACCCCTGGGACTTTTTTTTTTTTTGGAAAATGAGATGGCGGCACAAATCACATGTTTGAGTGGAGGAGTAGTGGCGCTTATTATGTTTTGGGCAGATGATTACATCCAGCATCAACTAGAAGCCTTCACAATGGCCTCTAACCATATATACTCAAGTGCTGTGCCACTTTTCAGAAAAGGGTATCCATCTTTTAAGCAGTGCTTTACTGCGTCAGGTGTGTTGATGTAAAAGCGTTGTAAATTGACCTCGTGCTGAGTTTTCAGATGTTCTCTGTTCTACAGGGTTCTCTGACTGATTATCTAAAGGGCAGTGTTGTAAGCTGGAATGAGTTATGTCACATCGCTGAAACTATGGCTTGTGGCCTGGCCTACCTCCATGAAGATGTACCACGGTACAAAGGAGAAGGCCCCAAACCTGCTATTGCTCACAGGTGAGACAAATGAATACAGCTGTAAAAAGATCATATCAGGATCATCATTTGTGTGAAGGGACGGTCCGACTTAACCTGAATGTGATAGCTGTCGATTGTTGGGCAGCCTGGGAAAACCCTTCATATAGAGAAATTTCCTACTTTGACACTAATATTCTTAAGACTACATGTTTTCCATGTTTCTCTTAACCAGAAGTACAGGCATCTCACTTAGCTAGCAAGGCTTAAGACGTAATAAGACAGACTGACTCGTTAGTTTAACTGCTACTAACACTTTAAGCGGGAATCATAGAGAAAGATTATTGATATTTAAACTCAACAGCCAAACAAATACACACCTCCCTTCAGTACTCTTATAGAAGCTCCAGCCCCAATATTCATGGATGTGCATCATCAAGGCAACAAGACTAAAAGACACACTCCCATCCCTTCCCTATGTACTATGATTGGGAGAAATGCACCCCAGTTACTGACTGGCTGGAATAGTGTATTGCGGCTTGGTTCAGAGTTCATTGTCAGAGTGTCAAAGCCATTTTGTCCAGAATTCAGTTGAAACATTGTCTGGTTTTCCTAGCTCATCATTGCTGTTCGTTTCAGCTCATCCAAACTTAACTCGTGCTCATGCTCAACTTGCAGGGACTTCAAGAGTAAAAATGTGATGCTGAAGAATGATCTGAGTGCTGTCATCGGTGACTTTGGGTTGGCGGTGAAGTTTGAGCCTGGAAAAGCTCCAGGAGACACTCATGGCCAGGTACAAAAGTGTTTTCTGAGAAGAAAGGAAAACTAGACCACAATGGGTTTGAATGAAGCTGAACAGCTTTGGAAACCATCCCGTATTATTAATAACTATTGTGTAACATGATCCACTAGACTAATATAGCCAGCCATGTTTAATCACATCTTTAAAGTACAGTTTTGTGCAATAGAATCACGTATTGGAGCAAGTTAACCGTTTGACTCTGCTGTTAGGTTGGCACACGGAGGTACATGGCGCCTGAGGTGCTGGAGGGAGCCATTAACTTTCAGAGGGATGCATTTCTGAGGATAGACATGTACGCCTTGGGACTCGTGCTCTGGGAGCTGGTGTCCCGCTGCACAGCCGCTGATGGTGAGCTTCTTGTGACCGAGACGCCATCATTCCACCAACTTCCCATCCAAAAGAAAACCATGTGGAAATGAACAGATAATGCTTGCTTACTTAATGAGGGTTGTTGTTACTGATATCAATAACATAATGTAAATCAAATGTGCCTGCCATGTTTGGCTTCATACCACAGTGGCTTTTACATTCATCACTGTGATCGTTCCAGTTATTTTGTGATTCCTCTTTGGGTCAGTTACATTTTTGACATGCTATGTATTAGGTTCCTATTAGGCAGACTTTAACTCACTACTCAAGTTATAGTTCCTTATTAAAGTCCAAGACCAAGTCGATGAACTCTGTAGGACGTCCTGGAGCGGTGACTCCGGTCTTCTGAGCTGTCGGTGGTTGTCTGTACAGGTCCAGTGGATGAGTACATGCTGCCCTTTGAGGAGGAGATTGGCCAGCACCCGTCCCTGGAGGACCTGCAGGATGTCGTAGTCCACAAAAAGATGAGGCCGGTGCTGAAGGAGTGCTGGCTTAAACATCCTGTAAGCATGAAGGCTTTCTGTCATCCAGGTCAAAATGTATAGTCATAGTAGTAAGTGAAGGAGAAGAGCCTTGTCTTACAAGCAAGACTTTTCTCCACTCTTCAGTTAGTATCAGCGGTAGGTTTTTGCTGCATTTATTGTGCAATAATGACCATCACTCGACTATCATTCACTGCTGCTCTGCATGATAACTGAAATGAGGCTGTGCAGCACTGCTTCTGGGTCTCCATCTGACTTCAGTCCTGAACTCCGGTTACTGTGTGTGAGGATTTCTACACGTTTGTTTGCATGGACTTCCTCGCATTTTTCTAGTTAATGAGAGAAATTAGTGGCCAGTGATGATGTTTAAGCAATTTTTTTTAACTAATTCTTCCATACATATATGTTGTAGCATTGACTTATTTAAAGATTCTTGAAAACTTGTCGACCTCTGTCATGATTCTGCACATTGTATCTTAAATTCTTCTTTGTAATCTTCCACTAAAGTGCAGCATTCTTCCCCATCTCTCTCAATTGTCACTGTAGAGCCATGGGCAAAAAAGCAAGTAAAATTAAGCTTGTTTTTCCTGTGACAAACTTTGTGCTCAGCATTCATTCCTGGGACAAAACTATCTCCCCTGCCTGCTTCAGTAGGATTTTTTCAACCTCCGCTTCCTCTAATGAGCATGATGGGTTATGAGCCATCTATGACTGACTGGAGGTTACTGTCTTTGTAGATACAAGTTCCCTATAGGCATGTGATATTCATCTAATTCACGATTCGATTTGATTCAGGGTATTGCGTTCACAATTCGATTTTGCCACAATATTTTTGAGAAAGTAATTAAAAGAAAATTTTATTACCAAAAAATGTAACCTTTATCTTCCTGTGCTTTATCAATTTAAATATTCCTTTTGTTAAATAAAAAAATATGCTTTTGATTCATTTTCTTAAAAACCAATTCTAAATATTAACCAGCATTTGTAAGGGTTTTAGTAAAATATAATAGCCTGCTAACTAAAATATTCCTTTTGTAAAAAAATGAAAATTTTTTTTTTAATTTAAAGCTTATACATAAATCAACTACATTCATTTGCTTCTCTTTTCTTTAGCGTTTGGCAGTTTGTAAAAAGACTCAGATTTCTTGTTGAATCTGTTTGTGAAGTCAGTCGCACAAAAGCTCTTTCCCATTTTAGATCTATTTTGTGTGTTTTCGTGGCATTAGAGCTGTGTTGGTTCCGCCTATGGTGACATGTATTCTTGCCATTGTACATTAATACGCCCTCTGCTGTCGAAATAACATAATTACAGCTAGGAAAAACTAAGAGATGTATCATGGTTCATTTATTTATTTCCTTTCATTCGAATCGTCATAAATTTGTTACATTTTTCACGAGCAAATCAAATTCTGTTGCATAAAACCAAAGTCCAGCCCATGCAAATATGTTTCACTCAAAAATATTGTCACATTGTGGAATAACGTGTTTGAATTTTTGGTCCTCATTGTCCTTTAAACCTGACCTGTCATCATTTGCCCTGATCAAAGTTAATGTGTGTGTGTGTGTGTGTGTGTGTGTGTGTGTGTGTGCAGGGTCTGGAGCAGTTGTCTGAGACGATAGAGGAATGCTGGGACCATGACGCTGAGGCTCGTCTCTCAGCGGGTTGCGTAGAGGAACGTCTCTCTCAGATCCGGCGCCTCAGCAGCAGCCCTGCCTCCGACTGCCTCGTCTCCGTGCTCACCTCTGTCACCAACGTGGACTTAGCACCCAAAGAGTCCAGCATCTGAGAGTGAAGGGGGGGACAAACTCTCAAAAACGAAACCCGAAGCGAAAGAAACAACCTTCGTCTTTCCAGACTCAGCGGATCTCAGACAACAATGAATGCAGCTGCTATTTTATCCTGACGTTTTTTAAATTAATTATCATTATTATTATTAGTATGATTATTATTCTGATCGGATCAATACTACCAGCACACTTCGCTACTGTATTTTTATCAAGAGAGGAAAACACAAAAGTTAAAAATAAAAAAATGAGAAAAAAAAAACAGCATAAGGACATCTCAAAGCGCATTCAGGTGCCGACTTATGAATGCTGACAAGATGCAGGTACCTCAATCGTTTCAGTTCAGTGTTTTTTGGGGGTTTTTTTTTTTTTTTTTTGGTTTGTTTGTTTTTCTTTATATTCTGTCTTTTGGACAGGATTGCCTAAGGCAAAACCAACCAACACATCAAGCAACCGTTCACCATGTTGGGAAATACAACAATGCTGCAAAACCTGTGAGGAACATTTATGACTGTTACATTAACCTTCCTCAAGGGATTTTTATTTCCGATTTTTTTAAGAACTTTTCCTCTCTGACTGTGTGCTATTCAAATTTACGGAAAACGTGTCTTTTACGGAACTAACGGGTGTCTCTAGAACACAACAAAATGTGGAAGACAACTGGATTGTTTTTTTTTTTTTCACTCTCTTCTTCTTTTGGTTTTGTGCTGTTGAAGCTGGCGACTGTGAAGAGGGGGTCGGTTCAGAATTTTATCGCGTGGAAACAAGAATTTAGGTTAGAGAAATTGGCTTTGCATTTAGAGGTAGCGAACGAGTCGAGGATTTGGATAAGGTGTATTGTTTGGTACGGAATTATTTCTCAGGTAACCAGTTCGGGTCGGGGTGTCGGGGGTGGGGTTGCGGGTGGGGGGCGGTTATGAGTGACTGCCATTTATCCCTAGCAAATAGAAGGAGAAATGTTTGAAGGGTCGGTTTTAACTCTAATGAAATTTAACACTAAAATGTTCATGCAAGACCATGACGAGAGTGTGCGTGCGTGCGTGCGTGAATGCATGCGTGTGTGTGTGTGGCTTAGAGAGACTTTGCGAAAGGTCAAAAGTCCACGCACATATTAGATACCCAGATTTAAGGACCTTGACTGAAACAGCAGACTCCTGATCATTTAGAAAGCTTGTATTTGCAAATCTGAGTGGGTGATGAGAAGGATTTTAATGAATTGATTCACACATTTTAACCATGTCCCTTTTGCGCGTTATCAGTATCTCAGAGGGACCAACTTTAAAAATTGGATCTTGTGGGTCCTACATTGTAGATACTACACTTGCGGCGCAATAGTCAAGACGCTCAGCCCAGTCTTTTCTTAAGAGTGACTGAAACGCATTCGGTTCGAGAAAAAAATCAAATAAAACCCGGAAACTTATTTGTTTTGTCTTAAAAGTGGCGAGAATTCCCTTTTCTGTTTGCCACAGTATAACAGTGAATGTCCACAATGCTGCTGTTTCCACTCAAAGCTGAAATATTTCTGTAATTTTATGTTTCCATTTCTTCTTTGCATTACGCACGCTACTTCTCAGTAGAATTCATTTTCAAATGCAAGCAAAATGACAAGGCTTCCGCGAAGAATGAGAGCAACTCTAAACAATAAAATTTGTAGAGGACTAAACACAAAAAAGAGAGATATTGTTCATGAACCACAGACCACCTCAAACCAGAAATACCTCAGATTTTTCTATGTGTATGACTTGTGTTATATATTCTGTTAGCTGTGTTGACTTGTAGTAAGTATATTTTGATTTAAGTTGGCTTTTAAGATTAGGGAGTTTTGGAAAAATGGAAAAAAAAAATCCAAAATCTTTTAAGAAGTGCTACCACATTATGGTGTATAAATAGAAAACCCGTGTAAATAGCTGTATACAGGTGTAGAATTCTGCCTATCTTTGAGACCAGGGCATTATTCCCTTATTTTGTGCCGGCTCTTGTGTTCCCTCTAACTCTCCTTTCCTTCTCCGTTGCTCGAAGGGACATTGCACCTTTAAAATCGGATCCTTCTCTTCTCGTACTTCGATATGTTCTGGATTAGTCACACAGAAAATGAGTTTCCTGCTGAAATAAAGCATATAAACTACAGTGCAGCCGAGCGACCCGATGTCGCTTGCTTCACCTTAATGCATTAGCTCGTTCCAAATTGAAACCAAATTCCACTGGCTTGTATTGGGCACGGTGCGCTGATGTTGTTCTACAGCAGCAGTTCTATTAGTAAAGCTTTCTTTCAGGGAATGTAATTTAAAAAAAAAAAAAAAAAAAAAAAAAAAAGGTTTGGTGTCCCTCTGTTTTCTCACTCTTCCCCATGAGGCTGTGCAGCGGTTGCTTCTTCCTCTCTATGTCCTGACCGGAGCTTTAAGTTATTTTGTTTTAATTCATGGTGCCATATAACGTCTCCAGGATGTTCGCAGGATCCTCTTCCATCTGCAGTGCTGAATGTGGGTAAGAAACGGGCCTTTGTGTGTGTGCGTATACACGTGTGTGTGTGTGTGTGTGTGTGTGTTGAAGCTCGACTGAAGCTTCCAGAGTGGCCCGTGATCACAGGGAATATTTCGAGGCCATCTTTGCACTCATGGACTTGGTGTTTTTGCTCCTTTTCCTGTTGTTACAGTGCTGAAGATAAATTAACCAGGACCAGTTTTTATAATAATATCAAATGCTTGTTGCCAAACCAGTTATTAATGTGTGCATCACAACACCTGAACATTTTTAAGCTTGTCATGATCTCATCGTTACGTACTCTACATTTGTCTGTTAAGCTCACGGACACGTTTAAAGGAGAGACATTTTTTTCCCAGTGGCTTCATTACAGTGAAACCGCTTGCGTGTGTGTGTTGCGTGTGTGCTCGGACAATGTAGCAAGCAATATCCACAGCAATAGAGTAGCATTCTCTCTGAAGGGATAAAACCTGTGGGCGACATTACCGATCCCCAGGTATCATACCAAATCATTGTCCTTGTAGTTTACCGTAGGCTGCTGTTGTGTGATGACGTATACGTTCCCATCTCTCAAATAACCCACCTGTGTGGGTGTGTGTGTGTGTGGGTGTGTTTTTTTTAACAATATGTAGCCACATTTCTTGCATTTTTGGTAAATCTGCAAGATGGTAACCAAAGTTCTGTTCTCATTAGTGTCTGCAGTTCTGTTTAAAAAAAAAAAAAAGGGGGGGGGGAGGATTCTTGTAACAGTTACGGATGCATCTCATCCACTAGATGAAACAAGAATTAGTTTGAATATTCATTATGTTGTCCGGTTGAGGAATTTGGTATCACGGTGTTTAGGTTTCCAAAAAGGTCGTTATTGTTGTTGGGTTTTTTTTCCCCCCCATTTACATTTGAAAAGCTTTGAATCAGGATAAACACTATGATCAACATCATAGGTCATTAATGCAATACCACACCTCGTTTCTCGATTTACAGGCACTACAGGGGGGGGGGGGTGGTGGTGGGGGGGATCGAGTATTTCCTAAGGTGTTATCATCTTAGCTGTTGTGCCAATTACGTGAGTGTTATGTTCCCTGTAATTTATTTCTCGTTGTATTCCAGGTATATATTGGCATTAATCTATTTTGGGTACATTTTCGCGTGCCTCATTAGAGTAGGCATGTTTCTATACAGAAATGGCTCACTGGTTCATGTTACAAAGATGGCCTCGTGAAAAGCTAGATCATTTTGATATCAGGAACGTTACAAACCTCTCATTTTCAGGGGTGTTCTGATGTGCCTGTGTATTCTTGCTGAAGCAACCGCTGTTTCTCTCTGTCTCGCTTATCTCGCTTTCTCTGCCTCTCCCTCCCGCTTCCTCCCTCTCCACTTTGGTTGTAATACTTTTCAGAAAATAGTATCTATATATACTGTATATGATATAAAAATCTCTAAAACGTGACCAGCTGTAACTCTGGATGCAGTCTTAGATCCAGGTTTTCAGGAACCGATTACCTCAGAGCTCATGTGAATCAGTGTTGCTAGCTGGATAGTCGTTGACACTTACAGAGAAAATGTACACTATTGTAACACACACACACACACACACACACACACACACACACACACGGGAGAACCTCTTTTGTACTGGTGTAACATGTATAAAGCACCCCTTGACAACTCAAAAACCTCTTTCGTCTCAAGCCTCTTGCCAATCTCAGAAAAAGCAATTAAACGGTACTATACAGGGAAACACTTGAGCGCTTCCTAAATTCCCCCTTTCCCTCATGAAATAAGCTGAAGATGGTTTAACTGACCTCATTAAACACAGGCATTGTTCATATTTTTCTTCTGTATCGTTACCATTAGCGTCAAGCCTAATTGTAATCTCAGAGCAGGTTTTGGTGCATTTCTTTACCTCATATTATCCAAGGTGGCAGTGTTCAGGTTAAAGTGTAGCAGGGTTTTGAGCCAGCACTCAAGTATTAAAGCCTTTCCTTCAGGGGAATATATACGGGGAATATCAACCTTTTTTTTTTTTTTTTTAAATGCTAACTCTTACATTAGTTTTAATTGTCATACATAAGGCTGCTTTCCCACAAGGAGAAAATAATCACTCTGCCCTTAATAGTACCTTTTTATGGAACGGAAATTTGACTTGGCTTGGGGGGGGGGGGGGGGGGGGGGGGGGGGGGGGGGGGGGGGGGGGGGGGGGGGGGGGGGGGG
>JAQQZR010000033.1:20699342-20711725 GCA_030068235.1 Notoglanidium macrostoma
ACCCTGGGTGACCCGGGGATCGAACCCAGGACCTTCTTGCTGTGTGGCGACAGTGCTAACCACCGCACCACCGTGCCACCCCTTAAGTTATTTTAATGTATTAATTATCCATGTCTAAAGTACCTTGGTGTATCAAGATCGGTGTTATTATATTATTATTATATTATTATATTATACCCAGTCATCACAGATTGCCTTTAATACCAATTCAGTGAGTCAGCCTTCATTTTGACTATCTGCTTTAAGCAAGCCAAGATCTTAATTGGAAATTGTCATGTAGATCAGTTATGCCATACCAAATATTCTGTCTTTCTAGCGCACACTCCCGCTCACTCTTCAACACCCACACACAATTATTATTTAGGAGGACCAAACCTCTTCTGTTAACCTCTCCTGCCATATACAATTAATCTAAGTTGGCTGTTTGTATGTGCGTGTGTGTGTTTCCAAAGTAAAATGATAGCCCCAGTTGTGTATCTTGACATTAGAAAGTTGGCTTTCCACTAGATTTTGGAAAGTGGCTGTGGGGATTTGCTCATTCAGCCACAAGAGCATTAGTGAGTATTGGGGTTGCATTCAGTTTCCCAGTTCATGCCAAAGGTGTTCGGTGGGGTTGAGGTCAGGGCTCTGCCCAGGACACTCAAGTTCTTCCACTCCAAACTTGGCAAACCATGTCTTTATCAGCTGATCATCATGACATTGTCATCCTGGAACAGGTTTGGGCTTCTTGGTTCTAATGAAGGGAAATTTTAAACCTACAGCATACATAGACATCATATTCAGCTGTGTACTCCCAATTTTGCAACGGTTTGGGGAAGAACCACATATGGGTGTGATGGTCAGGTGTCCACAAAGTTTTGGCTATATAGTGCGCAAGTCACCTTGTGCTTGCCTCATTCTTTAGGGCTACTCTGAATATGATTGACATCAGAAACAAATCTAGAGTAGTTTTCTTTCTTTCTTTTTTTTAAATCAGAGGTCAGCCCAAAGTGCAGCGTGGTAATCCTGTAGTCCACAGCTATTCAGTTGCCATTAATAATATTAAATATTAAGTAGTGTTTCAGTACTGAGTAAATACAATGCTACATTAAGTTCCATTAAGTAATCAATTAAAAAGCGTGCCGCTTATAGTAAAATGTCTATTGAATAAATGGTTTATACAGTAATGGTCACTGATGTAGTGAAACACATCCCTATAGACAAACACAAACTTTCTGTGTTCTTGCAGACATGCAATATGAAGTACTCAGAAAATATATTGAACCATTTGATTGTAAAGGCTTTCTGTTCATGTGTGTTGGGAATGTCTTCCCAGAACGATTGGCTTCAGATCATGCTTTTCAGTGGGATTGTGGAGATCAACACCGATATGGCTGTTCCGAAATGCTTAATATCTTCAGAGTCACTCTGTTAAATAAATGGCTTCATTGCTGTTATTTGATGCCCTATGTTGATTTCCTTCTGAAACAGGAAGGAAGAGTGAGGTAGAGTTGAAGAGCTTGACTGAGTTACACATCAGTGTGCGAGAAACAGCACAATCCTGTCAGTGGTTTAGCAAGCTAATTGAGAACCGGGACGAGATTAACGAGGGCCTTGTACTTTCTTTTACTGATAGAGAATTCCAGATGGGGAATGAAGATGGAATAGAGTTCTTGCTTTGTCTGAGGAAGATGCATATACCATTATTGAAGAGCCCCAAGTTGGTTAAATACCTTGGTGAATTGAGACTTTGTACAAATTCCACACTATTTGAAATGAATAAATTCCAACCATTTTTTATGTTTTATATAAATAGGACGCACAGCCAGCAACATGCTGACCAGCCATGTTGCTGCTAACAAGCTGCTACTGTAGAGCAAGACCCATCTTTATGGTTTGAACCTGAACCTGTTCCAGCATGACACTGATTCTGCGCACAAAGCGAGCTCCATGAAGACATGGTTTGCCAAGGTTGGAGTGGAAGAACTTGAGTCTCCTGGACAGACCTTTGGGATGAACTGGAACGCTGACTGCACCCCAAGACTCCTCACCCTAAATCAGTACCTGTGACCTCACTAATGCTCTTACAGCTGAATGGACAGAAATACCCACAGACATGCACCAAAATCTAGTGGAAAGCCTTCCCAGGAGAGTGGAGGTACTTTTGGCCATGTAATATGGTTTTAGGGAGTATTTAATTGGATGGTCATGAAGCTCTGCACAAATATGAATCCTCAAAGAAATAGTTCAGAGGTGAGAAGCTGCACAATTAAAATGGGAATATCTTGAAATCTAGACTAAAGGACAGGGACAAAAAACTAAAATTTTAATTTCAGGGTCATGTTTTCTCCATGCTGTCTTCTTCTTTTGGCTTTTGCTTGAGGATTGTTCAGTGTGACCTCATGGTAAAAGGAGTCATTAGATTGAAACTGATGAATGAGGGCTTGTAGGGTTGCTGGCTCCCGGTTCAACACAATGTCAACATGCACTGAGTTAATGTGACAACTGTCTCAGTCTTTACAGACTGCAGAAACCTGCAGGCAGGCAGACGAAGGAGCTCTTCAATGCCATTAGAATCAGAGTAAAAACAATATAACCTAAAATTGGCCTTAAGTGGTTATTGACCAATATGAAATAAGTGTCTTATAGGAGTTGCATGATAGAATGATAGGTGTTTAATGGGATAAAAGAGACATGCTCACAAAGGCAATAAATCCTGTTGTTTATTTGTCTATAGATATACATATTCTAATTGGCCACAATGCTTTAAAAAAAAAAAAAAAAACGTAGATCTCTCTAAATGTCCTGATTACGAGGACTACAGTCGACAGTATCTCCTTTGCATTTCCTTTTATTTTAAACAAAAAAAGTCAGGGGGAAAAGGGGCATCACACAATTGAAATTTACAAATGTGAAACCGTTTTTGGGAAAAACAAGTTGTCATATTGCAGCATGCACATTCTAATAGTGTAAAAAATAAATAAATACATACATACATACATAAATAAACAGGCACAAAATTGTTTGAGGGGCAAATGACCAAGGCCATAATATGTTTTGACCTCAAAAATCCTCCAAACGTGTACCTTTACTACTCCAGATGCCGACCCTGGCTCCGTTTTGGTCATCCGTACCGGCTTATCGCTAAAACCTTTAGCCCCTGAAGCCTGATACTAGATCAGTTTACACTATTTCGTCACACACCTTTCTAGCTCCCTTAAGCAGCATGAGAATTTGATCACTGAATTTTCTTAGGAAAAATGTAAATAAAAACTACAAGTTTAGCAAATTCTACTATTTATAAAATACACTGCTTTTAGATAGCTAATATTTATACATCATATATGCAAAGCATAGACAAAATATGCCTTTTAATTCCTGTATCTGCTCTTGTATTGCACAAACTGGCATCTTAAAGTGTACAGCAGATAGAAAAATGTCCCTGTGCTTCGTTTGTGGGTGATTAAATACATATTGTGTGAACCTCCAATCAACTTGGGTACCAAAGCATTATTATGGAAAGTAGAAAGAATCATGTGTTACATTCTTTGTACATGTGCTAATGGATTTTTTGTTTTTTTTTTGGATTAGGGGGAGGAAGAGGGGGAGAATTGTGATTACCATCCACAAACCACGTCAATGTTCTTGCAAGAAAAGAAAGAAAAAAAAAAGATAAGTGCCATCCCACATCATAAATCCATACTACAGCTGTTGCATTTCAGTGAACACTCTATTGTAACCTGCTGGGCATACTGTAAATGTTTTATCAGTTAGCATGAATGTTATGAACAGAAATTTCAGACACATCCAAAAATTACAGTCCAAAATTAAAAAAAGAAAAAAAAAAAAAAAAGAAGTGTTTTGCTTAAGCTGTCATTGTCAGTTGAGGATGAGTGCTTAGGATAAAGGTAGTTTTTATCTTTTAGTTTTGCAGTTCAGCTGAGTGATTTTACTGTGTCTAAATATTACAAAAATAAGAGTTATGCCTCCAAGTATAGTTGGTTCAGGTCGTCCGTCTCGCGTCTTCTCGCTGATGTAACTGGACTAGACTCTTTGGTTTTGTAAAACCAAATGTGAGCAGCTTCATAGTGATTCTACTTGCTCAACAGAAGGAGGCCTGAGATCCCCTCCTCTAAAGGTCAAGCCAATCTGGTCTGCCTCCTTCACACACAACCCACCTGCAGTTATTAAGTCCAGCAAGAAGTAGCACTTTGCTGAAATTGTGTGTATATGCACACCAACTCATGCCCATACTATCTTGTAGGTTCTCAGCTGTTTGACCCACACATTATACATGCTTATACACACAGCTTCCTTCTGGGTAATATATGGCTCCTCTCCTGTGCAACAACAACAACAAAAACAAACTTGAACAAAGGGAGTTTTTCCACAGGAATTCCAGTTACTATCTTTTGTACTCTTGTACATTTCAAAGTAAAGAAATGTGATTATCATGTCTGCTCTGGTGTAACACACTGTAGAGAGCTGAGAAGAGGACATCAGCACCTACGTTAAGCTCACCCCACACATGATTGAATATAATGACGTTATATATACGTATTCATTCCGGGAAGTGAAAACAGTGTTCCTTGTGTAACATTTATTCACTGTAGTGGGAACCATTTGCAAATATAATAATATTTAAAATTTTATACAATGCAAGCAATCCCCATACGCATCTCCGTAGATTACCGAGAGACCCAGGATAATCCATTACGTCGGTGTATCTGACAGATTTGTTTTTCGAGGCTCACAAAGTATACATTTTCCCAGCAATTCTGCCGCACAGTCATGTTGGTGAAGCAATTGTTCTGTCGTCCTTGCAACACAATGCAAACATTCCAGATGTCTTGTGTTTCACTCGTTCCGTTGGAGTGATTTCATTTTTAAGTGAAAGCCCTTTGTATTATTTCCTTTAAAAACATGTTTGTTTGGTTTTTTTTTTGTTTTGTTTTGTTTTCTTCAAAACAACTTTGCAACTCTTGGACATGCAGAGCTGAGTTTCTTCTAACAATGTTCCTGTTATGATAGCGAACATCTAAATACATTTGAATAACATCTATGTTTAAATCGTTTAACAGTGGGAATCTGTGCCACTTTTGTTTTCCATGCTCTTTTTGTTATTAATGAGGGTTGCTTGTATCATACATTTGAATTGATGAAAGTGATGTGCTCAAATGGATTCAAGACTACAATAAGTTCAGCTAGATGATAGGATTACATTAAATGTAAATGGTTATTGACGTAATCCTCAGGCATGAAACAGCTTCACCGTGCCTTTCCACGGTGAGTCTTTTGCACTGGTGAAGAGGAATAAAACAGGATTTAAGTTCTACCAGGCACACTTGGGGTCTATTGCTACAAAAACAGCCCTTCAACAAACTTGCTAACCTGACTTGAAAAACAAGTGGATTAATCTCTTCATGTGAGTCTGAGATACAAAACAAATGTTCTGCAGTATATATGCCATGGAGCCGGCAAGAGATTCACCTTAGACATAAGGTTGACATAGTATAAATGACACATTATTATTATGATCACTATTATTATTTGGATTTAAATATACATCTAAAATCAATATTCAGATTTTATCGACAGGTAGCAAATTATTGCTGAACTCAGTATGTGCAAAATAAGAATTCCTTTTCAGCCTTACAAAGAAAAATGGCCATTACATCTCTAAGTGATGCATTTTCCAACATGCAAAATAAATACTCACAATTAAAATTAAAATGAATACACAAACATGTTTACATGTGCAGTACCTTTGATACTTTGAACGAAAGCCTGTGCAGTCTTTTGGTAACAGTGGACGAAGATGGATGTTGAATGCAAAAGACCGTTGCCGAGTCATGTTTGATTGTCTGTTACTAGTCCTGATTATAGCATCCTGTAACCAGACCAGGCTATTTGTGAGAGACTGGCTTATATAAATATATGCAAAAAGTGGAGCAAAAAAAACAAAACAAAATCCCCTAACAAACAAACAAACAACAACTAAGTACTGGCAAATATTCCCACTTATCTTCTTGCTCCCCCTCTCATCGCTAGTGACACAACCTGGACTGGACAGAAGTAATTTTCATACTTAGTTGTATCCAAAATGGTTTTTTTTTTTTTTTTTTTTTGGTAATATGAGCAATTGGTAACATTAACAAGACTATATCTCTAATGTCTTGCATTTTCTACATAGTGTGAAATCTATTGTCAGAAGGAATCACACCAATTTAAGTAAGACCTTTTAATAAACTCAGATGGTCAGGCATACTTTGTAAATGTTGATAAACTGTATTTCTTTCAATCTAATATATGATTAGTACATCTGTGATATAACTGCAGTTAACTGCTGCAGAATCTCACTCATGCATATAAACTGAAGCAGAGTTAACGTGAGCTGTCTACACTTCGCCCCTGTATATTCAAACAAAATGTGAAACACAGGAGAATTAAAAACATCAACTTGTTCTACAAAAACCTTGAAATCTTGATGCACAGTCACATGTATCAAGAGTTTTGAGTGCTGTTTGAGCTATGTTACATTCTGTAAACAAAAAACAAAGTAACAAGAAGATTAATGTGTGAGAGAGCATTTTATACTTAATGTTATAGAAATGTTTCTCGGTCTTTGTCAGGGTCAGGTTTGCTCAGGTCACTGTTCCTGGGCTCAGGTATTAGAGCTTGGAAAAGCTCACTAGTGGCTCTTGTCACACTGTCATAAGACGGCGGTGAGGAGGTCGAGGACAGAGCCTCAGTCTCGGGTCCATAATTCTCCTTCAACATGAAGGCTATGAGTCCTTCCTTCTCTGGTGGGCTGTCATCCTCACTGCTGGCAGCTCCCTCTACATTGATCTGTCGATATATGAACGAGGCTTGCCTCAACTGTCTCCGGAGTAAATGCCTTCTGTAGGCCCTCTGTATAACAATGGCGGATACCTCCTCCTGCTTACGTCGTAATGTTGTAGTGATGGGCTCGTAGGAGATTTTGGAGGGATTTGCCATCATAAACTTCTCTTCCATTTGCTGCTTGAGCGCATCCATTTCGTCCGATTCGCCAAGCACACGCTTGGTAAATGCAAACAAGATGTCCAGGCAGTGAATCTTGTCACCACTCACCATGGGCAAGTCCATAGAAATCAGCTTGATTTTATTAGGCTTGGCAATACGCAGCGGCTCGGACAGTGAATCAGCAAAATCCGAAAGCTTAGCGTACTCGATGAACTGCGTGGCCTCGGGATCAAACTTCTCCCAAACCTCGTAGAACATCTCAAAGTCATCCTCGCTCAGTGGCTCAGTGCTCTCCTCCGTGGCCACACTGAAGTTCTCCAGGATAATGGCAATGTACATGTTCACCACAATGAGAAAAGAAATGATAATGTAAGTAACAAAGAAGGTAATGCCTACTGAAGGGTTCCCACAGTTGCCCCGGACAGTGGTGCCTATGTTTGGCACATTGGGGTCACACTCTTCAGGGGAGTTATTCAAAATGGGACTGAGCAGGCTGTCCCAGCCAGCTGATGTCGTTATCTGGAAAAGGCAAATCATGCTGTTGCCAAATGTCTCAAAGTTGAACATGTCGTCAATTCCACTTTGTTTCTTCACATAGGCAAAGTTTGCCATTCCAAAGATGGCGTAGATGAACATGACTAAAAAGAGCAGTAGACCTATATTGAACAATGCAGGTAAGGACATCATTAAGGCAAATAGTAACGTTCTGATTCCTTTGGCTCCCCGAATAAGGCGAAGGATACGTCCTATTCGGGCCAGTCGGATCACTCGGAAAAGCGTCGGCGAAACGAAGTATTTCTCAATTATATCTGCGAGAACAATGCCTGCAAGAAGGTATGAAAGATTCAATCAGTAATTTAGTAAAAGAAGTCTGTGAAATAAAACATTTGTCATTTGTTAATGTGTATGAGCCGTAGATACAGTTCTGTCTGACTTAAATATGTTCCTTAAAAATGTTCCCCTGTAGACCATAGCTCCAAAAAAGACTTAAAGCCACCTGAAATGGTCCGAATGGTGCCAAAACCCCCAGCCATGATATGTTAGCATAACCATTCCTTAAACCATGCCTTTTCTGATTCATGATCCTAAACATGGATGTGTGTTTGGCTTGATCTGCAATATTGCCCACATGAAAAATGGACACAACCATACATTTTCCTTTTCGCCTGCAAACTAACAACTGTCAGATGGCTCAAACCTCAATCACTTCCCAATTGCCTGAGCTGACAGACCTGATTGCTGCAATTACCTTCACCTTAACTCAGGCCGCCTTTTTGCAGGGGTGGTCACTCTATCTCCTTGCTAACCCTTTGTCGGTGTTATTTTCTTCCATCAGAGACATCTACTCTCAAAACTGGCCAGGCTTGCTCCTTACGCATGGTCTGTCTCTTTCTTGGTAGATATAGTGTGCACAGCTGCAATGGAGGTAAACCTTGATAAGTCAAGCCAAGGTTACGTTGGCTTTACAGTTAATCTTCTCCATGTGGCTGATGAAGAGCTTTTCTCCTTACCGAGGGAATACTTGATATTGTACGTGTATTTTGTTGTTATGGAGGTTGTTACTGTTCATTATGGCCAGTTCACCTAAATCAACAAGAGTTCAACCTGCTATACACAGAAGGCAAGATAACCATCCTTTTTCTTATTTATTTATTTATTTCCCCACTTTCTATTTTCTTCTTTTTATTTCTAAGCATAAGAATCTTCCCAACTAATAACAAAGCTATGACGAAATTGATACTCGCTTGATATCATGGTAATCAGCGAAGAGCTTCATACCAAGTCAGAGTCCTGCCTTGTCTTACCCACAATGGAGAGAATGACTACCACAAAGTCAAAGATGTTCCAGCTGACGGTGAAGAAATAGCAGCGGAGGGCGATAATCTTAATGATGCACTCGGTGGTGAAGATGATGATGAAGGCCAGGTTTACATTATACAGGATGGACTCCATGTAAGGGGACTGCTCATCTGTCTCCACCATCATGGTCAACATGTTCAGGAGGATGAGCAGCATTATAATGATGTCGAAGACTTGTTTTGACACCAAGTCGAAGAAGAATCCTTGGATTGAGTTCTGAATGGGAGAACAATTTGCATCACTGTTACACTTTAATTTATATACATACACTATATGGCTAAAAGTATGTGGACACCTGAATGTAACACCTATGTGTGGTTCTTCCCCAAATTGTTGCCATAAAGTTGGAAGCACACAATTGGCTTGCATGTCTTTGTATGCTGTAGCATTAAGATTTCCTTTCACTGGAACCGAGTTGTCTAGCCCAAACATCTTCCAGCATGACAATGCCCCTGTGCACAAATAGAGGTCCATGAAGACATGGTATGCCAAGGATATCGTGGAAGAACACCTGCACAACCGTGTCCTGTACAGTGCATGAACTGAAACGCTTACTCCGTGCCAGGCCTCCTTCTTCAGTCTCTTGTGGCTGGACGGGCACAGATCTCCACATTCTAGTGGTACAAATCTCCATTTGTAGTGGAAATCCTTCTCAGAAGAGTGAAGAGTGTTCGCAATAAAGGGGAGTCAACTCTATATCAACGCATTTGGGATGTTTAATGAGCAAGTGTCCACTTACTTTTGGCCTTATATTTTATTTCGGTACAGTCGCATGAACTAAGGCGTGAAGTTCCCTGTCACCCTATTGATTGATAGACTTGATGTTTAAAACTAGGATAATAGGGAAAAAATAGTTTGTGTATGTAATTAGAATGCTAATGTGAGCCTAAGTACATGTAAATTGTCAGTTACCTTATTTTATACTTGAGTATATTGTTTATATCGGCTTAAACTTTGGATTACACAAAACAAAAGCAGTATGTATTTTGCACACATTTGTTTGTGGATAATTGGTAAGAATAATAGTTATATACTCACCGTAGGCCTCGGAATAGGTTTCTGAGGTTTTTTTGATCCAAGCTTTTTCATGGCGTTATAATATTTTTTCTGCTCTTCAGTCATGAAGATGTCCTGTCCACCTAAGTGCAGAAGAACTTCACTGTTATTATTGATGCATAGTGTGAAATAACATTATTATTATTATTATTATTATAATACTATATAACTTTGCAGCAAGTTTCAGTCAAACACTTAACAATACACCCTGATACTTATCTTTCGTTTCTGCTGGTTGAAGTTGTCAATGATCACACCAATGAACAGATTTAGGGTGAAGAATGATCCAAATATGATGAAAATCACAAAATACAGGTACATATACAAGTTGATCTCCTTTATTGGCTGCTGCTCCACCTTTCAAATTAGACAATGACAAATTTATTTCTATAGTATGAACTCATCTACAAACAGATATTCCTTCATATTAGTAACTATGGATTGGAAAAGCATTATTATTATTATTGTTTAAAAAATATTAAAATATCTGTTCCACACTTACAGATCGTGAATCCACTGCCGCATACATGATGTCCATCCAGCCTTTAAACGTAGCCTTGACATTGAAAAAACAGGCTTTTACACATCATATGCATATGCTTTTTTTATAAAACACTACAATTGCAAATGACATGCATAGATGTCGACAGGCCATTCCTATAGCATCACATCCTTTTCATTGTGCACAAATAAACCCTTATATCTATATCTGCATCCACTTTTCTACAAATCAGGTGAATAGGCCAGTGATTACTAAATATGGACTCCCATCTGATGCATGTATTTTTTTAATGAAAAGAAAGTAGATGGGGAGTATAAGGGGAGCCCTCTTTTAGACCAAGTAGCCGTTTTTGCCTTGGTTATCAGTAATTATAGGGCTCTTGTGAATGGGCTAGGACTGACTATTTCTAGATGCAAATGGAAGGTTTGTATTGAGTCAAGTCAGAAGAAGGTGATGGAAAGGAGCTAAGTGACTTGTTGCTAGGCTACCGCAGCAACTAAGTTAAAATGAAGAACGAAGTGCATGCACTCTTGCTGAGAACAAAATTCTGTATAATGGCCCCAGTGATAGCTAAAAATAAAGTTCCGCTGACTTGTTGATTGATTCGTACTCATGGACAAGCAGAGGTGGGCAGCGATAAAGTGCAAGACAGAAAGAAAAGAAAGTTTCACACTGAGCGCTGTGTGTGTGTGTGTGTGCGAGCGCGCGTTTGGCAAGGAAACGTTCTTAAGAGGAAAAGATCACTCACCACTTGAAGTAGTGCAAGGTAGCCAGCACCCACATTATCAAAGTTGACTTTTACTTTTGTCCAGTAGTACTGGGTATCGTTCATAGCCAGACACTCGCTCTTGTTGTTAATGTGTGAGGCGTTGTAGATGAAGCCTGAGTGGTTGATGCAGCGGCCAAATTTTCCAGCAAACAGGTTCACGCCCATGATGCTAAAGATGAGCCAGAAGATGAGACACACCAGCAGGACGTTCATGATGGAGGGGATGGCCCCAATCAGTGCATTCACCACCACCTGGTGCCCATGGATACAAACAACAATTAGATTTTTGACAGGGAATGAACAGCATCTATTCTGTTTTAGACTAGCTCTAAATTTTAATTGAATATTTACACAAGCACAGTGTTCTCTAACGATCCTTAGCAGTGATGATGAAACTAATGATTAATAAATATAGTTTTCTACAAAGCATTTCTCAAAAGTTACAATGATGGATAATAATAAAAAAAACATCATGGTGATGGTCATATGCATCCATAGCTCAGCACAGTATAACATCGGAGTCATATTTTACACATATATGTATGCGTGTGTGTGTGTATATATATATGTAAATATATATAAATATATATTTGTAACCTTTGCGAATGGATCTATAGGACCATCTTTAGCAGCAAGACAGTAATACTGGCAGTCGGGCAGATTAACATTACAACAGGGATTACATCAGGACAGGACAGACAGGACATGTATAGACACAAATACTGACACCTATTTATGTAGTGCATGTTAGAAAGCGTCCTGGGTCTCATTCCTAGTGTTATTTTTTTCTTTTTTTTGTATCAGCTATAATTTTTCAGATAATAGGAAGTGTCACAAAGAGATCTGCCAAACAGCTGATCCTCTGCGAATGAGACTGCACTTTCTTTCCCCATGTAAACAAGGTGATGTGCCTCAGGCAACTACTGTTAACATGCTATGACGTCTAATCATCGTTGCCAGACCTAAGCCACATAGAGGGAATTCTGTGCATCTCTGCTAATTCACAGGGTGATATATAGTGGATGTTGGCTATCACTGACGTTTTCTGTAAAAAGATGCTTATCTATCATTCTCGGAAGGAGTCAGATGTGAAGCTGTATCTTTCAAATTCTCTGCCAGTTTTCAGGACAGAAGATGGTTAGCACTGTCGCCTCACAGCAAGAAGGTCCTGGGTTCGATCCCCGGGTCACCCAGGGTGCCTTTCTGTTTGGA
>JAQQZR010000033.1:20716590-20741226 GCA_030068235.1 Notoglanidium macrostoma
CTCGCATTCACACCTATGGACAATTTAGAGTAGCCAGTTGATCTAATCTGCATGTCTTTGGACTGTGGGAGGAAACCGGAGTACCCGGAGGAAACGCATGCACAGGGAGAACATGCAAACTCCGCACAGGGGGATCGAACCCAGGACCTTCTTGCTGCGAGACGACAGTGCTAACCACCGCACCACCCACAATAAATGTTATATATGATAAATGTCTCCTTACAGGAAGTATAATCACATCAATGAGTATACTTTTTCTTTGTCGTTTTTTTTTCTTTTCTTTTTAACCCATTTATTATTAGTATTACATTGTGGAGTTCTTATGAATTAGCTGTTACTTATAGAGATGATATACAAAGGTTAGTCAACTAAAAACCTTAAAAGTTCAATTGTATTTGTATAGTGTGATATAAATACGATAAAGGGTATATTTAATCTGTAGTTGCAAAAAAAAAAAAAAAAAAATTTTTTAAATACTCTCCCCCTCATATTAGAAGGAGTACTTTAATATAAACCTGTGATTTGACTTACAGCCGAAATGATCGTCGCAGCTGCTGTTATAGAAAGTTAATCAACACCTTCTGACCAATCAGGATGAAGAACTCCTCAGCACTATGGTATAATGTGAAATTATACATTCATATCTATATCTGAAAGTTAAGATACCAGGATCTGTTATAATCTTTAATATGTTGTAGGTTTATGGCAAAAGGTGAATGCAGAAATTGTACACGGATAACAGGTCAGGTCCGGACGTCTTGACTTAACACTGCAAGACACATTCAAAACAACCTGCACTATAATATGCACCATAACCAAATCAGTGCACAATACAGTGAGTCATTAAGAAAGTCAGCACTGAGCATCTGTTGCAATTTGCCTACCCAGTGGTTTCAGCAATGTTAGCTCTTTCCACCCCCCCCTTCTTTTTTCCGCTTACTTCGCTTTTCATGTGTGAAAAGTCGTTCAACTCTGAATGAAAGAGCAGCTGTTTGCTGAGGAGGTGTTGGTAAATGCCACCAAAATACCAGGCAGTCTAGTTCACCTGGCATCCAGGCCCTCAGACAGGCCAGTGGCATTAGCCTCTCTTTGTGAGTCACTCACTAACAAAAGGCACTCCTGTGCAGTTAAGAAGGTTCTGCACAGTACGAAAGTTAAAGGTTTTGCAACATTACACAGTAGCGGTGAGCTTTTTTTTGCCCTGACATTTGTTGACTCCTTCGTGCGGCATGTTTAAGAAGCTGTTGGTGGTTAAAGAAAATGTGTTGTATAGCTCAGTCGGCTCATGGCAAGGCTTTCAACATGATCTTTGCGTTCCAGTGGAAAACTTTCGCAGCTTTGTCAAATTCCCTGGATTCTTCTGGCAGATCAACCATTTCCTCAATGTGAAAACGGATAACTCTGAAACAGATTATTGCTCATCATCTCTAGTGTCTTGTGGCATCTGTTAATCTGATTAGCATCAGTTGAGGCGCATTTGTCGCCCTGTCATAGCTCGCTCATGAAGATGCGTGATCCTGGATGTTGACCACCAAGCAGGCGGTCTGACTACTGAAGTCTGCTAACAGAGAACCTTCTGGAAACTGTTCATCACAGCCAGCCTGATTATGAAGTTTGTAGGCACAGAAATTGGGGACCATTGTAGCTTTAATTGAGTCAGCTAAAGTACAAGACTAACTTTTCTATTACTGCTTTTTTTTTTTTTTTTTTCTTTTTCAAAAAGACCTGACAAACTGATGCTGTGCAGTGCCCGAGAGGCTTTCCACAGAAGTATACTGTTCGTGCTCTGACATATACTGACTCCTTTGTGGAGAACTCTTACAGGGCCACTACTGGAATTAAAATACCGAATGCTTAATTTAATCGTCTACTGGTTCTGCTCTGAACATTCTCCATAATGCATGAAAAATACCGGAGCAAATCTGTTACGTCGGTCAGTTTCGTGAAAATGTTGGTGCAATTGGAGGGAAGATTATTGGGGGCATGTATTCCCAGTCTCACAGAAGTAAACATTTTCCTGAAGAAACATTAAGTTTAATATTACATGAATTATCACTTGAATATTTTAGGTTACATTAAATGTAACGTGAGTTTCGTGTTGGTTGTGCTCACCAGAGCGCCGCTGCTCAGCAGGATCATGAAGATGATAAATGATTCGAACCAGCTGTGCTCCACTATCTGATAGCTGGTCTTCCTGAGCCGCCACCACACCTTGCCCAGACCAGCAGTAGTGTCGATTTCACAGCACTGGAAATGACGGACGCACACTAGCGAGGGAAAACCATGGAAAGCAACAGTTATACATAGTGTCGGAAAATACCAACTAAATATCTTCCCGTGTATTTATAAGAGAGAACATGTATTTGCAAAAAAATAAAAAATGAACAGGTCCTATTATTAGAATCATTCCTAATAAACGGAGTAACTCTAAGATGCCTCAAACAAGCATTTAGTCTCAGATAAAAGTACATGTCTTCAGTAAATCGCACACTTATCGAATCGGTCAGTGATACATGGCTGTTATGTGACATGAACCCAAGCAGCATCAATGGCTCTTTAAAAGCCTTCCATCTATAACAATAGGTCGCTAGCATAAAATCACATTTGAGCCTCCCCTGGGCGTCGAAGTGTCTCCATTACCGGCATTTGAGCTTCTCCAAATTAACTTATTGCCTGTAAACTTAATAACAGGATTATGGTAGCAGGGTCTTCTCAATTCAATTTGTACTGATGCTCCAGCTCTCTGTAGGAAGCCTTAGACATTTTAGCACCCCTGCATCATCGTTTGTCAAGCAATTAACAGCTATCAAAGTAAAAATCACACAGCTCAATGACTATGGCGATCACTGGGAGTTACTCAGACTGATTTGATTTGGCAGTGTACATGCTAAAAACCCAGAGTACCAGTACTTTACGGAAAGCTTTTTTTAATGACACCCCTTCTGTCATATATTGGTCAATTTTCTCTCTACTTGTCTTGAAGAACTCTATGCACTTAGAAGTAATTACACACCACACACCCAAGACGCTATTGCCAATTAAATGCATATTTTCCTGGAAGATGTTCCATTTTTGCTTCAATTATATGCAACCTTATACCCCATGCATTTGTTGAATTTTGTATTTATCCAAGTCTCTTTAAACAAGCAGGTTAAGTATGCTTAGAGGAAGATGATGTAGAGTTAAGTTTAGTGTACACAGCTGTATAAGTATATACTGAGGACATTTTACAAGATATGTTGACACAAGCTACTTTTAAGAAATCCATCTACCCTAGCTTACTGTATGGCAGGATGATTTTTTTTTTAGCTGGTGTAACAACGTAACTTGGTCTTAACTTGTTTGGGTTGGCACTAAACCACAGGCACAGTTACTCGGCATTTTCTCCCAATTCGGCCATTTGTTAATTTCCAACTTCTCCTATCGCAAGACAGCTACCAATTGGGGAGGGTGAATGCTACCATGTGTTTCCTTCGAGACACGTGAAGCCACCGCGTTGTTTTGAACTGCTGCTCGTGTTGCATTACCAGGCAGCTGAACATCCTACAAGCAAAACTGTCCATTTCATCATACATGAGCGCACATATGTCAATGATTGACTAGTATCACCAATTCTACTCTCCTTGACTCCAGGCCGTGGGTTGCCTTGGCATTGTTGGGATTTATCCTCTCGACCTCTCAACAACATGGAGATATATTTCACCACAAGATCCATTCATTCATATTTACAGTTGAGGTCAGAAGTTTGTATACAGTCAAGATTCAATGATTTCTTTGAACTGTTCTTTTTTTTGGGGAAGAATGACTGTATAACAAACATCTTTAACAGAAAAAAAAAAAACAAGAAATTGGTGCGCAAGCTTTAATTTATTTTGGGTTTTCTCAAATCAACACAGAGTCGGACATACATACACCCACTTATATTATTTATTCGGTGGTGCCGAAAGGTCCAAAATGTCTTTTAACTTGCCAAGGCCAAGACTTCTTAACTTCCTGTTAGTGCTCAGGATTGATTACAGCTGGTAGCCTCTCTGTGCACAACATAAAAAAGGGTTTGTTTGAATACACCAAGTACAGGTTAATAGGAGGTGTAGCCACTTTGTCAACATCTGGAAGAAGACCTAAACTGTCACCCTCAGCTGAGCGAAAATTTGCTGAAATCCTCTCAGCTGACCTCTACTGTATATTTAAACAATATTTTACTGTATGCCTCTTAAAACAGTTATAACAATTACTCTATGGGTTTTTGTGTTAAAGAAATCTTACATAATTCTCATGATTTTGGCTTAATGCCAGTGAATGGGATGCCTCTGAAAGAATGTGTGTGTTTTGGTCACTTTACGTAATAAAATTACATATTAATATAAGCATTATTTTACAGTAATCCGCTCTTCATTGATTTCCGTCTATACAAAAATAACCCCAGAATTGTCTTAATGGCATATACTGATAGCTGATTGGTCATGTTTCAGTACACCTGATCGGTTTGGTCGATCAATGAGTTTGAAATTGAATATGCAGCATCAGTTATCACATTACCAGGGTGTGTTTCAATCCTGACAGACATTTTTAGGTCTCTGCTGACACAGGATATACTATTTAATGCCCCATAGACCATTTAAAAGTCAGGCAATTGTTTAATGTCTTATATTAAATAGCCTTTGAAGGTTGAAGCTAAAGATGTGTCCTTCTGCTAAATCTGACTGAAGAATCTCTGGCAACTCGGCATGATAGCCGGGCTATAATGATAAACATTCACCCTGTGATTACTGTGAAATACTAAATATGCTTGATGATCTGCATGATGTTATTACAATAAACACTGTCTTTCTGGCATTATAAAATGTACTTACCATCAGGGAGACAATTTTCAGGGTCCATGTCCTCCTCTGCCATCTCGGAGTATTCATCTTCCTCCTCTCCAGGCTTTCGGAGGTCAATTGTGCTGCCCTCGGATAGGCTGATGTCGTCACTCTGAAAGCCAAGTGAACCAATCAGTCTGCTGATTGCTTCTGCAACACTTCTAATGATGATTCTTACAAGACACTTGTGCTGAGAGGTAAAAACCCCAGTGATGTCTGACAAGCTCTGGCTTTACTCTTATTATTTTATTCACAGTGTTAAATATTCTGCTGCATCCTTAACAAGTTGTTTTTAGTAAAACGCACAGAGTACACTTTAATCCTAGAGTGGGTGTCATTTAAACTGGCAGACTATGCATCAGCAGGGTGTCCTGTACACCCAAGTTCTGTGCTTCTGTGATTCTTTTGACATATAAATCAGTGTATACATAATTACAAATTAGAAATATGTGATTAAGCAAAGGAAGCTTGTGTGAATGACATTTTTAGACAGATAATTAAGATGAGTTGATGGTAAAGTTATATCTTTGCAATTTAAATGCATGTAGATTCTCAAGATGTCATGACCTAAACACTACTGCGGAAATCCTGTCTAAGGACCAGGTTAGTAAGGGGTCGATGCAAGTGTATAAACACATCGTTTTCTTTATTTGAGTGAATCCACGAATCATCGGGAAAGTCTGTTATGAGGGCTCGAACACAGGCAGACAGCAGCAAAGCAGGGGGATGCGTAATCATAAGGGGAAACGGGTGCGGGTGAAAAAACAGTAAATATTACACATGGAACTGGAACTAGAAAACAAAGCTTGGATGTAATGAAAGAAAATATGGACTATGAGACTTTGCAGTGGTACTATGACCCGACACAGTATAAATAGGCAAATCAATCAAAGGCGAGACACAGAACAGGTGAGCACACAATCAGGTAACGCACCAGTGACAAAGTGGGTGGAAACAGACATCACTACCAGCCATACTATTCAAAAGAACGTAGTGTATCCTCTCCTCATATTTACGTCATACATAATGGGGTAAATTCATCAGTGAGGTAATGATAAGCTTAGATCAGGCTTGTCGTGTCTCTCAAAAAGCACTTGGACCTGAATGAAATGAATAATAATGTCAATATGCAGTGTTATGTGGTAAGTCTGATTCTGTTTTACCTAGTCTCAGGTTTCAGGTGAGGATCTGATAACATTCTGGGTCAAGGGCAGATACATTTCCACATCGTTATACAAAGAACTGAAATTCTATTCAAATGCATCGAGTGCACGGCAGACAGACAATACAGCTTTAGCAAATCTAAAAAAGATGTAGCAGGTTAAATTAATTGGCAAATTAAATTAAGAAGAGTAATTGCTACATTAACACTGTGCCAACATGCGTTCTGATGAATTCTGCCATCGTTTCAAGCACCGTATGGGAGCATAGGATATATTGCAAGTTCGCCACATCCTTTTGTAATCACAGCCTCATCCTTTACTTCAGGAGTGTTTGCAGGATTGATGTTTCACACAGAGTTTGGGGACAGCACACATAGGTGATATTTATTTGGGTTGGGGGTTAGAGCATGTTCGTGTGCACCTTTGGGACCTGCTGTACCCGATTGCTGTACATCGATTCGGCCCCATCGCCATACCTCTTCCTCCTTGAACAACTCGCATGAGACAAAAGCTATTCAGGCTGTTGTGTGGCATTGTTGTAATGCTGACGTGAGTGTCTGATGAAACCTAATACACCCCGTTGCCCTCCCTTGCTCGTGAGACCCTGTGGGTGACATTTTCGCCCCCGGCCTCTCTGGTGCAATAAAAAGCTGACACCACATCAACACGGGTAGACAATATATCTTGACACGGAAGGTGAGGAATTCGTTTTACAGACTTAATTACGAGAATTTAGAAAGCGTGTATCAGTATCATCTGCGAGTTCTTGATGTGTGCATATATGATCAACACTTCATAGCAAAATGCATGGACAGTAGAGTGATGTATAGAAATACAAGAGAATGAATTAATTTCATGCAAATTTTCCCCATCTGTAGTGTTAAGCTGCTAACAAATCTGCTATATACATGTATATATATGAAGCAGGACAGTGTCGGTTTGGAAAGAGGGCAGGAAGAGGAGGAAAGATAAAATGAGGAGACTGGGCAGCTGTGGAAATGATGTGCATCCTTCCTGACACGAGGCTGCTGTGTCTTGGTTTCGCATTAAAGCAGAGGGAAATGTGGCGTGGCAGTGCATCGGAACAGTGGAGGAGGTGAGAATAAGCTGGAATCCACACCAACCAAATGGGAGCAGGAAATTATGCATCGTCACCGCAGTGCACGATCATCAGAATAACCCAGACATGTTAAATAAATATCAGTGCTTCAGTGCCTTACATGTAAATGTAAGGTAACATGCAGTGGCATATAATGTTTATTGTAAATGGAGTTTGAAATTCACCCAGTCTCAGACTGTGTCGCTTGAGAACACATCTTTGTCTCTGTGTCTGTATAAGCAATCCGGAATAATCTGTCCATTTCTTCATTCTTTACTACACCGGGATCATAACAATGCTTTCTGGGCAAAGTGAGGTCCTTTCAAGACCCACGGAGATGAGCAGAGACGTCACGCCATCAACCGATGCACTCACCTGCCCACACAGGCCACAGGCTTCTTCCTCTAACAATAAACTGAAGCCTTCACCAAGCCAACCTTTATTCAAACGGCATACACACATAGAGAAAGCTCTGAGGATCAGCTTTCCGTCTGCCTCACCATAGAGTGAGAGACAAATGAAAACTCTCCCATTGTAGGATTTAATGTGATTGAATTGTAATTGAACACGGTTGCAGCATGTCCTCAACGGAGCGATGATAATACAGTGCAGAGCACACAGTGATATTGTTGTCTGTCGTACATACAGCCTTTCATAAAGGCCTTACTGTAGGTCAGTGTGGGTGAATGAAGTCACTGACGACAGGCTATTGTCATCTTCATATGATGGCGTGTTAGGATACAGCCCTTCCACACACCCAGGAGCAACCGCCAGTTAATGGCCCGTTCTCGTTGGCAGGGCATGTATGTGTGGAATTCAAGCACTGACCATGGTAGAGTTTCACATTCCAGCACCGCTGACCACCACAAAAGCCCTATAAATATCAATGCAGGGGTGCAAGGGCCCGTAGCACGCCATTCAACACTGGAGCCAAATGAAATCAGACCTATAGACAGTGTGTTGTGCTGTCTGCCAGGCTCTCTGCCATGGTGGATCAGGGTTTTAGGAAGGTACCGTTACAGAGGTTTACTGCTAGGGATGACTGAAAACAACACGAGAACAAAGCAGCAATCAGCAAACCAGCCACTTAATTCTCATTTACCGTGACCTGGAATAAATCTATCAGAGGAGAACTTCACAGGCTGAATAGAACCAGTTTATACGACTTTAGGGGATGCAGAATTTTAAATATATGTCACAGGGCGACTAAGAGACTGCAAAGTATTAAAAACATCAATAACGGTATCAAATCAGACAGTTCCACCGGGTTATTCGAAACTACAGCCTTTCTTTAGAGTGGTACAGCGTTGTGGTCAGTATTATAGTCAGCAAATGCTGGACAGAACATATCCATTGTGCATTACGCTTGTTTACTGAACACACTACTGATCCAATTTGCTGAAGCATTTAGTGATGGCGCCATGGTACGTCTAGCACAGTACCACTTTACAGCCCACCTTTGTGGCTAATGTAACTTTCCTGCTTTGACTATTACAGAAAGCATAACGCATAAACTTAAAGTCTCACCACTTTGATTGTAGTGGAAATGAGCCCGCTCATACCGGCATTGCATGCAGTAAGGACTTTGTCCCTCATATCTCACACCGAAACGTATTAAAAATCATATCTAAATGGTTTTCCTATGTTGGGAATATTCACCCAACTACTGGGGACCATTTTGGTGCTGTTATTGTTATTACATACTTCAAGTCCTGAATACCAACATGAAAACCAGCACCAAGAAAACCAACACCAAGAACTAAGACAAAAGAGTAAAGAAACTGATGTTAAACTGTAAAAAAAAAATAATGGCAAGCAATCATAGTAATTGTAACAATCATAATTAAAATTAAAGTAATCATAATAATTGTAACAAACGTAATTACAATGAAAATCAACAACCATCATTTGGAGTGTACGTGTTTGTGGAATGTAGATTCCTCAAGTGCGGGTGGATATTTTAACGAAGGTCTACATATGCATGGTATGGCTGTAGCTATGTGTGTTGAGTCTTGCTATGACTAGCTGTTCCTGTTATAGCAGGAAAGGTTATGGGGTTCCCTGGTGTAAATAGATCATGCGTGGTGCCCAGATGGAATCAATTCAGAGGTTGTACTTTTTTGATGGCTTTCTAATTGATATATAGTCAATTATACATGTTTGTTTAATTTGCTATTGCTAAAGTTTGAAGCTGTGTCATGCTCTAGCATTAAACACTGCAATCACTGCATTAGCACAAAATAACATCCACACCTCTCTATGTACATGTGCACTCTGATTGTAACCTGCTGATTTCACGTGGAAAAGTCCACCGTATATATTTAATTTGCGCATCTCACAAATGGAATTAAAATATCGATAACATGCATTAAAGTAACGACATATGAATTCAAAGTACACGGAAAAGATGGATGGCGGATTTATAAGGAGATTTATCCCCCCTCTTCAAATCGGGCCTTAAGTGCATGGCTACATTTATTCACTTTACTAATGTGCGATGCAGCGGAGGACACCTCTTATGTATTAGTCAGGATAACTTAATAATCAGACATACAAACAGACGATCACACCTGATCCAGGTCATATCATATTTATCTAACCCACACAACAAAAACTAATATGTACATGAATGTAATTGGGGTTTACATGGCACGGCCGATTCCAGGAATGTTCCTCGTATATTCTGAGAAGGTCTACAAACCAAGCACACAGAAGACACACAGACAAAAGAAGAAATACTGATGCCTCATGACTCAGCTGCTTTTTATGACTATGCAGACAAACACACCCCCAGGGGCAGATTCAAACACATTGCCATGTGATGTTTAGCCTTTTGCTTCACCTTTCTGACAACACAAACTCCGCTTAGACCTTTTTTTGTTGCCTGAAAACCACATTATTTAGTTCAGGCTTAAAGGTTATCAGGTCAGAATAGGGAGTAAAATAGCATAATCTATACCATACTGTACCACCATATATCTTGCTCATTAAGGGAAAACTGAAAACACGTTTATTTATCACGGCGTTATATGCTGGCAGCTCATCTTGCCTTGCTCGTAAGATATATGAGACATTCGATTCTGATTTTAATGATTTCAGTCTAGGGTTAGAGGCTTCAGCAGAATGTAGTTCAGGAGCGTGAGCTCTGTCTCTCTGTCATGCATTGATGTTATGAGCAGACAGTATCTTTTTTCCACAGTTATGAGCATTGAACTGTTGAGTAAATACAAACAAACAAACAAACAAATAAATCAGTGGTTATATTCTTCCTATGCAATGCACTATGCCCAGTCATTCAGCATCTAGGCTAAAAGTAGGCAAGAGAAAGCATAAGACTAATTGTTTGTAGATACAGGCAAAAGTATTAATATTCTGTACCAATAACAATAGAAAAGGTAGTGTATGCACATGTGGTGGGGAAAAAAAAGGAGTATCCCTTTTCAGCTCATAGTAACTCCTCATTGAATTTCCCTGCATTCTTTTTATTCATAAAACAAACCACAGTTGTTTTAATCTCATTTCAGTTTTCATACATTTAGCCATTTTTTTATTATACTAGTGACAAATTAAAGGAAAACCCCAAGGCTCTATTATCCTATGGGTGGAATTTGTGGTGCAATTTGGGTTGACTTGCCCCTTAAAAGAAAGCATCAGCACAAATCAATATCAATAATCAATCACTAATTGATACAAAGTTCTTCTGACTTTTGTTGGCCTGCGTGGATAACCTAAGAATCACCACGAGATTGCCGTGGATGGAACCGCATGGACACCTCAAAGATGGCTGCTAAAACTAAAGACTGTTTATGTCTGCAAGTCTCCATCACCGAACAGTCGATAACTTTGTTTTGATACGAAAGACGTGAACGTAAAACTCAAAGGAAATCAGAAATGACTCTGATGCTCTTATTCAAGTTCCTTTCAATACACTTGATTCTACAGTATACAGTTCTAGAAGAGAAACGATTTATAATCACACTATCTGCTGCCGCCCAGATGAGGATGGATTCCCTTTTGAGTCTGGCAAGGTTTCTTCCTCATGTTGTCTCCTCCCATTGCCTCTGCCTTGCTCATTAGGGATAAATTTAAATCTACAGTATGTCTGGCTTTCTGTAAAGCTGCTTTGTTGCAATATCCACTGTTCAATGCAGTATATAAATAAAATTGAATTGAGTGGTCTCTTCCAGGATGACCAGTGAGCATGAGGGCTAACTGAATGGTCTTCTGAGAATGAAAACGATATAAATCATATGCTATGGCCTTCGTAGTCACAAGATCTCAACCCACCTATGGGACATTTTAGACAGTGCTCTTTGACATCATCATCATCTGGTGGAAGAAAGGTGTTCATCGCACCAATACATTTCCAAAGCCTTGTAGAATCTATGCCAAGGCACATTAAAGCTGTTCTGGTGGCTTGTGGTGACCAAATACCTTACTAAGACACTTTATGTTGGGTTTTTCTTTAAGGTGTCACCTGACTGGAAATGTATATGTTCTAATGCGTGAGAGTCAAGTTGGTTCCTTTTTCCATTTTGTCATGCATGTCCCTAGTGGTTCTGAAGAAAGCGAGAGAGAGAGAGTGAGAGAGAGAGGGAGGGAAAAACTCATTGCAAGATGCAATGTTTTGTACCCTTATTCCCAAGGCTACCATGCTGTGTGTAGTTCGGGGATACCAGGAAGGCCAAAGGCACATTAGTTTATCGTATAGCGCGAAAGAAAAATGGAAGATTGGCCCAACAGACCACAGCCATTGAGAGGACAAAGCAGTGGAAGAGACTTGGGGATGCAGGTGCACTAAAAGATAAAAGAGGGAGGGTGTGGAGGACAGGTAAATGAAAAGATAAAAGATGTAGAGGGAGACAGAATGAGGCAGAACAGGTGTACAGAAAGATTAAAGTGAGAGAACAAATATCAGCTGGCTCAGAAACATGTCTAGTCAGGTGTGCAGGAGGAGCACAGTCACGTGCTGGAGCCAGGGAGGGTGGCCTAGATTACACTGCCTCTCTGATCAAGAATGGCTTTCTGTGTGATCAGCAAAATGCTGCACTGTTACTGGCTGTTCTTGGTAATGTTTCTTAGTTGTCATACATATCTATTGTGGGTTCCTCTATTTTGGTGTGATTTCACAAAACTCTGAAGTGGAGTGTCAGTAAACTTTTCTTTGGTGATTCAGTCTTAATAATTTTGAGAACTTTGTTTGGGAAGTATGTTTTTTTATAGTATTGCTTTGTTTAATTTTAAAGAGGTTTCACAGGTCTCACACACTGATTTTAGATTTTGTCCAGATTTTTCTGCATTACGTGTACTTATACTGAATCAATTTGCAGTTGTTTTGGTAGAGAACATCCACAAGCCAAAAGAACATCCAGAAGTTTTGGTTTCATAGATGAAAGCGTGGCTTTTTCTCGTTGCGATCAAGTGTAAAAACAGATCATTAAATTATATGACTCGTTAAAATAATTCTATAATAACGCAGTGTGGCATTATGCAGAGGGATACGCTCAGGAATGGGCAAATGATCTATTTGAGTTTGACGTTCACAGGAATACAGATGAATAGAACGTCCAATACATAATACATAAATATGCATGTGTGTCCGTTTTATCTTGATACACTTCAGTTCATTTGTTTACAGTTGCGTGAAGATGACCACCAGAAACTGCCGCTGGGTAAAAATGGTGCTGTTTATTCTTTTTCAAAAACCAGGGCAAACTGATGTTCAGTTTATAGGCTGGAGGACTAGATTTAGAAAAGAGTAGCTTTTACCCTATCTTTACAGAAAATGTCACAACGCCGTCTTTTATGCACCAAAGGGAGGCTTAAATTGCATTTGCCATGTGGAAATGTGTCTGCTGAAAAGAGTGTCATTACAGCAACTGTCTGAGCAGTCTGTACATACAATAAAGCTATACCGAAGAGTTATTTTTGCACTTCACGTATACAATAACATGTTTCTTTTAATAAAACTCCCTGAATTCCTCATTTTTTTAAATAATCATAATATTTAGTATAGAGAAAACTCCCTAATTTCCAGTCAGTGAATTATAATATAATATGTAAGCAATAAAATATGGCAGGAAGTGCTGTTATAGCAAACTGATCAATGATTGGGTGATGATTTTGTGAATGATGACAGGCTATTACTAATTCAAGTCTTTCTGATGATGTTAATCAGGGATTTTCAAACACAACAGTCTCTAGAGTTTACACCGAATGGTGTGAAAAACAAAACGTATCCTGTGAGTGGAGGATCTGGAGGCTGAACCGCCTTGCTGATGAGAGAGAGTGGGATCAGAGGAGAATGACCAGGAACCAGCTGACAGGAAGTTTTTAGTAACTCAAATAAGTACTCTTTACAACCATGGTGAGCAGAAAAGCATCGCAGAACACACAACACGTCAAACCTTGAGGTGGCTGCACTACAACAGCTGAAGACCAAATCAAGTTCCACTCCTGTCAGCCAAGAGCAAGAATCTGAGGCTATCATGAGCACAGATTCACCTCAAGGTCTGATGTGCATGCTGAGATATTTTTTGGTCATACAGTATGAGTATAGCGCAAATCAATCTGCGCATTTTCCTCTGCCCTCTCTAATCAACAAGGCATTTACACCCACAGAACTGTCGCTCGCTTAATGCGTACGTTTCTCACACGTTTCTGTGTAAACTCTAGAGACTATTGTGTGAGAAAATCCCAGGAGATCAGCAGTTTCTGAAATACTCAAACCAGCCCTTCCGACACCAACATCCATGCCATGATCAAAGTCACAGAGATCACACGTGTTCTTCATTCTGAAGATCGATGTGAATATTAACGGAAGTGTATCCGCATGATTTTTTGCATTGTGCTGCAGCCACATGATGACTGTTTAGATAATTGCAGTTGTACAGGTGTTCCTAATGAAGTACCCGCTAGAACCCAGCAGTACGCTGATTATCCACGGATAGTACACAATGTACATTTAGATAATATACAGATATAAAGATAACCTAGGAATCTTTAAATTATTTAGGGATAATACAGAATACATAGTATAGAACTGAAGAATGATTACAGACTTAATGGTGTACTGGAGTGAACATGGAGTGATAAAAAGGTTATCACATGCATGTACAACAGCAATCTATGAATCATTTATCATCCCCAAGTTTTTTTATTTAAAGATTGTCCCTGCTTTTACTGCAGGGTAGGTTGTTAACATCTAAAATGTCAGTTTAATAATTAGCATATTTGCATGTGTGTGTGTGTGTGTGTGTGTTTGGCCTTGAACTTAACTCTGTTACTGTACAATCATGTAAATCTGTGTGCCAGGGAGGTGTGGGTAGATCAGTGGTCTCTGTCTTTTTTTTTTTTCCCTTTGTACTCCCTGCTTCTCCTAACAACATGACCCTTATGAAAGAGAGCAGCCTTGCAAGGGCATGTGCTTATGCAACCAGACTCACGGGGGTGTGCATGAAGGAAGACTCCAAGCACACCAGCAGCATAGCTCTCACATCACACACGCCAACATGTCGAACACAGACGAGCTCAACCGAGGGTCCAGGCATGAGCCGGGGCAGCCAGGGGCCAGTGAGCCACTGATCTGCTGATAACTATATAAAAAGAGAGTGGGTTTGTTATCTGACCCCTGAAGAGCTGCTCTATACCTCTCAAGTTCAATGGCTTGCAATTTACAGACCCAATGAACTGTGTGTGTCAAGGTGTATCAGTTGCATCAATTAGCATTTGATATGTTACCATCTACTAGCATAGCAATGCGGTTTAAAATAGAGTCTGATGTTAATTTAGATTTGCAACATGAAAACAGTTTAAATGGCACTGTGTGTGCAATGTGTGTTGCACGAGATAAATCCGCCTCAATCATTTCATAGTCCATTCCAGGTGGGGGTGAGGATGAACGAGGTGGAGGCTCTGGACCAAATAAATTGACAAATAATTCTTTCCAGCAAGGTACACTGAAATGAGACAGCTATTTTCTTCTTTTTTATTAATTTGTTTATTTATTTATTGAGGGGTCAGGAGCAGCGTCTGCTCAAAGGAAAATGACTCGGGAGGAGGCAAAAACACAAAACAGGAAAAAATAGCCTTTCTGTGTGGGTGTTCAGAATTGCAGTTCATGTGGAGTGAAAGCTCTTGTCTGCCTGATAGCCACTTATTAGGCTCCCTATGCGTGGCTCTCTTTCGCCAGGAGAGGAGAAAGCCGTGCACTGCCCTGGAGGTGCAGAGAGGGCAAGACAGAAAGGAAGGATGAAAAAGGAGAGGAAGCCTAAGCTAAGGCAGTTACACTATAGTGAGGCTCTTTGTATTGCAGCAAAGCGTGATTAGGGCTGAATTTAAATACACACTTTGTTTCACATCGTTGAGGCTTGCGGTCAGATTCGCTGCTATTGTGCACGAGCCACATGGTGAAAAGCCGACTAATGAATTACCCTGTTTGGAATTAGGCAGGGTGATGTGGTTAATGCCTCTACTTACTTCGCTGAGCACTTCACTGAGTGCCTCAGTATGCTTGGATGTAATGACATCTGTTGTAGATCAGTGTAGATAAGATGTTCCGATATCATAAAGCACATTCTAGCTGAATCAATTGCTATAATTGTATTATTGTACTTGCAATTAATTATCAAATCTCTTTTTTTCCTGTGGAAAAAGAGAAGATCTGAACCTCCTCAGTGCAGATTTATTTTATCCATATAATCCTTTTATGAAATATCCAATATTACATTCATTATCCCGGGATCAGAGTACATGATGTTTGTGTCTTACAAGACGGTCGGAGTAGGCAATCACAGTGCCGTAAACTCTTGCCATGTCTTGGTCAGGAAACTGGCAACACTACAAGCTTGTCCCTGACTAATCATCATTCATGTCCTTGGAAGAGGGTCAAGAAATTGTAAATCATGGCTACAGAAGCAACGTTAAAGAACACATCGTAGGAGTTTTTGAGAAAATGCAAAAAGTTCTGACCTTGGCTGAACACATATTTATTAGTTTTTTAATAAGTCAAAGTTTATATTATTCATCAGCCTGCATGTTTTTGAGTTTTTAAGGTTTGTATTAAACACATTTAATTAGTGACCTAATAAGTATTATAATACTTATTATAAGAGCGCAGTAAGAAATACAATAACTTTGGTAATCAAAAACTGGCTATGTCGCACTGTCTCTTCCAGCCGGGGGTCCCCGGACCCCACTTTGTGAATCGTGGGATTCAAATATTTCAAGTAAAGATTCTATAATTTAATCACTTTTTTTGCACATGTGCAGACAGATTCATTTGAGATTTGACATGTTCCTGTCTTTTGTCTTTGAGAGATCCAGAGAACTAACAAACCACAATAAACCACTATCCTGTTTCCTGAGCCACTTATTGTCCATGGAGCAGGTGGGCAAAAAGCAATATAGTCAAATCAGGGAAACCTGACCTGTTGATAAGCATCAGTCAATAGCATGTTAGGCAAACAGATATCAGGTGGGGATGTGTGGTTTATTTGTTTCTAGCCAGTCTGATAATGACCCTACAACTGGAAGAAAAGTTGTGATGTGGTGTTTGAATAGAGTCTGCTCATTGTTGAGTAATATTAAAGTTATTTCAAGAGCATCGAATGATTTGACTTGAATGCGAGTCAAATGAGAGAGGATTAAAGAGCATTATGTGTGGAGCTTCCCAGACTGGTAGTACTGTTGTTCAAACAATATGGCCAGTCGGGGAGGCACCACACACATCCTTTTATTCCACTGACTATATTTGTGTGAAAATGGGTAGGAAATGGTCATTTAACAACAGCAAACTGCATAATAGCTATCAAACTTAGAGCACTTGTAATAAATTAAAAGCCATCAACTAACGTGGGCATCAGACGTCCTAGTGCTTTAGAGGTATAATGTGGAGTGGCTCTCACCTGAGTGCTGGGGTGGATTTCAGTGTGTCAAGAGCACTCAGCATCCAGCCACCACGTGGTGAAGAGGCGACTAATGAATTAGCCAGTTTAAAGTCTGGAATTAGTCCAGTGAGGACAGTACAAACGTGGGATATTCAGCAGAATGCTGGGGTTAACGCACCTAATTAATTCATTGAGGACTTTCAGTGTATCACTCTACATGGGTTTCGATGGTCAGGTGAAATGACATCTGATAAATGGTATTACAGTCAGTGATGTATGAATAGTCAGAGTGCTTATAGTAAGACCAATAAATTCTTCCCCATTATAACAAAACACTGTTGAATTCCCAATCATTGGTTGATATTAATGCACACCTTCTCATAAGTTATCACTTCTTAATTACAGCTAATTCATAGGGACTTGTATGGCAGATGCTCCACATAATATAATGTTGATGAATGGTTTAAAAAAAATCTGTCGATCTTCAATGAAGAAAAATTTAAAAAAAAAAAAAAAAAAAAAAAAAAGAATTGGTGATACGACGAAGCTTTCTGAAAGAGATTTTTACATTCGTTTTTATTATTATATTACAGTTAGAGAAGGGGGCGCCACTGTTATCATTTTTGTAACAGCCAGCAAGCTTTCCTCCAATCTTCAGGACAGAGGACACTGTGCTTCCCGATAACATGGCAAGCTGTCTTATTTAATCGAATGTAAATGATAACAGGAATGAACTAGTTTTGGGTATGTGAACTATAAACTGATAAGTATAAGGTGTAGTTCATTAATACAAAGTAATGGTTGGCAAATTGCTGTGGAATAACAGGAATTAAAGAACACCCATAGCAAATTATTTTCAATATCAGCACACCCTGAAGTGTTTTAGTTCTTACTTAGCAAACTCTCCTGCCTATGTAAAATGCACTGTGGACCACAAATACAGTGGGGTGTGTTCATACTTTCTGAAGCGTGATCTTAAAAAAAAAAACTCACCGGTTTGGTTTCTACTTCCTCCTCTTCGTCAGAGCTATCACTAGCTTCATCATCGTTGTCTTCCTCCTCCTCTGGAAACTCTACATCCGACTCTCCAGGTGCAATAGGCACACTGATGGTCAGGTTGGGGTTGGTCATGTAGCTGTCATCTGGAGAGGCGCACTTATCTCCAGTGCGGCCGATGACCCCCGCTGTGCCGTTGCCCTCAGCCCTCTGGGCCTGCTGGCTGAGCCTCTTCAGCTTCAGCATGGCCTTCGCCTCTTTGGCCTTCTGCCGTCTTCGCTTGAAGTTGCCATTGAAGAAATCACACAGGGCCCGGCGCAGCCACAGGATCCCTCTTTGGATGCGACCTATTGCAATTTGCAGGTTGTTCAGCTCGCCGTCATCGTCTGGCGCTGACAGGTTGTCTGCACTGAAAGAGCTGAGCAGCAGAGCCAGGAAGAGATTCAGAACCTGAGGAGAGAGCAGATCCAGGCACATTATACACCAAAACATTACCATTACAACAGGATATTAGTTTCCGTCTTAGTTCCTTCCACAGTTCCTTCAAACTTGACCAGTATGAAACACAAGGTTCAGATGTAGCTAGGCTAAAATCCATGATAAGGAGCCTGGCTTTACTATGCCATAGGCATTTCAGGCAGACCTCTAAGTGCTAGCAGCAGTGATAGCATTGTTAAACAGCAGGTGGGAAAAGGGGGAGCTGTTGTAAATGTCATGTCTAACTTTGACTCTCACAAAGGGAGCCATGTTCAATAGTGAACCATGTGTACATAGGTGTGTGTGTGTGTGTGCGTGTGTGTGTGTGTGTGTGTGTGTGTGTGTGTGTGTGTGTGTGTGTGTATGGAGGGGGCAGACTTTGATTAGGCAGACACAGCAACCGCATCCTCTATGGTGTTGCTTTGGTAATCAAACGATAACTATGCGTGCTGTTCCAATTTCCTCTCAGTAATTATGCACAGTTATGAATGAAAGCTACCTACAGGAACCATCAAATTAAACAATATGAAGCTGGGGATTGCCTGATCGTCCAATTGCTATTGTAAGAGGTTAATAGTTTTACATTTTCACAAAGCAATCAAAAGTAACTGATGTTTAGCTGATAATTTTACAACATAAAATATGGTTTCATTTTAAAGATTGTAAAAAAGCTTTGGAGTCACGACGTCTCTGTATGTAGTCCTTGTCTATGGAGCATCCATGAGTCCATCTTTGGCTGGTAAAATCTGAAATAGTATGCTTCATCTTTTTGTGTTTAAATTCAAAAGCAAAAGGAACATGCCCTGCACATTCTCACAGCCATGTGCTCCTGATTTGGGCCAGTTCACCTCGCCATAAGCTACGCTAGATTTCCTAAGCCAGACACTGAGTGAAACGCAGTGTAACACACCATGTGGCCAAACAGGCTTAATTAAAGTTCTCCTGTCTGTGAAAGAGGGCTCAGGTGCCCTACTGGCTACCCGGGGGCTGCGGCCGTTGCCATGGCACCGCGTTGCTTTGGTCACCTCCACAAAAGCAGATCTGCACTTGTGCGGTCTTATGCAATGCTCTCATTGTGTGGCTGCTTTAGTCGCAGGTTATCGCTACAGCCAGGGGAATGTGTCTCTGCAAGGAAGCACAGCATCCATTTAAAAATGACTGCACATTAAACAAGGGCCTTTAAACCTGAGTGACATTCTTTTAAAAATAGTACTTCCTGTTATATAGACAGAGAGACAAGGTAAGTCCCAGTGCTGTGTTAACCCCTTCACTCCTTGTACGTTGTACTTACAAGGAAGAGCAAATTAATTTTTAATGTGACACCTAGACATTCAGACTGACAAAGACAGTAGTAGTATCTTCAGAAGAGAGAATAACAGCAGAGGGAATTCGCAGCTTAATGATACACAGAGCCGTAGTGTTGATCTTGTTAAACAAGACCTTTTTTGGTCCTTAAGACATAACCAATCCTTCAGAACTCTTCACAAATACTGCAACTTTTGCACAGTTAGGAAAACTTCTGAAAGATAAAGAAAGGATGTTACATGGAGTATAGGGCTGCCAGTTCCTCTCTGTCACGGTGGGCTGTACAGAGAGGACAACCCCCCCCCACTCACTACGCTGGACACAGTGTGAGTCTCTGTGTGAATTTCTCGCTGATGCTGACAGAGGGAATTAGAAGCCTGAGTCCCCTATTTTCTGCCCCACTGACCAGAACACAGATGCTTCAGACTCTAGACCGATCAGAGTGAGTCTACCTGGTAACAGTTTACTCACAGAGACACCTGCTTACTTTACCATACCGCTTTTCACTTATTTTAAACATCAATAAAATTTACGTTGTTATTCCTAGTTTGCAGAACGCTACATTAGCAACGATGGCTCTTTGAACTCTCAGACCAAAAAATGAAGAATTATTTTAAGCAGTGGAGTTGGGGCTTTAATTTAAAATTGCATGGGTCCTTTTTAAACTGTAGGTGTAACTGAAAACTTGAAAACCATTATGGCTTGTGGAATGCCATGATAAGCACCATATCCAGACAAATATCTGACACTGTTATAGCATTTTAAATGCGATAATAATGTCATCTTGTTTGAAGACGCAAATATACACACAAAGAGCCTCCATCTAGACAAAATAGTGCTTCGGTTAAAGCCACCCGTCATGTCCAGGTCACTCCAAAGTTCACGTAATTAAACTCAAATATGATCTGTAGGTAAATAATTTTAGCCTTGTCTTGGCCAGATAATCATCTGGAGATATGACACTAGATTAAAATTTCCTATGTAAATGGCTCACAAGCTCTTTTTACTTACAGAAACATACAGAGTATTTCTAGTGTGGTTGGCTTTAATTACTTCTCAAATCTCTTCTTATTTCCCTGCCATATTCAGAACACCAATTTCTCTACAGTATTCATTTCCTGTATCTACATGTAAAGCATTCCTTACATTATGCCGCAGTCTCTCCAGAGTGCACGCACTAAATGAAGTATGATTGTGTTCAGAACAACTGAGAATCAGGTTTAAACCCCGGTTGTGCTGCTTGTATGGCTTCATGACCCAGTACTTTTGACAAGCCATAATCTCAATGGCAGAAAAGGCCAGCAGAGATCCTCCATTGAACCAAGTGCACTTAAGCTTCCACATTACATGAATGTGTTGTGTTCTCCTTTGAGAGTGTAAAGTTGTTCAGTCTAAGTAATGCTGCTTGACCAGCATTCAGAGAAGATGTCATGTTTAAGAAACATCTACAAGTAAATGTAGAATTAAATCATTTCTAATCCTACACTCCAGTGTCACCCAGAAGAGGACAGGTTTTTGAGTTTGGTTCATCAGAAGTTTTCTTCTTGGTGTTTTTTTTAGCGTATCTATTGTTAGAGGTGCTATACAAATAAAATCTAATTGAATTAAATGGACTAAAATAACTACATGAACAAAAATGTGCATGAATTCCTCAATAAATGGGACTTGAACAGACATAGGCTAGTGGCTATAATGGCTCTTTACATGTAACAATGGTAACTGAGAGGGTCCTGAATGCTCAGTGAGAACCTCCTGGGGCAATGCATATTGTTCTTCACTAATGCATTAAATGTGGACCTTTCCGAAGATGGCATCATGCTGAATGCATTAAATCCTGAATCACAAACCCAAGCCCTAATACAGAGATGCTTACATAGTGAAAGTTCATTTAATCTGCTCCTCAGGACACTGACCAACAAACACAGCATTATCACATTATATAACTGAGTAAATGGCAGAAATGTGCTACCGAGCAAGTAATACAGCAAATCTCATATTGTGGCGTGAAAAATTCTGAAAGACTCCAACTGTTGTTCAGAACATGTCAATCAATAATGTCAGTCTGTGGGATGATCCCCATTCATGAACACCAAGAGATATTTCCTCAGTTGGAATTTCGATGATAGAGGCTCTGTTTAACAAAGTCTTTCATAAGTGTTCGATGAGATCTGGTGACCGTGAAGGCCACAGCATTTGATTTATATTATTTTCATCTTCATCAAACTATTCAGTGAACCATCATGCCCTGTGGATGGGGACAGGGTCATCCTTGAAGAGACCACTCCCATCTGGATAGAAAAAAATGTTTCATCAGAGAAATGTGATCAGTCAAAAGAACTTAGTATTGATTCGCAGCGACGTTTTTGGGGTCACATGACCCAAGCCATTCAGTAAATAAATAAATAAAAATGTTAGGAATTTACCTGGCTTAATCAATACATATATCGAATACAAAAACAAACAAATGCATGCATTTTCTTTCTTTTCATTGAGTCATTGGTTTATCAATTTCTTGAATCATTAATCTTTGTATTTAATTTGTCGCCCAACTGTATGTGCTTCCTGTATTTCAGAGTTTAAAATATGGTATCCTGGAGGTCACTTTTGTTTAATAGAATCGAAAACAAGTAGGATTGTTCTGATGCAGCTCAATGGCTTCACAATGGCCAAAGTGTCTGTAAAACTAATGTCTTTAGTTCATGAAGGCGTGATCACTATTGCTCTCTTGGCACAGTTTTACTAATCTAATCATTTACAATGCGATAATATGTGGCAAGATATGACACTATTTCCAAAATAACCATGATATTTTAATGTCTAGGAATCCACGTCAGTGCTTTTCCACTCTGTCCCCTCCTCTAATCAACAATGAGGAGTGCCCTTTTTCCGGCAAAGCCAAGGCCCTTACAGGGAATAAATCACGGCCTGACCACCAACGTGGCATTTCAATATGTGAGATGGCTCCCCTCCTCCTCTTCTTTTCATCCACTGGCCTTGGACCCCCAACAACATCACCATATTAGACATCTGAGGGCTTGCCTTTGCTCCCTTGTTTCATTAGACTGTGATTTATTTCATCCATTTCAACTGGAAAAAAATAATATCATTCGCTCTGATGCAATTCCACCTGATCCCAACCCATTTACCTAATTGGGGCCAGTTAATTGCTGGATTTGATGCAGCTCTCACTCTCGAAGAGTTACGCGTGATTTGGGGATATACACAAGCTCTACGGGATTACTGTGTTGCTCAATAAAACCAAAGCATGATAGAAATCGAAGGCAGAATCCACTGGATCAGACTGAGAAGAACAGCCCCTCTGATTACAGTGTCTATATGTGAATAATAGCCCTCTTTGTCAGTATACAGATTAAAGAGAAGAGGAATGAGTGCGGGCTGATTTGAGACACACAGGGAGGTAGAAGAAGAGGAGGAGGAGGAGGCTGGCCAGATGGAGGAGGTCAACCGGGGATGGACAGCAAAACACACAAATTAGGTATGTTCCAGACGCCAGGGGGGTGTGACGAAGCTGAGATGTGCTGAATGGCCAAGACATTATTTAGCCAGAGAGTCATTTCCTCAGATATCTCATCTCTCTCTCTCTCTCTTCACTTTTACCTGAGCTGATTCAGCTTCTGTGAAACAAACAGGCTTGTACAGGTTTGAACAAATTTGAAATTCAGAGTCTAAAGTCCATTAACAAGATAATTAATTTATTTATTTTTTTATCCAACTGGCTATATTTGTCATTTGGCAGACACCCGTATCCAGAGCTACTTACATATGTCTTATATATACAACTAAGCGAGGGCCCAACACAGGTAGCGTGGCAGTGCTGGGATTTGACTTTCTGCTCACTAGTCCAACGTCTTAACCTCTAAGTGTGCAATGCTCTGGTTATGAACAAAAGAGTATGAATTATACAAATACAAATTTGGGGTGTGGGCGGATTTCCGAATTCCTGAGTGAAAACAAAGGGCGTGCTTTATTATAAAAGCTTACATCAAAAAGGCAAAAGACAAACTAAACCAACACAGTCACACAATATATTATTAAAATGTTATAATAAACTCTATATCGCTGTGAAAATTGATCTCTACAACAACTAATCCGCCGTTCTATCACTGCTCATGAATGTTAGCTAACATTAAATATCACATTTTATATGGTAATAAAATGCCAAGGCAGTATTAGTAATGAAAAGGCATGCTATCAGCTAGCTAGCATTAGTTAGCTAATGTTAGGTAATATAAATATTGGCTTTTGCTAGCTAATGTTAATTAGCTAAACTGTAACTTAATGCAAAAGTTAGAAACGATCTAACGTTAGCGTTTATCCTTAGACACGTGACACAGTCTAATTCAGAAACTCCGAAGGCAAGAACGCAGTGTAGTAAACAAGCTAGATAGCTAGCTACTTACATTAAACTACGGAGTCTCCATTGGCTTGTGTGATGAAGGGGAGCATAGACTTTAATGAGGACGCAAGCCATTGCAATGATGGGAGTGAGGCAGGAGGACAGGTTTATGGACTTAACTTATGCAAGGTTAAGAACTTGTTAAGATCCACTTTGGGGGGTGTCTGAAATTGTATTAAAAGATTCTTCCAGGCATGAATCTGGGAAAATATTGCATTAGTTACAAGTACAGGTAAGAAGATTTTGGAATTTCAACCCTCTCTGGTAGAACAATACTAAATATGAGCTACTTGTGAAAGAATATTTTGTAATATTCACTACCAGGCACAAGTTTGGACACCGCTACTCTTTTCCATAGGTTTTTCTTTATTTTTTTTTGCTTTCTACGTTGTAAAACATTACTGAATACATCAAAACTATGAAGCAACAC
>JAQQZR010000033.1:20741326-20772399 GCA_030068235.1 Notoglanidium macrostoma
ACAACCTCTCAACTAAGTAAAGAGAAACAACAGTCCATCATTATCCAGTCTCTTTTAAAGTCATACAAATAAAGAAAAGAATTGAATTAGAATGCGTGTCCAAGCTTTTGACTGGTAGTGTATATTCTGCTGCATTGTTTCCCCACACATGTCTGAAGGCTGTGAGAGGCAAATACACATTCAGATGTACACTAGCTAGGATGCCTGAATAGATATAGACACAGTTGGTGTCCCAACAAACTGCTTAAGTGTTCTAAGATTCGAAACTCTATTGTGCACGTCATTGTCACGGTCACACTTACTAAGTACTAAATGAGAGAGCAAAACTGTTCTCCTTTAACAAAGAGCTGGTCTTTTAGCCAGGATGCTAATTTCAGCTGGTTAACTTGCTAATATCAGGTGTTTTGGGCTTCATTTCTATCCACCTTGCTGTGTTTATGAATCGTCAATCCATTAGCCTTGTGCTGCGGTCTGTGTTCATTCTGTTTATTCTGATTATCGTGTACAGTCTTTTTCAAAAACAGTTGAAAGGAAAAGACTTCTCTGTTAGGATGCCTGCGGCTCTGTGTGTACCGGGGCAAGTCTTTGGCTCTACTTCTTTCAGGCATTATGATGTGGAGTATGCTGGTGTATGCGAGTTCGAAACCTCCAGTCGATGCAGGGCCGACAGCTCTGACTGTGAAGAACTATTACAGGATTTCCAGGGAGACTCACAGAAGCTCAGCAACATCATGTTTTAGAGAATAATTTCTTCCCTGTCTCAATAATGTGTTTATTTTCATTTGTTAAGAAAAAATCACTCATTGTAGCTTAAAACTGGCTTACATTATTCTTCACTAGTAAGTAAAACAGATGATGCGCTCTATTATTTACTAAAAGCAGTAGCAATCATAACATATAAGGAATTGCTGATTGTTACTGAGCGAAGTCAGGAACATGTTTACGATATGAAAATTCAACATCCATGTTAATCGTTTAAAAAAGCAAATTGTGTGCACATTTTGTCAAATTTGTTCAAATTTCATGCCATTTTTAAAAGTTTTATTATTGAGGAAAAAATGTATTAGAAATATTAAGAAGAAAAACATGTCTTGGTAATGGTTGTTTGATCCTGTTGTGATAATTAGGTCATTTCTTTGATTAAAGTGAAATAAATATTTTTCAAATTTATAATATCCAAACACAAAATGATCATACTGCCAGTAATAGGATAAAAGGATACACGGATAAGATATATTTAAATTGAAATGAAAAAAGCAAACAAAACAAACCCCAGTTAATGTTCAGGAGGGCAGTATTCCACCATGTGGATTATGTGGGTTAGTGATTAGTGATCAGAGCGTTTAGCATCCAAAGAGCTGCAGGTCCAAGTCCCAGCACAGGGGAAATAATTCCACTGGTGGTGTACCAACATTCAAATAATAACTGCCATTTTTAGCTCCAGGGACTGCAGTGGGAAGGAGCGGGGCGGGGAGGGGAGGCTCATCGCAAACTTCAACATATAACCAGGAACTTTAGAAACACATGACTAGCTTCTCCTGCGTCTTAATTTATACTTTGTATCTGCTTACACTTAATACGTAGTTATCATGTCGATGTGGATTTTGTGGATCCCTGAATGTGAAAGATACATTTCCTGACAAATTAATAACAAATAGTACACTCCGTAATATTACTCTCTGTCTTTTTGAGCATGACAGAATTTTTTATTTTTTTTTATCAAGCTGCTACAGCCACCAAGATCATAATCCGTACTGTATACATCATGACTTTTTTAAATGAGATCTAAAATGTTTTAAACGAATACGTGTACAGCTTTGCACCACAAGGAATGTGTATTTTCTGAAAAAATTTCCGTGTTTCTTTTTTCGAACCCTATTCAAATATGCCTAATTATCTTGTGATATATTTTTGCTCTGTTTAGTTGATATTTATATTTCTTTAAAATTTCATCAACAGGCAAACTATACACTTTCAAAACTGAAATTTCTTCTTCTCCAAGTGTCATTCTTCAGGTAAATGACTTACTAAGTTTACCACTATTTGGCAACAGAGCAAATAAAATAAATAAATTAATTTGTTGATTCATGTATTCAGGCATTTATATCAGTGCTTTATCCTAGGTGTGTCTGGAGTCTATCCCAAAACAATAAAAAAGAAAAATGTACATAGTAAAGATATCAGGGACTGGAGACATTGAGTCGTAACACAGAGTATAATCCTCCTTATGATCTATTCCACCAATAAGGAATAGGGAAGAGAAGGAAATGCTTGAAATTACTCTTAAATCAGCAGGGGAAAAAAACTTTGACTAAAAGTTAATGTAGTCCAGGCACTGTAGCTGCTTGTGCATTATATGGTGTGGTAGAGCTCTAAAACCCCCGCTGCATGGATGAATTACTCTTGGGTGAGCAGAACTGTGTAATTACATGTGATTAACCTGTGGGAGACGCCCCCGGCACGCTGCTCGTCCTCCTGGGAGCCGGTCTGCCAAACCCGCGCAATCAGAGCAACTACACAAGAAGCAAAACTTCAGCTTCATACTTTACCCTGTACCTAAACTTTATGTTCCCCCATGAGTCGCGGATAACTGATGCTGTACTTTTTATCCTGCGAGGATAACTAGCTGATCTCTCCAAGCTCACATCACACTTTTGTGATACAGGGCTTTATTGGTGGTGTAAAAACGGCTAGAAAAAGCTGACAAAATTCTCACCCCAAAAACCTTCAAAAATCATTGACTCAGTTCACTTGTCCGTTGTAATTAATCATTTGAATTATTCCTATAATAATGGTAATCTGAAATATCGTGGTAATGGTATACGTAAGGAATAAAACACTTTGGAGTATGCTAATATAGGAAAATAATCAATGATGTGATTGTGTGATGCCATTCACATCCAATGGATTATTTTCCAATGACAATAGAAAAAGACTTGAAGCCGCTGTGACTCTGACTACGATGAAGAGGCTGTGCTTCATGTTAATCTGGATACGCATCTGTTACTGTCATTTAGGACATACAGTTGTTAGCAGTAAAGACTAGGGAAGAGTTGCATTGTATTTGGACAAATCCTGCCTTTTGTGCACATTTTCTATGGTGATATAAATCTAAAACACTGGCAATAAACCCAAAAAAAGAGTTGCAGGAGCTGCTTCAATGTGATAACAGTCGACTTCATCACTAAAGGCAGTGAATGAAGCCCTCTTTAACTTCACATTAGTTTGAATTATCCTTCTATTATATTATACTTATGTTTAGTCATTTAGATCCTTCCATGTAATCCATACTTATAACTATTTAGCATATAAGTAATTATATGTAGGGATGACATGCCAGATTGACTTTTTTTTTAGTAATTAGGTCGTGTTAGCTAGTTTAAACTGACAAAGTGACCAAGTAAATTTCATCTTAATCTGTCATATACAGCCTCACATTAAATGTGAATAAAGACATTTCAAAATAAAATAAAGTTTGGAAGGAAGTCGCAGATGACTAGTGCCTCTGGAGAGTGTTTGTAGCTTGTATAGTTAGCTAGAATTGCTAATATGCTAACAAAGCTAATACAAAATAAATGTTTGGAAGCATTGCGCACAGCATCATTACAGCTTTCTGTCGAGATGTTTGGATCGCTTGGTATTTCAGTGTCATTTAAATAATATATTCAATATAACAAAAGTGAAATTGCAGCATTATTGTGACAGAGAACAAAATTACTCAGAAACGTGGTCTTCGTAAGCAGCTGAGTCACTCAAAGAAAACCAGTAATTCACAGTCAGAGCTGTTTGGATGGGATTTGGCAGAGGTTTTCAGCTACTATCACAGTGCTGGGATGCCAGAGAAATTATCAGAGGGGGTTGTGCATGAAAGATTTCCTTAAATGCCCCTCACCGGTATTCTCTGCAGCACCAGTGCTCACAACCCTGCTGAAAAATCCAGCTGGGCCTGAACAGCTACCAGCTGCCAAATCACAGGCCAAGCTGGTTAAACTGGTAGACCATCTTTACCAGCTGCTAAGATATTCATTCTTAATTACTTGATGAAATTGATCGATAAATGTTTGAAATATTCAAACTAATTTCTTTTTTAAGTTGTAACAAAGTCATGTCTATGATGGAGCATTAGCGTTAGTGTTAATTCAGAAACTGTTTCCTTTCTACCAGCACTTACCAGCTGGCAAAGATGGTCTGCTAGGTCGACCAGTTCAGCTTGTGTTTCGGCAGCAGGTGCCTTTATTTTTCAGCAGGAAAATAAATGTATATATGAATGAATGAGCAAATGAATGAATGGCACAATTGTAAGGAACTTAAAGGGGACAACTCACCCTTCCCAGAATCCAATTTGTTGTTTTTGTTTATGTACAGAACAAACATACAAAAATCCGAATGGATCAAGAGAAAGAATTTAAAATATGACAAAATATCTTCAATTTCACATTCCAAAGTATGATCCGTGGCCTACGATGTCGCCGCACTGTTGCGAACTTTTTTTCAAACATGGCACAGTGGAATATCGATGGCAGCGAAAATGGCGTCTCATTGCTTGGCACAGAGATTCCTGGGAAGGGCAGGCTGACCCCTTTAAAAAAGTCACGAAAGTAGTAAGTAATTAATGTTCTATATTTAGTTACATCAGTGAAACAATTGTTTTGGAATATGCAGCCGTCGTTAAGCATCTGAAGTTGTGTTAGCCATTTAGGTTAGCTAAACAGTTGTATTTACCAGTGTTTGTACTTCACTTTGGGTGACAGGGAGTTCCTCAGAGTGTATGCTTGCCTGCTAATAGCTAGTGTCTTTAATATTGTTCTATCTCTAAATTGGATCTTTCAGTTGATGCTGTATCAAATTAGTGTCCATAGTTGTCCGCTTTGTATTTTAGTTAACATGCTAATGACAAGGGACCAGTTTGCTAATGGCGTCATGACGCTGCATGAATGCAAATTATGAGTGATTATTGTTTTCACACCTAGCTAGCCACTATCATCAGGCACTTCACAGTTAGGCTATGTTTGTTCTGATTCATAGCTTGCTGCAGTTACACTGCCTTCTCCTAGCTTACATGGATAACAAAACTGTCAGCTGTTGAACTGACGTTCAGCTAAAAATTAGCCCACAGCATTTGCATAATATTTAGCAACTGTGATAGTAACATTAAGGTGTTAAAATCATTTCTTCAATAATGAGAAGATTCTTCTTGAATGCTTGAGCTGTGATCCAAACCCAATAATACATCACTAGCTTGGTAGTACGCCAGTAGTGTCATTAGTCCTTGAATGTCTATTGACTCAGAATCATCGGTTTAATCTGTGCCGGGGGAAGGGGATGCCACACAACTCGCAGCAACTTCACACAAATGTTCCTCTGCGAGTTGTTTGCAGTAACATTCTTCTGCCAGAGAGGGCTTCATACCCCAAATTTACACACTATAACTATAAGACCAGCATGAAGATAAAGTGCTGTTTACATCTGACCCCTTCAGCTTTAGTCAGTACAACTCCCTCGTACGATGTTAGAACAGCCAACAGCTGAAGCAATAGTTTATTTTTCTAATTGAAATTGGACATGTTTGATGGCTTGGTTTGTATGAAAATATTCTTTCATACTCTAACCTTAATCAGGTTGCACTTATATAAATTCACTTTTCTTTGCATTTTTAAATAAACCAAATGCACTAAAGGTATGGTCCAGAAATGCATTTGAGCTTTATCACTCAAGAGAAGGCGTGTGTCATCTGCCAGCTCACTAGCAAGCACCTACTGTGATGGTCTCGATTCCTGAATGATGGAGCAACAAGTGCAGCTGCTAAAAAAAGAACGAATAGGGAACATGGTAACTGGTGGATATCCTTTTGCAAACTAAAGCATGGAACAAGTTAAAAGAACTTGGTTCCAACTTCACAACTAAAGTCTTTGTATTATGTGTTTGTCAGTAAATAATGTGCAGTCAGTGGTGATGAGACAAAAGAATGCTTGCCTAGTCTTGTTTTGGATGATCAGATGCCGTTATGAAAGGCTGAAAAGCTGTTAGCTGTATTCCTTAACTGGTGTTGATGGGATTGGTAGTACTCCTGCATTAGGCCAGCTTATCCTAAAACTACCTGCTTGGGCCCTGTTTTACTTTCTCCCAGCTTCAACACACATGAAGCAGATCCTCCGTGTTCGCAAACGCATAGATGTGTTGGGAGCTGGGAAAGGGTGGGAATGTAAAACATTTGGGGCAGAAAGTCCCTTTTAGGAGATACCACATTAAGCACACTGATGGCTACATGCATGACCTGACACAGTAAAAGCACCCAGGCAGCTTGTGAGGAGCTAGTCATTCATCTACGCAGGCCATATTGATATGTACAGTCTATGTTGGGGAAACAATTTCATGCACATTCCCAAAATGAAATGCCATTCTTTCTTTTTCACCATGCATCATAGGTGCCAACTCAGTGTGTGCTTTGAAGCTCAAGCACCCCCAATATTTAAGGTAGGGCCCATTATATGCTGTGCTTTGGAAAGAACAATACCAAAACAAAACAATAAGTGAAGTGAAGTGTTGATTATTTGAATGACCAGTATTTTTGTTGTAAATAAATGGCAGCAATTGTGAAGAGTATTCGTTGTTTTTGGCCTGCTCTGACATTAACCCACTTCATGGATGCTCATTTATACACATCATTTCCTGCACGTTTTTTTTTTTTTATTGTTGTTGTTGTTGTTTCTTATTTTTGGAATTCAATTTGTGGAAGGCAGGACGTCACATTCATAGCACAAGATATCTAGTTTATGAAGTTGTATGACACCACAAATTTGAAACCTGTTATAAGCGCCCAAAGAATCTCATAAGCTGGCGATAATTCTGTGCATTGTCACGTCATTTATGTACGTCTCTGCTTTTTTGTAAATTCTAAAGACATACTATTTCAATAAATAAAACATTCTGCATATGACTTTTAACTTAGAACATTCTCTCAGCCTTAGAGGCAAGGATGCATCTTTCCAGGATGCACTTTTATAATTAATAATCATAATAATCCGTTTATAATTTTGTAACTAATGTAAATCAGTGTGGCAATACCCAACAGAGAGGAAGAGACGGCACTTCCATGCCATCATTGCACTAAGCGCAATAAAACCGTGCACTGAAGCACGAAATCTTCCAGTCCACTTGAGGCCTTTATAATGAAATAATGCACTCCAGAAAACATCAAGTGCCTATGATAGCTAATGATGCCATTTAGCTAGAACACATGAGGAGCTCACTGATAGTAACGCATACTCCTGGAGCAGAAGCCCTCAAGACAGGTGGCAGAATTGTGTCAGGAGAAGCTCTGGCAGCTCCTTAATAATGTGCTGTTTCAGTTTAGAAACAGGGAAGATTGAATTTATACCAAAGAAATAGGTAAGGATATACTAATAAAATGTGCATTAAGATTGTTTGACATTTAAGATTGTTGTGTAACCAGGGTGAGTAAAAGGCAGAGGATTGTATTTGAATCTAATTTGTCAGGGAAATGTAGATCTCTGGTGGCAGGGGGTGCACAATTCAAACATTTAGCTATGACAGTAGCAGCCAAACACAGCCCTGGGGCCGGGTTACAACTCTCCGTGCATGCAGCTCGGATTTTTGACTCTTGGCTGATTGGACAGAATGTCAGATGTCTTTTTGTAAGTGTTACAAAAAGCAGATGTACATTTACAGCTATAAATAAGTAGGCTCTGAGCTTTGTCTTAATAACTACTCAATAGTACTGGCTCTCTAATCATCTTGGCAAAATCTAGGTAGATGACACCAAGATGTTCGAACAGTGCGCTGTGCCATGCAGAAGAAAGAAGATAAATCCAGTTCATACATGCTCCATTCAAGCGCCACAGGTCTAAACATTTAGCTGCATAAGAAAGATACCTGGGGCTGTTGCAATTATCTAAGCATCCACCCTTTCAATTTTCACCCCAATGAAAAGAAAAGACACGACAATGCCTGTAACTAAGCCATTTAAGCCTAGCAGTTTCAAAAAATATTTAACCGACTGAAACGTGCAAAGACTGCACGCAAACAAGGATTTGACCACACCCCTTAACTTGTAACGTAGATCACCATGTGAGCGTATGACCTCATCACACAGGTAGCTCTGGTTTTGGGCATCTCACTTTGGTGCAGATGAAAGCTGAACACAAAACTAGCGAGTCCCACAGACCACACACTATAAATAGAGCATTATCTATGCAACACAACAGGCAGCTGACCAGGGTTATCAGACTGTACCTTTGTGAGACAACAGGTGGTGAATGTGTCAGTCAGCCAGTGAGGGAGCGAGAGATAGCAGCCGTAGGTAAACACGCGCCTCGTCACTCTTAATTCTCCCAATCCCTAACGACAACTGTGTGATGAAATGGAGATTCTCTGTTCAAAATGAAATTGCAGTTGTCTTCAGATATTAAGTTTTTGATGGAATGCAGTTTTGACCAAATTGCTGGTACACAGTAGAGGTCATATTAATAATATTTCTTAAGATAGCATATGTTCCCATGTATTACTGTCATCAAAGAGGCTTACGCTCTACCCACTTCGTGTCTTAAAGTAATGATGAACTCTCTCTTTACTTAGTTGAGTGGTTTTTGACTTGATGTGGATTACTACAATTGTGGAATAGGGCTATTTATTGTATATCAACACTGCCTCTGCACAACACAATTGGTGATCTCAAACACATTAAGAAGGCAAGAAGGTCCACTAATGAACTTTTGACAAGGCACAACTGTTAATGTAAAAGCACTCCAGGTGACGACCTCATGAAGCGGGTTAAGATAATGCCAACAGTGTGTCATCAAGCTAAATGCTGGCTACTTTGAAGAATCTAAAATATGAAATGTTTTTTTCTCCATATTCCAACAATTCCATTTGTGTTATTTTATTTCATAGTTTTTATATCTTCAGTATTGCTCTACAATATAGTAGAAAGAAAAGAAAAGAAAAACCTATGAAGGAGTAGGTGTGTCCAAACTTTTGACCGGCACTGTATATCCCTGAAAAGCTTGTTCTTTGATTATATACAATATGTCAAGTTATGTGTCATTATGATACACATGCCAATATTCTTTATGAACCTTAAAAGCCACTTCTTAGTTTCCAGATTATCTAAATTCGTGTTCGACCTTCTTCCTAATTAGAAGGACATTACAGAAGATATTCTCAAAATGTTGATCACTGTTGTATTTATGTTACATTTTACACTGGAGAATGGCATGAAATAACAGTGCATTTTTAACAGTGCATGTTAATAACTTGATTTGAAAAAAGAAGGAAATAACAAATTTGTCTGTAAAAGTGTTTCTCTTCTGAGCATCCTCAGAATGATAGATTTTCAGTCCTGACATCAATACATTTATATGCATATTTCATTAAAGTATCATTTGCAAAAATAAATGCAGATTTAAAGTACTTCTAAGAATATTAAAAGTCTAGCAAAAATTGATTATCTATTGTCAAGGAAAACCTGTTCACCTGTAGTGTCTTGCCTTAAATTGGTCTATTTCAATTTCTATCCTACTTTGTATATTTACCCATATACTCTATGAATATCAGAGTGATTAAATAACATGCTAATAGCTCAGATAATAAATGTCTGAAACAATCCCATATCCATAGCAGTCAGAGATCTGATTAAATATATCCATTCCTTTCAAAAGCCTGCTTAGCTAGTCTATCACTGCCCACAGTATGTATAATATTACCATAATGATGCTTGTGTCTAGCTACTCTAGATACTCCTATATCCATACTCCTATATCCATACTCATATATCCATACTCCTATATCCATACTCATATATCCATGGTGCAGTGATTTATCTGGGTGGAGTCACAGTCTGTGATCTTTCTGTAATCTTTAACTGAATGCTGCTTAACCTATGAATAACCTGCCTGTCCTATGATCCTCAACATAGGTCCATTTTCTCAGAAAACCCTGCCAACCACCACAGGTGTAGACATATGGATATATGTTTCCCGTTTATCCCATGTCCCCCTATATATAAAAAGCTCCTTCAATAAAACACATCTCTGGTGATTTATCATTTTTGCCAACTGCTTTAATCCATGGCAAATGCCAATAAAACTTGTGTATCTGATGAGTAACACAGGGGAAAAGAAAAGTGGGTAATCTCTAAGCATAGCTGTCGTGTTCTAACACCACCAATCAGGTATTCAAAGTTGAATGACCAACGCAGCAGGATCCCACTTGGCAAGGTGTTAACTGCCCACAGGCCTACTACGGAATTAGCACATAGCCGCATACTAAAGAGGCCAAAACACATATAATGACCAATAGCAAGTTGTGATTACATCCGAGACAGAAACCATACACTTCCTGTAACATTCATTCATACATGTACAGACACGAAGGACACCTGAGTGAAGCCATAACTCACACAAATCGTGCCTGTTTGACGCATGTTACCGAGAATTACAGCCGTTAACGACACTTGAGACACTTCACGGAAGGCTGAGAATTAAATCAGGACATTTGTAAATTGCAAGTGATTCAATGGCAATGTTCGCAGTCATGGCGGTTCTGAGAAGAGTCATACACCTTCACTTAAAGCAGTGGTCGGGTTTAAAATGCGGAAACTGTTGCTCATTGTGCATGGGCATTGTGTTTTGTGAATCTGTTAGTGGTGTAATTCTAACAGCTTAAAATAGTGTAAGCGTTTTTATACGTTTTAATATGGACATATTTCTGCTTTTCTACTTTATTTCTACTGACATTTGAATAAGTTTTTATACTTGATTAAATCTGTATTTGATTTCTTATTTTATACTCTAATGGCATGTACCTGGTTTGTTCCAAACGATATTTCATTGTACTTTCACAGTGAAAATAAAGCTATCCTATCCTCTCCTTTTCTATCCTACTAACAGCCTAGTATCTAGTAATGTCCGAGCTAGACCTCTAGTTTTTACTAGGAATTCTGGTACAATTTGTCACTAAGACATATACAAGAACCATCTACTTGAACAGGAAAAGGCCATTTAACTGACACTGCCTGTGACTAGTCACAGACTGTTCCTAGAGTACTTCAACAAACTCATGAGAGCATCACATTTATTTGCCAGGCGCAGCTTTTGACATTATCTTTCTCTGAAAACCTCCTTGAGTCACAGTGTTCCAATTTTCTTTTCTGTTAGAAACCAGTGCCTGGTTGTGCATATGCTATACAGAATTGCAACTTTCAGGATTATGAAGTTTGAAGTTTAAGATTAAGTAGTAGCTACCTGGTTAGTCACAGATACTGAAGGCCTGATGAAGTTAAAAAAATAAATAAATAAACACCCACAGGCTGTTACAAACGAACTACATCCCTTTGTAATTAAACTTTGTTTTATTGATTTTGTAAAGCTGGTCTTACAGTATCCTGTGTGAATGTGTGTGAGACAATTTCATCCTACATAGCACATATGTTTAGTTGTTGAAAAGTTTCTCTAGAGTAGAAATCCTTTCTGGAGAATCTGCTTGTCTATCCTGGGAACACTGAGCGTGAAGTGGGAATACAGCCCGGTCTAGATCCTTCAACGGACAGTTAATAATGACAGTACAGTAAGTAGTACAGTAAGTATAATTACAACAGTAAATAGTTAGACGTTTGGTGTGAACATGAGTGAAACTGCACCAAACATGTAGACCTACTGTAGGGTCAAATCCATGCAATAGGCATGAACATTTTTATATACAGTAGATTCCGTGACGAACCGTTTGTGGTGTGATCATGCTTCAAAAAGGAGGAATGCGGGTTCCTTTAGTCCAATGACAGCTACACACTGCTAATAAGTTCTCTTTCTCTTTGTGATTTTCACTGCAACACTCGGCATGGGTCTGATACAACTGAACATCCTGTGGTTCGCAATTTTCTAGCTGCGTTCAGAAACTGTTACACGTCCTTTGCAGAAAATCATATTTCTTATCCATATGGATTTTAATTGGGGTCTGTTTCCCTGTGCATTTCCTGTCACGCTCTTCTTCATATATTGGACTCCATATGGAGTCTTCAGTGCAACCCTGATACATTTTACTGGGTATCTGGGAAGCAGCCCATCTGATAACATCACTTTCACGTCTCCAGTTACAGAACCCTGCTTTAAAATAATTATGATTATTCACACAGGTGAACTGACCCAATACAGATCCCCGCACACGTATCTGGCATGACGACTTCAAGCCACATATGCACATTCCCCAAGATTTCAGTTTCTCTCCTCCGTTGGCTTGAAGCATGTCACCAAACTGACATCCTCCTTCACTTCTTGGTCTGCAGGGTGTACACCATGCTCAAGTAACACATCCACTGAGATTAGAGGAGGAGATTAGAAAGTGAGTGAGTGGACCGTGGCAGTTCCTTACACGGGGATCACATACACCTGAACCACAGTGACCTGTATACACTGGTATCAGGTTACCATGGCTCATGCTCAAAGCCGAAGCCTTCTTTTTTTTCTTGCGTGTCGCTGGGATGTGGTTGGTAATGCCTTTGTGTTTATGCGCACATGGATTTTGAGCAATGCTAGCCCTCTGCCTCTGCTCATTCTCTTTCTTTCTCAGCTCCATGTGGAAACAACGCTCTCGTTATGGTATCTGGGGGGCAGCCACACCTGTTATCGACATCATCTACTGGACAGCCACAACAAGCCGAGCCTGTCATTCTATCGCAAAGCTGAGACTGAAAACTGCTTTGAAGAAAAAAAAAAAGTTAAGACTCAAGTAAATTCCTAGCAATATTTAACAATATTCAGTCGAATTGAACAAAGACCAAAATAAGGAAGAGGTATGTAATTAAAAAATTTAGCACACAGAATAACAAACTCTTCCTGTTTGGTTTTGTAACTTAAAAAGATAAAATTACCAGGCTCGATGCAAAAATCAAAGAAATGATGCAAGCAGTCAGTTCAACTTCAGTTTCACTTCAGTTCAGTTTCTCTTTAACCTTTGCATAGTTAAAGTATGCTAGGCTTGAAAGCTACAATTACATGAGATCTTTCCAGAAGTTTCAGACATGACTAATATATACTGACAACTTTACAGCTATTCTAAAAATGACCCACATTTACACAACAGCTCTCGGTATGTTCACTATAATCAGCCTGTGACAGCAGGAAGGAGAAGGAGAGTGCAGTAGAAAAAGATAAAGAGAGAGAGGAAAGGCGGTAGCATGCATTACACAAGTACTTAAGCAAATGATGCTGCACACTGGATGTGTCCCCACTGAGAAAGACAATATTAGCTGGTACATGGGGCTGGATAATTGGTGCTGGGTGCACTTGCACTACTGAGGTATTGAGACCTTGCACAAGGCCAGAGCCAGAGGAAGACATGGGCTTATTAACACCACATGCTGTCCTGTGACTGCTCCACCTTCAACGGGACTCAATTAGGCGCAGGAATACGTCAGCATGGATACAGCACTTTACAGTGACCAAGCCTAGTGATGGAAAAGACGTTTTAGGGATATTATACTTCGTATTGGCTAAAAAATTTTTTTACAATCAGTCTACCAGGACAGCTGCTAGAAACTAAAGCACTGTTAACCTATGTCTTATAATGCTCAGTTGCAGGTTGGTTATTCATACTACATACAAAATTAAAACCCTCCCTAATATTTCCACTGTGTAAGTCAATTGGATGGGCACTTAATTCTCTAAATAATCTGGTGGACATAAATCTGGAATTTGTTTTATCTATAATTTGCACTTACCGCAGGACAGAAGAAGTCTGAGGGTATTTAAGCAATGCCACAAATCAGTACTGTGACAGAGGTCCACATTTAACAGTCCAAAAGGCAGCACCTGTCCATGCATGATTTAGGACAGAAAGGCCCTCGTGCTGACAGCCTTGAGGACGCATCATTATGCTGTGGGTTTATGAGTGTTGTCCTGTCTGTGTGTGTGTGTGTGTGTGTGTGTGTGTCCAGTTATGCACAACAGAAACATACACGTCCATTCAGCATTAAATTATGACACCCCAATCCTCACTATCTATAAGTTATAGAAGGTTACACACAGACAAAATCGCTGGCCACTTTATTAGGAACACCTGTACAGCTGGACATTCATTTCATATTCAGTTACCAAATCGTGCAGGAACAAGTCAGGAGCTTCAGTTAATGTTCACACCAAACATCAGAATGGGTGAAAAATGTGATCTCAAGTCATTGCTATTTGTAGTAATGTTATTGTCATGGTTATTGGTGCCGGATGGGCTGGTTTGAGTATACCAGAAACTGATGATCTGGGACTTTCACACACAACAGTCTCTTGAGTTTACACCAAACGATGGTGTAAAAAGCACACATTAAGTGAGCGGTAGGTCTGTGTGCAGAAATGCCTTGTTAATGAGGGACATCATTATGGAGGAGAATGGTCAGAATGATTACAGTTGACCAGAAGGCTACAGTCACTCAACTAATCACTCTGTACAACTATAGTGAACAGAAAAGCATCTCACAACCAATGCACAACACACCAAACCTTGAGGCAGAGGGGCTACAAGAGCAGAAAACCACACCTGGTTACGCTACTGTCAGCCAAGAAGAGGAATCTGATACCACAGTGGGTACAGGCTAAGTTGAAGACCAGGCAATTAACTAACAGTGCACCTCCTATTCATATTTGTTTCTGTTCAGAACACTGTTTATCAAATGTATAAACAATGTTCTAACATCAAATGGATAAACGAACAGGAAACCACAATAAAAATTTAACTCTGACATATTTGTGGACACGACAGATTTTGTAATGATATTTAAATGTCATTCAGTTTGTTCATTTAGGGAAATGCTGAAATCATAGCTTTGAGGGGAGGTTTAAAGTAGAGAATCAAACACACAGAATAGTCAGAAGGCTTTTCAGTTAGAGGGACGTCTCCGCTTGTTACATTACAGAAGACGGTCTGTGTGGACCTACTACTAGCCAGGAAAGGCACTAAAGCAATGTCTGATAAGAGCAGAGAAGAGAGTGACAACAACTAAGATTGACAGAAAGCCATGAAGAAGCCCAGATAGAGACAAAAAGGAACATAGCAAGATGAGGAGAGGAAATGAAAGCTGGTAGAAAGAAGGGTCAGACGCTCAAGGGATGCTGCAGGGTTTTAGCTCTTAGCTATGCTTGTTGACAGTAGGGAACATGGGTTGACTGTGTTTGCACTGACCAAACACAGCCAAGCTGACCTAGGGGAAACAATCTATCTACAAGTCAAGATGGCACATCTAAAAAGACACAAACTTCTCCATCATTGCGCTTCCAAACCCTGAGTCACACTACTCTGTGCTGGACACTGAACTCGTTGCTCAGACAACAGCAACAGTTAACTGGTCTATATGGGATGCAAAAAGAATAAAAATCAGCTGAAGACTTACCACCAGATTCCCAATCACCATGACCAGCATGAAGACCAGGATGCAAAGAGGCTGTCCAGCAACCTCCATACAATCCCACATGGTCTCAATCCATTCACCACACAGGACCCGGAACACAATTAGAAAGGAGTGGAAGAAGTCTTTCATGTGCCATCGGGGCAATTTACAATCCTTGGAGAGCTTGCAAACACACAGCTCGTAGTTCTTCCCAAACAGCTGCATGCCCACCACGGCGAAGATGAAGACGATGATGGCCAAAACCAGAGTGAGGTTCCCTAAGGCACCCACAGAGTTGCCTATGATCTTTATCAGGGTGTTCAGGGTGGGCCATGACTTAGCCAGCTTGAAGACTCGCAGCTGTGAAAGAAAATATGAGGATTGTCATTATATTTTTGCTGTCTTTAATAATGTCATGGGGATGAATTGAATAAAATGAGCCACTGTTAAACCAGTCTACTTTCTGCAATATCTAGTGCTTTTCTCCTTATAAAAAGGTGCCAACATGTACAGTTTAGATGAAGTATTTATGGTTTTTGACCCTTTGCTGTGGTGATACAGGAGATACCCAAAAAGTCAATTTTCCTGCTTTCTTCAGCTGAATCAGAGGTCACACCATATGTGAATAAAACGTACCCAGTGGAAAAGGCAATTCACTGAAGTGGAAAACACACAGTATGTGTAAGACAGCTTTATCTAAATGACCTGTGAATTCACAAACCTAGGTCTTATAAGCCAATAAAAAAACAAAAGGGTGAATATTCTGTACTTTGTAACACTTAAGCAACATAAGCTTATACACTCAGACACTAACTAACTAAGATTGCCGCTAAATATCTGTTTAACCTTCCTCTGCCCGCTAGGATTTTCTTATTAGCAATGTCAGCATTTCTGATCACATCTGATTAAGGTAGGAAAGAACTAAGAGCTGAGTAATAGTTCACTTTGAAAAATGACCTTGTCTATTTAAATTCCGTGACCTTATTGAGTCTTGTAACATTCAGCTGGGCTTATTTTATGCTGCTGTTTGGTGTATGATTAAAGTATTTAACATGGCTGTTAAATAAGACATTACCAGTCTGAAGGAGCGCAGGACAGACAGGCCTTCTACATTAGAAAGCCCGAGCTCCATCAAGCTGAGACAAACAATGAAGCTGTCAAAGATGTTCCAGCCCTGTTGGAAGTAGTAATATGGGTCCAGTGCAATGATCTTCAGGACCATCTCGGCTGTGAAGATTCCTGTGAAGACCTGTGAGTGTAGAAACAAGAATTCATGTAGTGTAAAAATGTATGTAAATAAAAAAACAATTATATACTGCTGTTACTATAGTTAAAGACATAAGCATGTGTGTACATTTACACTTAAAGAAACGCTTTTCCCTCTAATTCTATCTATCACATCTATAATTTGTGATTACCATAGACAAGATTTTTGTCATGTTTTCCCATGATAAGGAAAGAACTAAAAGTATGTTTACTCAGAACTCACTTTTATTGTTCATGGAAAGGGTAGCTGTTGATTAGCATTTATGTGAAATTCATACTTTTGTAGAATGCGTTGATGAATTATTTAAAAGGTATTTGTAAATTAAGTATATTATAATTATTTGTATAATTTGTCCTTTCAGCAATGTGATTGCTTTTCATGGAGTGGAATTTGTGCTTATTTGTTGCCAACGAGGATGGCATGGTGGCACAGTGGTTAGCACTGTTGCCTCACAGCAAGCAGGTTCTGGGTTCAAATCTGTCAGTTGACTGCAGCCTTTCTGTGTGAACTTTGCATGTTCTTCCCATGCCTGTGGGTTTCCTCTGGATCCTCTGGTTTCCTCCCACATTCCAAAGACATGTAGATTAGGTGAACTGGCTGCTCTAAGTTGCCCACAGGTGTGAATGTGAGTATGAATGGATGTCTGTCTCTCCCTGTTAGCCCTGCAATAGACAGGCGACCTGTCTGTTGTGTATACTGCCTCTCGCACAAAGTCAGTTGGAATTGGCCTTGGCCCACGTGCAACCCTCAATGGATAAACGATATGGAAAATGAATGAATGAATGTTTCCAACAAACAACATGGATGCAACAAGACCTGAGAGAAAGTAACCAGAATACATTTTTACTGTAATGCTCTAAAGTTCTAAAGTTTAAACTACATAAAGAAGAAAACTTGGTAAGACTTTCTTTCATCTCAAAACCTTTATTGTTAAAATGAAATGGTTGCATTATGAATTTGCATTATAAGGTTCCCGGGCAATAAATGTCAAATGTCATTTCTTTTCTAATACTTAGTTCAGTCTCCCTTCACCTTAATAACAATGCCACTCCTGTCAGGTATGATTGCCACCAGTGCCTTGAGACGCTTGAGTTCCACCTTGTGATTCATGTAAAATGTATTTTTTTTCTAGACCCGCTGAACCGTCCATTGTGGACTCAGTGCCGGTATCAGTGACTTCCGTGACGCCTTTTTACGTGTCCAAACAATTGCCATTGTTCATTAAGGTGCTGCTGTTGTAGAACATTTGTATTATATTTTTGATTTGGGGAGCTTAGTCACATATATTTAAAGTTTATCACTGGAGCTCAACAAACATATCAGTGTGTCAAAGAAAGCATTTCAAAATCCTTGTCCTTGATAATTTTGCATAATTTACAGATGCCTTAAAATGCCGAATTATTCATTTGGTATTCATTTGTCTTACATCTTCATTTAGTCCATTATAGCCAAAATATTATCTCCGACATAATCATTTGATTATCTAATGATCATAGAGATATTACATTCTTAAAATAACAATTTGTAGCCATTAATGATTGCAACGTTGGACAAGAAGGGCTAGTAATTTAGTGCATTAGTAAAATCTGTAGCCACTCTGACAGGTCTGTTTATTTAGGTATATTTATTTTCTCCTCAAGATGGTGTCGTCCTGGTTGTTGTTGCCCAGAGAAAGGCTCATGAATGTGACACAGGATACGTGACCTAAGCATGTGGGGGAGGCTGTACATCACAGCCAGAGCTGGGCCTTTTAAAGCTGGCTTGCGCTGTCACCAGCCTCACCTTTGTGAAGCTTTGCAGATTTCAGTATTACATCATCTGAGTGTGTTCTGTCTTGTCATCTGTGTACGTCTCACTTCTTTAATCTGAAGACCTGGCCAAAAGGGATCTCTTCTAATTTCTTTGAACTCTTTTTCACCCAACAAATGATCATCCAGTGCAGTATATAATGACTCGAGATGTTAAAGCATTAAAGCATATCTGCCATGCTGTCAACTCTCGGGAATCTGTGACGGCCATCCTATTCTGAAGGATGTAAACAGAATTGATGCTTACTACACTTGAGACCTAGAGCGGCTGTGCATAATGCTTAGGTAAGAAAGATGTATGATCGGGCAGATTCATTGTGACTGGGATTACTGCCTCATCCTCCATCGCCTCAAGTGGGCCACTGTCAACACTCACCTTTCAACAAAAAGGAGCTGCATTCTCATTTCCATCTCCACAGAGTAATTAGCTCAGCATACTGCTCATTAGCTCTGATGAGCTGCTGCCAAATGCGATTATCATACTACACAGAAAAAAAGCTCCTACAGAAGGGGGCATCTTGATTATTTGGGGGTTTCTAATATAAATTTCGTATCACCACAGGGCATTCCAAAAGACAACAGCTCAGCCAAAAAGCTGCAATGTAACCAGCTTTTGTCTGAAAAGAACTGAAAAGGCAGGAGCCAAACCCAGAGTGTTCAAAGAGCCAGAAGCTCAAGTAAAATGATGAAAAGTCACAGATTTTAAACTTTTACATATCGCTTACAAAAGCTTTTGTATTTTGTCATGGTTTACTTGTATCTTTGTACTTATTCTGATATTCTACTCTATCAAATTGTTGTGTGGAACACATTTTACTCTATTCAGAAAAAATGAGGTCATTATCAGTGACTTGGCAGCTGTGAACAAGGCTGTTCTACATTACCAATAATTGCTGTCTTTAAGAATTTTCAGTAGTAAAGACAGGGTACGTGGGACTGTCATACTATCAGTGCTTTACAACTTTTTTGGGGGAGATTTCACACCTATTAGCCTGTTTACTCGGATGAGAGTGGAATTGATACTTTTGGTTTGTTTGGTTTGGTTTCACACTGCACAAAATGAACCAAAAATCAAAAAACTGAAAAGCACATTGGGCTAAAAACATCTTCATCAAATGCTTTTGTTCACTGGTCAGAAATACGGTGATAGGAAAAAAGTAAACAATCATTCACCAAGTGCATGTAGAAACATGGAGAACGTGGAGCTGGTCTCAATGAATTACTAGCTAATTATATACTAAATAACTGGTTTTAGTCATTTTGTTTTGATTGTTACTGTTATTTTCTCCTTTTGGTTGTCAGTCAAAATATCCAGAACACATATGGCATTTCTGTAGAGCTACAGCTCTGTCCTTTTTTACTCGGTTTAGTAAGAAAAAAAGGAAAAAAAACGCAGCCTGTTTGGTTCACTTCACGCAGTCAGGTTGATTCAGGGTCGAATTGCGTTCTCACTGCAATTGAAGCGTGCTTGGTCTCGGAACAGTTGGTTAGGTCTTCACCCAAGTGTGATGGTTGTGTTATCTACCTAAACGAACTGCACCACAGAGAAAAACAAACGGACTGAACTCTACATAAATGAAAGCATTCTTGGTCTCATTTTAGGTCCGAGATTACATAGGATTAACGGCAAAAAACCAATGCTGGAACAAAATGTTATTTCTGGATTGGCTGGAAAACGAAAAATCCTACACTGTGTAATCTCCAACAAGTTCTTTTTTTATCCTCCAAATATGACAAAATTTAAGACTTAGTTACGTTGTGTATTAGAGAGCTGACGCTGCCAAAATCACAGCTGTAGTACTGATTCAGACTTGTCACCTGGCTGAAGTTTAGCATGTGTTTTTAAGCTTGTAAGCAACGCCTGACGTCAGACACTCAGACAAAACAAAGGAAGTCTCAGAGGTTAGTGAAACATTATCTGGACAACTGCAGACTATGGCACGGATGACTCATCGAAAGACTGACTCAAACCATTCGGGCTTTCCATCTCTGCATCCAGGAGACTGACTCTTCGTGTTTAAACGCTGCACAGTACAAACACTGCATAGGACGACACAACAAGCGCCTTTTCTGTGAGACTTACCGTGTACGCTAGATCCACACAGGATCTTACAGACACAAGCCTGGGTGAGTTTTTTCCACCAACAATAGAACTTATTAAAGCAATATAAGGAGGGAAAGAGAAGACATCCTCGGTGATGTTTTTTCTGTGCAACACTAACCATGGTGAATCAGCACCACAGCAGCCAATTAGACATGAGATTGAACATTCCAGAATACCTCATTTTCGTTCAGTGCTCCAAGTGTTCCAGCTCTTGACGAGTATCCGGATTCCTCTAGAACAAAATCGGATTCAGTCCTAATTTATGTCACACTTGTACGGTTCCCCTTGTAATTACTCAGCCTTGTAATTACAAACTGAAATGATTAGGCTTATGTCTGTTTATGTGCCATTCACTGTGTAAGCAAATTAGACTTGACTAGCACGAATTCAGCCATAGCAACATCCAAAAGGTTTTCCTGTCACACGTTTGTGAGAGTTTGTGTCAAATATTGCTTAAGAGTTTACAAAAATACTTGTAATAAGTTGAAAAATAGCTACAACCTTATTGTCGGTCAAAGATTTATGGCTACATTATACCATAGTATAACAAGGTCTTATCTGCTAGTCGATCATCATTCAGGATAAATACACCACATGAGAGAGTGCAAGCTGGATGAGAAAGAAAGTTATTAAGAGACTGAGGGACTGCGTAATAAGAAACACTCAGTCAGAACTTTATATAAAAACCAAACAGAATATAAGCTTACAGAATAATAAGCTTCTGTCTGTGTTTGGCCAGCATTCAAGAATCTCCACTTTCTAAATGTCTCAGAATTTTGTACATTTGAAGTAACCTACTGTACATGTAGCTTTCAGTAACTTTTATACTCTTGAACTTATCAAAAAGAAAAGACTTAAAGAAAGTTTAAATTTGACATTCTTTATAGGCAGATTTGTTTGTTGGATTAAAGCTGTCCAATTCTTGTGACCGTGCATGCAAACTGGCCGATAACTATAAAACTCAATAATAGACAGATTTGATACTGATGGATTGTGATTTCCTGTCACAAAATAAAAAATATCATGTACCCCGGCTAAGTGTTACGGATCCCACTTATAATTTTGAAGCCAAAAAACTAGAAAACGCTCTTTTTATGGCTCAATCAGAAAATCTATTGGGGGATTTCCTTCAACTAACAATTCTATAATCCATCATGTGATGTAAGTGCCACATAATGCACTCTCTCCACCAAGCACTGTTACTGTGTTCTGAATACGATTACATCGACAAAGCACCATGGCCATTACAGGCTGTTCACCGGTGCTGAGACAGAGGTGAGACTGAGTCAATATCAGCATAAGTCATGCAAAAATAATGATTTCGACCACCCTGGGAGGATGCATATATTTTCATATGCGAGCTCGGTCACCCAATATATTCCCTTGAACCCACCGTTGAGGAAACTGCACCGCGTCTACAGCTTGATAAACACCGGCTTACAAAGTGGAGCGAGGCATATTGATTTGAGTGAGCTCTGTTGTCCTGACATGACTCTCTCCAAGACATAATACAGACCATCTACTCACAACATGCGGAGGTACACGGCAAGAGTGTAATGCAGAGAACAAAGGCAGGGTGACATGGATGGATGTTGCTTGCTGGCATTGCATAATGTATCACACAGACAGCGGCTCCACGTGTACCACAGTTTTTTTTTTTTTATAATAGTACAGGTTATGAGTCAAATTTTTGGACAAATTGCTATCATACATATCTTCCCTTAACCTTTAGTAGTGAAAATTTTTAAATTCAACAAAAAAAGGTTTTGTCCACTCACAAACACCACAATATCTGAAAGGTTAAGCAAATTTGTGGTTCTGGGTTCCGGGTTTGAACCTGCTGGTCGACTGGTGGCCTTTCTGTCTGGAGTTTGCCATGATCTCCCCGTGCCTGCATGGGTTTCCTCTGGGTGCTCTGGTTTCCTCCCACAGCCGTATGACGTGCAGATTAAATCAACTGGCTAATCTAAATTGCCCATAGGTGTGAATGTGAGTGTGAATGGTTGTTTGTCTGTGTTAGCCCTGCGATAGATTGGCGAACCGCCCAGGGTGCACCCCGCCTCTCGTTCGAAGTCAGCCGGGATTGGCTCCAGCTTTCCTGCGACTCTTAATGGATAAGTGATATAGATAATGGATGGATGGATGGATTAAATCTTTGCATATGTAGCCATAAATCATGCCGTCATTTATCCCCGAAATGCTTCTTTCCTGATATCCCATATCAGTTTATGCGTCATTATAATATACATGTCAATTTCCATTATAAATCTTATAAACTCCATTTACTAGAGTGGAAACAGATTAAGCCACACTGTATTTTAAAGTCAGTTTTCATAAAATATATTTTTTTCTATATTCAGAACTAAAGAAATCTACATGAGTTGCATTCGTACTTGTTCACTTCTATCCCTATGTAGAAAGATATTAGAGAAATTTCCCAAATTGTTAATCACTGTTGGATTTGTTAGATTACATACTGAAAAAAATCAGCCTCAAATATTTTTTGCTACAATATCTATTTAATTATAGAATTTAATAATTAGTCCATTTATGTATATATTGTCTCCAAGCTACAAGGTGCTTGAGACTGAATATTTGAAATTCTCCTCGCTGACCCTTCTTCCAGTCAGACATATTGTGTGTGGGTTTTTTTTTTTTTTGGAAAATGTCTCCCAAGGAAGCAAGCCTGTCCCCTACAATCGCTTTGTCTTCCGTAATGAACAACAGACTTCCAGAAATGCTGCTCTTGCATGTTGCACCAATTGTAGTGCTGGATATAATGAGCAAGCTGCGGGAGAGGTGAGAATGTCCCTTAATCATGACAAGTCATAGTGAAAACATTTTTCAGGGACAGCAAAACAAACATCATTTTTAAACTTTCACCAAAAAGCTTTCCAAAGTTTTTATTTTTCATTCTAATCTAACAAACTGCCCTGTTGTGCCTCACCATGACTCTGCTACCTAAGCTGATATTTTACCAACCTAACCGATTCCTACTTACCAGGTTGCCCACAGAAAGCATCTTGTTGAAGTCGTCTGTCATGGGGTAGTGCTCCAGTGCCATGAAGAGTGTGTTGAGCACGATGCAGATGGTGATTGCCAGGTCCAGAAAGGGATCCATCACCATGATCTTGACCCACTCTTTCAGTTTGAGCCAGCTAGGGCAGCATGTCCACACCAGGTACTTGTGGGCAAAAGTGTACCAGCAAGGATGACATTTCTGATGGGCTTCCTCCAACTCTGTCCACATATAACATACAAGTTTCATTTATTAAAGTGTTTCATACATTCCAAAACAGATCCCGATGTCTACAAGTGGTTAGGCTCGTCGTATAAATTATACTATAAAATATATGAAACGTTTTGTCGTAGTTGACGTGCCAAACGGTCTCCTGCTTGGCAGCAGTTTAAGGCAGTAAACAATGAGTAAATGGAGCAGTCACATTATTATTGATTCACTATTCATGGTCAGTCAATTACCCTTATCCCGAACAGGACTGAGATTAGGCTGGATTTAGGAGACTGATTAATGGAAAACACATTAATTGAGGCTGTAATGCAATGAAATACTAGAACACTCTGAAGTTCCCGTAATCAGTATATTTTACAGCATTAGTTAGCATTTACAAACGATGAATCGCAGCACCAACATAACAACGGTAAATTAATGCTACAATTAATATACAGTTTTTATATAAAAATGGAGCTTCATGAGCTTCAGACCGTGAGCTTTGTTGTTATCATCGATATGGTGAAATTTTCTGTAAGGAGATGTTTATTTAACATTTATGGAAGGAGTCTCCAGGGTCACCATTTAGTAACAGTCAGTAAGTTTTCTGCCACATGAGAGTCTTTGTGTTTTTTAACATGACATGGTGTATATTTTTATCCAACATCATCAAAGAGAAAAAATGAAGCTGGTGAGGGCCTGACTGTTCGTAGCTGCTACGGTGTATGTGATGACAGGAACTCAGTTTTTTGCAGCCATTCCACAACTTAAAAATAACTATGAACTGATAAAAAGCGTGATGTCTTTATTTAAACTGTTATTGTTAGCTCAGGGCTTCATGGCTCGTAAATGTTAACTAGTACAATATATGATGTTCGTTATTGCTAACGCTATAAACCATGACAAACTGCAGATGAGACGTAGGGAAAGGTCAGCATTTTTTATTTTCAGTTTGACATAGAATGTGACCATATTGAGTGGGCTGGGCTATGTTGTGGGCGAGGGGGCTGCGGCAGATGCATCCGTTTCTAATGAGGAATGTGATAAAGACGGACAGCACGTCCATTTCCTTGACTTGGGAGGACTAATGTGCGAGCTAACTCCTCAGATGTGTTTGCGGTCGTGTCATTCAACACTGTGAGTGCAGCCACCCTGTCAGACTCCATTTCATCCACTCCAAAAAGGAAATTTACCAATCATTGAACACAGTGGCCATCTCACTTCTGCTCAGGACACAAATGTAAACAGAAGATTTGATTTTCCAACTTCTTCTTTGGAACTATTCTAACCTTAGTTAACTATAGTCAACTGCTAATTATCCCACTTTGTACGGATCCAGGCAAAAAGAGAATAGAAACAGCGATAAACACGTGACTAAATATCAATTTGACTGTAAGTAACTGCTGAAGCTATATTATAGTAATCGCAAAATAATTATTGTAGATTCAGTCATGTGACAAATCCAAGCCATGCTCAGTACTATACTTGGCTTTACTGGGTCTTGCCATGTCAGCTTTTGTATCAGTGATAATGAGGATTGGCATTTTCTCATGCTAGCACACCTAAAATTGTCCCTCTTTGTCCTTTTGTTAGCAACTTTTCTGCTGACATATCCACAATTGGAGACCATAGGGTTTATAAGTAAGACTTATATTAAACATGATTTTATTATACTTTGGAAAACAGAAATAGCTTTTTGAAGCCTCAGTCAGGCATTTGCAAACGGGATTTTGTAAATAATTGTATACACATGGAGTCTTGAATATACACTTTAGCTGCAAATTGGCACGTGCGACAACTAACTGCTTCATTGTTTACCAAAATAAGACAGCAATCTGACCGGTACTTTAGTTCAATCCAAATGATTACAAATATCCATATGTATCATTTATCATGTCTTCATCTCAGCTTTCATACATTATTGGGAATTAAATTACATTCAGTGAGAATATTTTTCTCTTTTTCGCTACCCTAACATCCCAAATGAATATTTATTCTAAAGATTTTGTACAGCCTAATTGTTTTAATATCCACTATTTTAAAGCTTCACATTTCTGCATGTCACAGAATATTAGTAATTAAATACTGGCTGTCTAATAATATGAGAGACAGAACATTCCTGCACCCACTCCACTTCGACATCAGGTAGGCGGACAAGCACTTTCGCAGTCTGATAAAGTACGGCTTCGGAAAAAGAATGCCTAGAGGTATCCGATATTTTGCAAACGTTTTACCTCAAACAATTCAGGAGACATCTTAATTAGTTCATATCACTTGGTAAAAACTTTTAAATGTGCGTATAACATCCTAATACAATTTCAAGATTTTGTCTGCATTCACAGATTCATTTACACACATATACAGTACAAGTGTGCATTTAAATGCCTCCTGCTTGCACACAGGTTTGTATCCCATATGTTTTCACACATTCAGGTTTCATTCTGTCTACCACGCAGTCAGAAATGGACACATTTTCCAATTAATGAAATGGTTTCAATTCTTCAACATTCTTATTAGGAAGGAAAACTGAAGAAAAGCCCCTGTGACTCTGACACCATGTTGTTGATACCGGAGACAAAACCAAACTTAAACAATGGCAAAACCCAATCAGCATTGCAGGATCTGTACACATTTGCACATTTCTACTTTGCACTCTCTAATAAGCCACTGCATAAATAACTGCATGGAGGAGGTAAATAAATTGGAATAAACACTCGTGGGAAGTGCTGTTATGGGAAAGTAATCAACAATAGGGTGATGTGATGAAACACAGCGCAAGGCAGAGTTAGTAGCTGTGTTTACATTAAAATGCTTAATGTGTCATTTGAAATTTCGAGCTAATAAGCAAATAATGGAAACACTTGAACAAAGTCAAATATCGCAAAAAGGTTCTTACGCTATTATCTGGTTATTATTATAAAACAACCACAATAATAATAATAATTATTATTATTATTATCATAAAAATCATTATTAATTTATTAAAACATATTTCACAAGACTTAAAAGGAAACACATATTTTGCCTTTAAGTCACATGACATAAAGAACAAATGAAAATGCTACCTTTCTCCAAAAAAGAGTGCTTTGTATGAACTATTGAGAGAGAAGAAACTTATCACAAGTGAAGAAAACCTAGCTTTAATTGCATAATATCACTCAATGGTAATCCGGACCATTCGCAAGTGTATTTTGTCAAAAAAAAATTTCAATATCACTTCTATTTTGAGCAAAACTTCAATGGAAACCCGACTACCGTTAGTTGATAATGTTCCTCATATACCACAGCAAGCAACCAACACTAACATCTTTTACAACATTTTTTTTACTTATTAAATAATAGTATATCATGACTGTTATATTTCCATTATAGTGTTATGAAACGTCAATTAAACAAGTTCATTCCTGTTATAAATCCTATAACCTGCCTGTTTATTTTTTTCTCTCTTTGAAGTTAATAATACGAAGAATGCAGCTTGTTATGTTTCTGAGACACCACAAAGCCCTCCATCCTGCAGACATTACTGTGGCACGAAATTTGAGAAATAGTTTTACCTTTAACTGTGAAGCACTGATGCTAGAGACTCTTTCAAAAATGTTATATTAACATCTCTTAATAGAAAACTTCACCATATTACTTTTTTAACAGGTTTTCAATCTATTGATGTGGAAGGTCTGCCACACAAGATCCTGTGTAAGCCATTAGAATAGAAACATACACTATAAGGCATAAAGTATGTGGACACCTGTACCAGTATGTGATTAATCCCCAAACTGTTGCCATGAAGTTGGAGGCATGCAATTGTCTAGGGTGTCATAGTTCACTGTAGCATTACAATTTCCCTTCACTGGAACTAAGAGGCCCAAACCTGTTCCAGCATGACAATGTCCTTGTGCACAAAGTGAGCTCCATGAAGACATGGTTTGCACTGGAGTGTCCTAAACAGAGCTCTGACCTCAACCCCGCTGAACACATTTGGGATGAACTGGAACGCAGACTGCACCCCAGGCCTCCTCACCCAACATCACTGCCTGACCTCACTAAAGCTCATCTGGCTGAATGAACACAAATGCCCACAGCCACACTCCAAAATCGAGTGGAAAGGCTTCCCAAAAGAGTGAAGATTATTATAATAGCAAAGAGGGACTAAATCTGAACTGGGATGTTTAACAAGCACATATGAGTGTTCTGGTCAGGCATCCACAAACATTTGTCCATATACTATATTTGAAAGAGTGCATTAATATAAACCTGTGATTTGCCTTCTAGCCAGAACTCCTGCTCGTGCTGTACTCTTATAGAAAATGAATCAAGACCTTCTGAGACTTCAGCAGTGCTGTGCTAGAAATTCATATCATTTGTTTATTTTGTTGGGAAAGTAGTTTAATGCATTAATGAATCCACTGAGCAGCTCTGTGCGATATAGTGGTCAAGTTGCACTTATTAAATGGCTAATCGCTTGATACTGCAAAATACAGCCGAATGTTATCATTCCAGACGATCTTAGTCTTTCTGGTTCTTGTCTGAACAGAAAAAGATTTGCGACAGTAAGAAATTTTCAGTAAGTGTTAGAAAGATTCGCTATAATTTATATAACTCCTTTCAGCTGTTAGTTGCTAAGTGCCAGATTAATACGAATTGGTATGAAACAGACCAATGAGCAGATAAAGACTTGCCAATTACTGATTTAGCCTTCTAATTGTATTAGAAGATTGTTCTTCATTATGTCAAAATACCCGGGAGAACTTTATGGTAGTGAAATTGCAGGCAAGAGCTTTACATAATGCATAAGTCCAGGTGCAAGCAACATAATTAATGCTTGCACAACTAATAGTATTACAGCAGCAGGAGTGGGAGACAGTGATCAATGCTTCAAGGTTATATCCAAAATGATAGTTCAAAATGATTTCATTATCATTTAAATAAACTAGTCCATCTTCCAAATTCCTAGCCAACATGCCAGACATGGCACTTATATAAAAGTTTGCCTGTTAACCTGCGATTTGATTCGAATAAAGAAAATGATCGAAGATTTCACCCATTCTGACTAGTTACAACTTTTGCAACCATTCTCAACAATATAGAGGGATAAAGTATGTGAAATCTGAGTATGCGTGTACGCACATTTCTATAATCTTGAGTATGCACGAGCACAGGCACAAGCGAGATCATTTTGATTGAGCGTGAACATTTTCATAAGCACAAAGCAGAAGGAAAACTGCTCATGGATTAAATGACTGTTTTCATCGTTTTGCAGTAAACTAACTCTCTGCGCTGTCTAGATAACCTAGTCCTGGTGGATTTGAGAGCTAGTTTAAGTTGGTTCTCGTAGTAGAATAGCAGAGCAGTGCTGCTACAGTGGGAAAGACCTCTTGTGAGGTCCTGATGATGCAGCATACAGGCTGTTTCATGATTAATCGGGTTTATGGAGGATAACACCTCTCTCTTGAAAACAACAGAGAGTGGAATCTCAAGGGACCGCCTTAAGAGGGAGCAGATGGAGGTGCCCTTCTGTCCTCACTCGCTCCAAAAGGCAGAGCTGACATTTTAAATCTATAGTGGTAAGACGTTTAGTATGAATGCTTGCAGTGCCAAAATAGGTGAGATCAGCATGGATTCACTACTGGGTCCAGTGATGTAAAGCTAAAACCGGGCCTCGAATAAGCAATTATCTTAGCTATGTAATCATATGCTTTCAAATATGAGATGCTAGAAAATAGTTTGAGATCGCATAACATGTCACAAAGCAATCCCTAGTTGTGTTTCTGAAGTGGCTGTGGAATTTGACTGTGGACTAGTTCTGAGAAGCAATAATTTCCACTCGGCATATCTTACCCTCCATGGCGTCAGTGAGGTAGCTAGCAGCACTTAGCGCCCTGTCTCGGCCCTCCAGGGAGAGCTGCGGGAGGAGCGTACTGCTCAGCTCGTTTGATCCCTGTAGAAGGCAAGAGGGTCAGAGTTTAAAAAACAACAAAAGTCTGCCAGCGCCACTCTACTTGCTCTAGCTGTGGAAAACTGTAGGTGTAAAATTTTAACAGTTATAGCAACAATTCTAATCGTGATATTCATGAAAGTTTGCTAAACTAGATGCATTTAAAATACACGTTCATGCACCTTGGAGCGGTTTGGTTGGGTTGTTTTAAAAGGAGCAGCAGAACTATAATGAGTTCATGAATTATTCTGCTTTAGGACAAGCACCATTTAATCAAGGAAGAAATAAAAACCTGAAATGACAAACAGCTCCTCTGGTCAATTAGAGAGGTATCCTACTGATACAGCTCCTACTTACTCTGTAAAGTGTGTGCGTGTGCGTGTGTGTGTGTGTGTGTTACCAGAAGCGCAGAGGAAATCTGTAAATAGCTTTTTTTTAAACAATGATAACCATGCAATAACACTGTAAGTATCTTTGATTAATTGTAAGAGCTTCAATATCAATTATATTAGGGTTTGTTTTAAGCAGGGACTCTGATTATTTCAAATTTATTTGACCCCAGGTAATCAAAGGTATGACGCAAAGTCACTTTGTCACTAGCAACGAGAACGCCCACGCATGCTATTTTGGAGAAAAAAAAAGTGGTCCTTTCTCTGGTGTGTGTGTGTGTGTGTGTGTGTGTGTGTGAGAGAGAGAGACAGAGAGAGCCACAGAGAAAGACAATGTGTGTGCGACGAGACTCCACAACTCCTATTCAACTGTTGCTATGTTACCATGGCTGCATTGCCAAGACAACAGTGTATCTGCACTCCCTCCCCTGACTCATTTCTATCAGATAGGGATGAGGTTGTCAGGTCTCCTGAGAGCTCCTGATTAACCTGTGAGCCATTCAAGACTTTTGTTTTTCAGAAACTTCAAATATTTCACACCGATGCTTTTCAACGTAAATGAATATTCATTAAAAAAACAAAACAAAAATACCTATCTAAAACCAGTATTATAAGTTAGTGTCCTACTCACAGATTTTTTTTTTTAAATACCACACACCGTAATGGAAAAAGCCTGTCTGGCAAATTAGATGCTAGGTGTATTAGAACATGTCCTTCTTTCTAGCTCTTTCAAAATACCATCAAAGTTTACTCTAGTAGTTTAATCAGTTGAGTTAATGTTTTTTTAGTATAGCATTAACTATCAATAACTATCAACCCATTATCAAATCACATGCACGGTTAAGATGTGTTGCAGAGAAGGATGCTTCTCCATCCATGCATCATCTATACCGCTTTATCCGTCTGGGTCGCGGGGAAGCTGGAGCCAATCCCAGCATCTTCGGGCGAGAGGCGGG
>JAQQZR010000033.1:20772499-20810826 GCA_030068235.1 Notoglanidium macrostoma
TAGAGTAGCCAGTTGACCTAATCTGCATGTTTTTGGACTGTGGGAGGAAACCGGAGCACCCGGAGGAAACCCACGCACGCAAACTCCACACAGAAAGGCACCCTGGGTGACCTGGTGCACCCAGGTGACCTTCTTGCTGTGAGGCGACAGTGCTAACCACTGCACCACCGTGCCACCAGGATGCTTCTGTTTCCTTGGAAAAGCTCGTCATACTCTTTATGCGCTCATTTATACGGCAGTTTGCAACCAGAATTTGGTGTCTCAATACAGGTGTGTTGGCTCAACTACCATTTTAAATATTGTCCATTTGTTCAAAAGCAGTTATCTAAATCTATTTGTAGTGGAATTAGTTTCAGAATGCTGCTAATGGAGGTCAAATAAACAGTTAGAGTATTATCAAAGCAACAGTCTCATGAATTATCTACATTTATTTGCAGTAGAGTCAGATTCATAGTGCTTTTAATGGAGGTCAATAAATCCCAATTTATTAACAAAACCATTAAAGTCTTGCTTCTATTGTCATTCAATAATAATGGCTTTTAGCCATCAATGGAATTTGGTGTTTTGTTAAGAACCTCAGAGAGGGAAATATAAAATTTTTTTCATTTCTGAAAATGTATATCTTATTTCTTTTTCAATTGCATAATGCATTTTAACAATGTACGGCATCATTGTCTTTCCACAAGCCTAAAGAGTTAAATGAAGCTCTTATTCTTCTTTTCTGTTTCATAATAATGTGACTGAACCACTTGTGGGAGATTTGGAGAGTGTAAATTTAAATTTGGTTGAATGTGAAGGGCTGTAACCAACAGTCCTTTCTCTTGTGTGGCAGTCTCTGAAAGCCTTTCAGATGCTACTGTGGCTAAATTCTGGGAAATTATTTTTAAAAGAATCAAATTTTTTTTTTCTTCCAAAATTGGATTTTTATGCTTATGACATACTTTGACAAGTGTACTTTAATTTAAGCATAAATAAAAAATCACCAAAAACGACATGGAAATGTTTTTATTTACATTTTAATCTAAGATACATTATCTGGCCAAAAGTTTGTGGACACCTGACCATCAATTGCACATGCTATTGGAATAACCCATTCCAGATTTAGTCCCTCTTTTTTGTCATAATAACCAATATTACAGGTGTCTTTTTTGGCACTTACGTAGACTTTTGGCAATTTAGTGTATCTGCAAAACTCATTTTGTGTAAGGAGTCAGTTTAAAAACTGCAGTGGTAAACTCCGGTACTTCCTTGTCCTGCTCTGCCTAAGGGTGCCTAACATCTTGCTATAGTTAAGTGTGAATTCCTCTCACAGTAAATGTCATGTTTCAGTCAGGTTTTTGGATATCTGCATGTTGTAGCGAGACAGACGAAAGCCTAATGCATTCAGGTTGTAATCACGTAAGACGTCTGTGATTCTCCTCGGCAAAACAGAGGAGAGTGCTTACACACTAAGAGGACAGTGTTGTCAGGTTACAGAGGACACAGAGTGTTTTAAATGCTCTAATAAAAACATGAACAAATGAATCATCAGAAAGTCTAAGTCTGATGTGGATGATTGCAGGGAATCAGGTATGATAAGTGATAGTGTGTTTACCATAAAATTATAAAAATGTTTATATCTTATTTATTACATGAAATTAAATGCACATGAAATGAATAAATAACAACTGCTTGAATCATTGTGTTTCACTGGAAGTGGAAAAGGAGCTATGAATGCAATTTTATCCCTTTTCGGTTTTAGTGGTAAGCAGACTTTAAAAAGCTAGCACATGGTTGATATACACATAAAAGAGAAAAATATTCCACGTGAAGCGTTCAAGAAAGAATATATCACTGCAGAGCAAATCCAATGTTTTGAAGACTTCTCTGGTTAAACTAGATGTCAACACTTGTGTTGCATTGTCTTAATTGTAAGCAAACCATATTAATCAGGCAATATTTTTGAATCTTAAAATGATTATACTGCTTGCCCTTTAGTGCACCTAGACATATATTTTCCATTACAACAACAGAGGTACTCACTCTTTCTTCTTTGACCTTCTCCATGGTGCATGCGGGTAATGGCAGAGGGGTCAGTGGTGCTGGACTTGAGATGCCGTTCTGATCTATAGCAACAAACAGCTTTCCATTGATGTTGAGGCTGGGGTAGAAGACCTGAGAGCCGTGACTGCTCGTGCTCTGTCCGCTAATCCGTCTCCTTTGCCAAGGCAAGACAAGAGAGCCAGGACGACTATCTGGATCTCCTGGATTGCTAAATTCGTCATCAGCATCTGCTTCAGATTCTTTGTTCCGTGGCCGGAAGTTAAAGATACTGGCCTGGCTTTCCCGTTTGGTCCAGGAGGACAAAGTTCTCACCAGCAAAGCATGTGATTGCTGAAAGCAAAGAACGGACTCTTCTGAAATGCACAGTTTTCTGCATCTGGTAAATTACAAGTAATTTATTTATTTCTGAGAGAAAGTTGTTACCATGAGTTGCTGCACTGTATTTCAGCCTCAGTTCCTGATTAGAAGTATATTTAACATTTATGGAAACGGAAAATTATGGAAAATGATCATTTTACTCACTAGCTCTGATGTGAAATTTGTGTGATTTTGAAAAGGGGAGGTAATATGGTTGGATATCATGAAAGAAGGAAAAGCTATGAACACTAACCCAGCCTCTAATTTTAATATTAACCTTTCATATCTTTTTTGTATACTTTCAGTCAGAGAATTTATACATTTTCAAGAATTTTGCTTTGTTTTGTTGTTTTGGTTCAAACTTCATGTTCATTCAAACATATTTTGATGTGTTGTCAGCTTTATCACGGAGTCTAATCTACCTTTGTTCCATCTAAAGTATCTTGCTTTGGTGACTTTTCATCACCATCGTTCTCCATCTCCTCTGAAAGTGGCCTCAGGCTTTTCTTCCTGTTCTTGTGCTCTTTGTCTTCTTGAGGAGCCAAGGGAGACAGGTCAGGAGCCAACACTGACTCAGTCTCCTGAGATTTGTGAGCTGCCTGTAAGGCATGGTGGGATAAGGAGGTGAATTGTCAAGCTGAGAAGACTGAAGCTTATAATCATAAAGGCATGAAAATCAAAGAATTTTTTTACATATCATAAATTATTCAGGATGATCGTTGTAAGTGTTGGATGTCTGGATTAGCACCACAATAAAAAACAAAACTGTTCTAACTCTGATAAATATCTTATGAGTAAAATTTAACTAAAAATATGAAATTATGTGTTATGAAGAACAACAAATTCTTGTGGAATCTTGCGATTAACCTCAAGGGAAAATACCATTAAAAATCTCCATGCCGAAGTGCACACATACTTGCTGTTCTTTTTTTAGCTGTTCCATGGCGAGCTGAAACTCTTTCTCTTTCTGCATTGCCTCAGCAAGGGTAGCTTGGTTCTGCTCTTCATAGGCCATAGCTACAACTGCCAGGATCAGATTCACCAGGTAGAAGGAGCCCAGGAAGATCACCACCACAAAGAACACCATGTACGTCTTTCCCGCAGACCGTAGGGTCTGACCAAATCAATTTAGTCAAGAATTAGTTTGAGCATTAAGACTATTTTTGTTAACAATTGTGTGAGTTAGATTATCTTCCTGAAAATATCACATCAAATGGAATTTCTCAGGAATGAATGCAGTCAATTGCATAGACTGTAAAGATAAAGACCTGACGGTACAGGTTTTCCCAGTAGTCCTGTGTCATGAGCCTGAAGAGGGAGAGAAATGCCCAACCAAAGGTGTCAAAGCTGGTGTAGCCATAGTTCGGATTGCTTCCTGTCTTCAGACATTCAAACCCATCTGGACATTTCCTGTGGAAAAGAAAGCAGCAATCATTGAGAGAAAATTCTCAGACTTGGTTCACACTAGGGGTGTAACACAATGCCTCTACTCATATCTGCATCTGTTTAGTGCTCCAAATATTTGTATCTGTATTTGGATTTGAAATGAAAGTGGGTGTGACCTAGACCAACTTTTATTTATTTATTCCACTATGTTTTTTCCATAGGTATTTTCCACTATGCTCCCAGAAACACTGGAGAACCCTTAAAAAAGCAGGGCTATTTTTTCACTCACAAATTACAACAACAAATAGGAAATTACAGAACATAACTTTTTTCATTTCCTGAACTTGTACACTTCTTCAACCTCAGCTACATCCTGGTCTCAGCCAGGTGCCTTTCATCTGGTGAGTTAACCTAGCTAGTCTTTCCCAAACCAGGGAACGATTGTTTATAGTACATAAGTAGACATAAATAGCCACCTAATATATATTTTTTCGGATTTACTTCAGGTTTTGGGTTTGCTACAGTGTAGAAAGAACAAAAAGTAAATATATTGGATATATTATTAGAATCAAGTGCGAGGCTGGGACGGAGTGCTGCTGCTAGTCAAAATGGGGTCCTTTAAGCTGCCTTTCAGTACAACTCCCATATAACTTTTCCCGGAAGATTTTCTTTTTAAAAGGATAAAAGAAAAGAGAATGTTCATTTAAGAATGATGAAATACACAAGTTATATATTTTTTTAATTTAATTAAAACATTATTTTTTGAGACCCCAGCAGAAATATGCGGCCTTGTGCACAGCGAGTGACCTGCGTGGGATATATGGAGTGGTGAATCTATAAATAAAAGCAGATTTATTTTGTGTGTTTATTTTGTGAATTAAGGCCCAATTTTTATAGAAATATGGCAGAAATATGTTTTTCATTTCAGAGCTTAGTAAGGCAATGTTCAATTCAGGCTACTGGAGTAAATCACTGACAGGAGAAAGAAAAGCAAACAAACTAAAACCAAATAGCCCGCCTACTTTTTGTATGTGTATTTGTGGCTACTTAGAACACATTATCTGGTCATCCCAAATATTGCATTCGTATTCGGTTACATCCCTGGTCTACACAATAAAGGACTTTATGAGGAATTTCAGTGCATTGTGTAACAAAGCTTATTATAATTGGAAACATGCCATTATCTTGTTGCCTCCAGTGTTATGTTTCTAGAATTCCCTAACATGAAGAGCAAGGGTGAAGCACCTCTTACACCTCAAGCTGTCATGGGGCCACCAGATGAGGTGATGGACTGTCAGCATGGGTGAGTTGAGAGGCCAGTGGCGCCAGCAGACCATGGCACTGCCCCTGTCCCATTCCCTAGCAGCTTTGCTTTGCTCAGGATGGCAGTGTCTGGTGCCAGGCCTCTAAGAGTGTGAGGGTGTGGGATGATGGGCTCTATCGCTCTCAGACACCTTGCCATGGAGGAGGTGCTAATGGATGGGCCCCACTTGACTTCGTCTTGAACGAGGGCTTTGTACCCTGCTATACCGACAGCACCCTCAATTTCTTCTTGAACAATCAGCGATGCAAACACGTGCTATCAAAACAATGTTCCACTGATTAGAACTATTTACAGTATCGTAGTCTAACCTTTAGAATGACGCCGGACCCTTTTAAAGCGTATGTTTTTAAAAACCTAATTATAAGACTTTGTTTTCTTCCCATCGTCTTCTAGGAAATGGATTGTCTTGAAGGTTATTGAGATGTGATATGGAGTGAAACCTTAATATATGTGCAGATCCCTTTGTGTGTGCATTAAGATCCTGCCAGTGCCTGGCATACAACCAGCATCAACTGTATGGGCATTGAAAATGCACCCAACAAACCATTATCCCAATCGATGGTCTTCTGAAATACAAAGTGGCAGTCTAATGCCATTGTCATTTAACGTTGATGTGAATCCTAGCATGGAGTAACTTGGAGAATTTGTCAAAGAAAGTGCTCTCACTCAGCACAATAGCAGCTGAGATCATATCACTGAAGCACAAGCCATTCTAACATACGCTATTTTAGGAGCCTGTGAGTACCTCTGTACTGCTGGGGTCCAGGGAATGAGAAAGAGGCGAAGACAGGGCCAGGGTGAGGGACTCTGGGAATTGGTGTTCAATGCTGGTGCACGTAATGCACAGTCTTCTTGTTCCAGCTGTCCTTTCTGAATGTATGATATGTTAGAAGTCTAAGCCAAACTGTAATACAGGTTACTTCCAATGAACAATGGTCACAATCTTAGAATACCTGGGGTTGAATTAAATGACCACATTGATCAAAATGATTGGCAGGAGCTAAATTATAATTAGCATGGAGCAAACTGGTAACTTAAAATGGAAACAGGGCTCATATTGCAATTTGTTGGTTTACTTCGTTTTACCAGTTGGAATAAAGAAGCACCCTGAGATTGAAAAAAAAGAGAGAGAGAGATTCTGATCTTTTTTAGCCTCACAATACAGTAGCTGGAACAAACTAGATGAGCTACAATAGGTATTCCACAGCAAGCTTTCCTTTCCCTCAAAACTGTGGACCAGCCACTGATGAGGTCTCATAGTTGGCGTAAGGCCACATATAACAGGGAGAGCAGGGGCTGAGCTCACAGCATGAGTGTTGGGTCAGAGAAAGGGAACATTGGCAGTAAGTGCAACACCCCTGTCCATATTGAAACAATAGAGACAATGAAAAAAAAGAAGGGGGAGGAGGGGGATGCCAAGCAGGCTTCAAAAGCTAGTGATTCTGCCCCTGTGCTGAGCGTAGATTTCTGTCCACACTGACATGGTGACAACACATTGTGCCTTCCATCACACATATTACCTAGCTCACAATCAAGCCGGAGTAAAATATCTGAGGAATTCGTACCAAAGTTAGCAACTGTCATCAGCCCTCGAATAATCTTTTTAGCAATAATCATCAAACATGTACAAATTAAAAATGGGAATAGGCATTAGCTAACAATTAATACTTTAATTAATTAACAAACAGTTGGTCTGAGATGAAACGAAGCCAGTTGGGTTCTGCTGAGCTATTTAGAGTTGAATCTTGATCTGTTCACTTGGGTGACCTACAATAATCACTACTGTTATGTTGAGTGGTTTCAAAATACAAGCTAATCATAGTTTATATATAGCCTGTCTTGCTTTAATGATCATGCCTTAACGCCACATAATTACTTCTGTATTACGCTTACATAGATGGGTCAATTTTAACAGATATATTTGGAGTACTGAGGAAATGTGTTTTATTAGTCAGCATGGGAGAACTGTGTTTTATAAATGGACCAGCATCCCAGGCAGGGTGTATTCCCGCCTCACGCCAAGTGCTCCCAGGAACGGCTCTGTGTCCACTGTGACCCTGACAAGCATTTACTGACGATGAATAAATAAACACATTTTATCAGGTTGAATCTAATGTATTTATTTGCAGTCATTTGTTTATTCTACTTTTTTCAATTTATTACATTATCTTGTGCATCCACTTTCACCACCACTGCAAAGATGTCTAACCAGCAAGGAACTGCAATTGCTTTAGAGGACAAAAGCTTTCCACAAAAGAGCATCCATGACTCTGTTTAATCTCTGCTGTACACTGGAATTGGTCAATCTTATTATTGGGCAAGACAAACAGATATGTCCTTTGTTTTGGGTGTTACAGTCAACAGTAACGGGCCTCTTTATAATTTACACCATTAGACCATTTACAACCCAAATACACAAGGAGATTGTAGTGCATTTTCTATGTTCAATTCATAGGTCCGTTGCTACAGGAAAAAATGCTTTGGAATTTGAAATATCATATTATCGATTAGTAGCTGCTTTTAAGATAATGTTTTAACAATTTGCAACTGGGCCAAAAACCGTAGGAGGCCATCACTTTGAACCTCAGTAATAAAAAGCATGTACAGCAATTACTGTCTACTTCTCATCGAACAGCACTTAAAATCCAGAGGAGCAGAGATACTTAGCATGAAACCCTAGAAGCCTCAGAGAGATGATGATTCCTTCTAAGCCATCAATATGCCCATTCGCTCTTCACTATTGTTTTATTTAATTTATTTACTTTAACTCTCTGAAGGCAATTATATGCACTTGCTTGACTTGTAAATGTCAGCTGTCCAAAGGGGGAAAAAAGTGTTCCTCGTCTGCAGTATGACTTTTGTCTGTATATTTAGCTTCTAATGTATAGCTAAAAGCAGTGTGGTCAAAAGGTAAAAAGTGGAGGTATAAAACTAAAATAAAAAAAATAATGCTGAGATGATTTGAAATTGTGATAGACATTTTAAAGGCTTTTGTTTCTGCTGAGTACAGAGGACAGAGTGAAGTGCCCAGTGCATTATCGTTCAGCATTACTGCTAAATCCCACAGTAGCATTAAAACGATCTTAACCATTAGAGAGTTCAGAGTATTATTTGCTTGTCCATCTTGTGATTATCTTAGTTCTATGGTGCTTTTGGGAAGCCAAGACAAGGTCAATGCATGTCATTAATTGGTCTAACCTTCTGGGCAATAAAATCTATTAAAATGTAAGGTATATGTAGATTCACTGAAGGGCACTGATGTCTATGATAAAATGCAGTAAGCTATCTATCTGTCTGTCTGTCTGTCTGTCGCATGTAATAAATTGCAATGACTAGCAGTTCTGAAAAGGATAGGTTTTTGCAAGTGAAAACGTTCTCCATTAGAAACTTGAAACTAAATCTCTGCCAGCACATTATAGCAAAGTCAACACAAAAACTTTGTGTGTAGACATGACGTGGACCAAGGAATAAACAAATCACTTGACTGTTATTGTCCTTCACTTTCTAACTACCAGCACTCCAAATATAGTGCCTATAGTGCCACTTTAAGAGATATATTTTTCACTAATGGTATTTTAAATAAACTATTTCCATCCTATCTTCTCTTTTTTTATATGTTTTCTTCCCACATGAAGCAGACAAGTCCTAATGCTCCTAATGTTCCTAATGGTCAATAACAGACATCCGAACGAGCTGTAGCAGACATTTTGAAGCCCAGGGTAGCATCTTATGGGTTATAGTCGCCTAAACATAATGGATAGGGCAGAGAAAAACTGTCAGTCTTGTGGTAATGATTTTCGGAGTGCACAGACAGGGCAGTGAAACACCTTCAGTAGACTTGAGTTAACGTATTGATACTACAGAGCTTTAGCCTTAAAGATAGCATTGCTTAAAATACCTTCTATAAAACAACACATGTATTATGTCTGTGTTGCTGTAATACTGAATCTTTTTGGAGATAAAGGAGCAGATGGGTATGTATGCTCAGAGATCATAGAGAACTATGCAATTTACATTTATGTACACATGATTGGAACATTTTGTTCATTTAACACTGTAGGCATATCGTGACCTCAGAATGATAAGTTTCAAGCTGTCATTTTGGTCAAAAATGAATTAGCAATAACTATCACTTTATTCTCCTGTGGGGAGAATAAAGGAGTTCGTGGGCAAAGATGAAGGTATAATAATAAAAACAAAAGGATTTAAAAAGTTATATTCCAGATAAACTTGATTTTATGAGGTTCTGTCTAACAGCCACTCATCATCCAGGATGAACATAGGATGGATACGACATAGGCGAACTTGATCTATATCTAGGTTTTATTTCCAGTAACAGTATGATGAACTGGAGGACATTGTAACTTTTAGATGTAAATGTTCTATACATGAGCCATAAGAATAATAAAAAGAAGGTGTACAGTAGAGGTGTATTGCACTCCCTGGCTTCACACTGTAGCATGTTGACATCAGATTAAATATAAGTAATATTAGCTAGCTGCTTGCAGTGTGCTTAATAAACTTCAGTATAACCAGGGACTGAAGGTCAGCTAGCAGACATGTAAGATATGTTTGTGTGGCTTAATCAAGAGACAAAAATGATTACTTGTAATACATATTTAAAGTGACTTACAGCTTGACCACCAAATTGTCTTTGTTAATAAAACAGGTTTACCATAAAAAAAGATCAAGGACTTTCAATAAATAATGGGCACTGACAGCTATTGCTTTCAGCAACAGTAAAACAGTATGACATAGTCAGTTCACTTTATATTACGCTCTATCATGTTACAGTCTATCATGAATATGAAAATAACAACCGAACCGCTAGTACTCCTCTGGAAAGCACAACTTTTAAAAGCTTTATTTTAGTGGCTGGCGGCTTACATGTTCCATCCGGTGTTGAGGAGAGCTGTTCAAGGCCATTGACTCATGCATACACACGCACTTGTGCTGATTCAGGCCTTCAAAGCCGCCTAGTCGTGTTTGCTTTAGTCACAGTCTGACAGGAACTCAATCTATTGCCAGACCACTGGAAAGCCCGACTGCTGTACAATCACCATCCCAATTACTCCACGCACTCACCTTTGATTCATCACATCATCTACTTACAAGTATTTTTATTTTTAGATCTAAAAAATGTGAGACAGAGTTAAAATATTTCATTTTGAATTCATCTTTAATCCACAAGGATTAACCCTTGTAGCTTTTAAGGAGGTCCCAGATAACCACTCATACAAAAGCAAATAATTTTTTTCTTTTACTTACCCAGCATCATTTGCGAATCCACATATTAAGGCATCCCTGGATCCGTCCTCTTTGAAAAAGTTGCCTGCAAATGAGAAAAGTAAAGTGACCTGTCACGAACATTGTACTATATTTAAACAGCAACACAGTTATCATAAACAGAGCCACATGTGCATAATCTCTTTGTCAATAAACATATGACATTAAAGTCAAAGCTTCGGTTATTATACAATGACATATGGGACACACTATGACAACAAACAGTGTCAAAATAAGTCACGCTGGGGCCAACCCTATGCCCTATTCACTATGCACTAGTGGTATCTAGAGACATAGTGGACATTATCCAGTGCACTCTTTTCAATCCCTGAATGCTCCATGAGGAAGACAGCAAGCTAAGATAGCAACATCTCTTCTGATGTATCACAAATTTAAACGGTGTAATTGTTTTGTTTTTTCTGTAGACACAAATATTCAGTCTATAGTTAACTCAATTACTTTTTTGTCCTTAGGTTTGATACAGGTCAATATCTGTGTGGATTTGGTTAATACTGTGTGACTACTGTTGCAGAGTAATGAGCAAACCTGTGTAAGCGTATGAAATTGTTTGCTTCAATCACATTTTTTTCCTATAATAGTGCTGTGTAGTGCTTTTGCTGTAGGGAATAGTAAGCAGGTTACCATTTCGAACACAATAAAGGTTGTTTCTGCCTCAGCTTAAAGGGAGTGACTAGAAGATTATGTGTACAATTGCTTTAACATCAGTACCACTCTGCCTTCTGCCAGTCAGGTTGAGTCTTCCATTTCATCCCCCTAGTTTTCACACTATTCCCTTTTCCTGCAGACTCACTCTGACCCTCCAGGAGTGCTTTTAGGTGACCGGAGCTGAAGGAGGCTCCGTGGCAGGTCACGATTAGTGGACTGCTCGAACCTCAGCCTCCAGCTGGCAGCATTCCCGGTTTCGGCAGCATGGCCTTAAACGTGTCTCTTGTGTGGCCTGGACTCACATGTATGACATCGACGCACTCTACGGCGACGCTTATCAGATTGCATCGTGTGCTTGAGTGCTTCCTGATCAGGTGCTATTGTTTTGTACAATGGCATTGTTAGTTTAAATTAAAGAGGAGCACACGATGTTGGCGGCTTTTCCACAAACGCAGCATTAAAACTATCATTAAAAGCTGGCTATGTTTTCACAAGTGCTTATTTATCATTCATCGTGTGTATTGAAGAGATAAGTGGCCTCCCCTTCCTCATTCCCTATAAACAGATCATAAAGTTACAGTAAATGAAGACTAATATATATAAAGTAAATATTTTCGCATCGATCCAAACTTGAACATGTGGTGGACTTCATGCATAATATGTGACTCCAAATGTGAATTTATAGGTTACTGGAAGATACTTTAGTCATTATCATGGTATGACAAGGCATATCAGGAAACATATCCATCTATTTAAGTCAGTGTCCTACATCTTTGTACTGCAGGTCATGTTATTGAGTGCCAGCACTGTCCTAATTGCTATTCTAATGAAATGAGTCCAACCAAAAATAATACTAAATCTTGTCTTAAATAGATGTCTGCTCACCTAATAGCATCGTGATTCATCGACAAAGTGATGATCAACAGGTGTAACATCATTTTCTAGTTTACAATCTGAAATATGCGAATCATCAAAGTAATTCATTACAGATTGTACATAAAATAGCTTTTAGATAATAAGGTTAAGAGTCTATTAACGGTATATCCCTTTGAATAAATCTGCTGCATGTCTACCAAGCATATACTCAACAACAATATTTGCTTTAAATAGTCAGAACTGTATTTATGCATTTAAATGAGGCCATGATTATGTGATAAGGTCCTACTGGGAAATGTCTGAGGTTATTATTATGTGCTTCTGAACAATGTTAGCTAATGATGACGAGGCCAGCTAAAGTAGCATGACTGGGTAGAAATACATGGGCTGTGAATACATTTCTGTTGAATCACCAATCAAATGTTCGCCAGCTAAACTGTGGATGAAACAGGCACAGGGTCACACAGGTTAATGCATTAAAAGGACTACCGAGTTTGTCATATTCTTCTATGATGCTAGGAGATGAAAATAAGCATTGCTGGGAATTTAAATGATCATACATATTTATCATGTTTTATTTTAGACAGGCGACACTGCAGATCTTTTAAAGGTATTTGCTAACACTTGATTATCACATTATATATTTCAATAATTACCACCAACAAATGGTAAACTTCAGTAACTAGGTAACAAGGTAACACAGTAATTAAAGCTTGTGTAAATGTTAACTAGATCCACCTGCACTGGCTTATGTTTTGTCAATACATGACTAAATATAAATCAACATACTGTAAATTAGCAACAGTTAAATTATAGTTTATTACTAAGTGTTAATCATTTCAACTTTGGTCTGTCTGTGTAAATAATTAAATTGCTTTTCAGTCTCAGTTCATAATTTCTCAAGTTAACAGCTGCAAGAGCATTTAATTAACGTATTGGTTCATATTGGTTATCATGGACTTAATTTTAGTTTGATTGGATAAATTGTTTATGGCAGGTGTTTATTTTTTATTTATACAAAACTTTATTTGGTTTATTATAAAAAAAAAAAATACACAGTTACTTTATTAATGCGGAAGATCATAGTTTGCTCAATGTTAAGTGAGGCATTAAAGAATGTTAATTAAGGGAACCTTAATGTAAACCGTTGCCTTTTATTCAGTGACTTTTCTGTCAGGCTGGAGATTCTAATTTAAAAACTCTTCAGTGTATAAACAATAATGCAAAAATAAATAAATTGGGAGGGGTCTAGCTTATCCCTGTTGGATTTTTCTTTCTTTTGCGCTATGTAATATTCAGGTATGAAATAGCTGGAAAAAGCCTCATTTATTAACTCAAAAATAATAGCTACAAAAGTTTACTAAACTTAGTGTTCACTTTATTAAACACTGATGCTCTACTTTGTAGGTGTGTTTGCTAGAGACTATAGTTCAACACTTTGCTGTAATCATCCTCTAGCCGAGTGGTTCTCAAACCGCTGCTCTAACCTTTCATCAGTGTCAGTTTCTGACCACAGGACACTGTTGGTTGGATATTTTTGCTTATGGGGCCCAGCATTGATGTTGAGGTGGTTAAAAACACCAGCACTACTACAGCACCTGCTGCCCCCTTACCAGCACCAAACACATTACCATGCTACTGTTATTTCAGCGTCGCTGTTTATGTGGAAAATGCTCCACCATCCAAATGATGGTCCTATGGTGGTCCTTTTCCAGTAATGGATGGAGTAGACAGGGGCTGACAAACTGTGCATAGCAACTACAGTCAGTAAGTGCTTTATTCTGGTCAGTGTTGTTGTGGATTCGGAGCCTTTCCTGGGAATACTGCGAACGAGGCAGGAATACACCCTGGATGGGATGCCAGTGAATCGCATGTGTCTCTGAACACACATGATCTCACACTCACTCACACCTAGGGGCCATTTTAGTGTAGCTAATTCACCTAGGGGCATGTTTTGGAAGGTTGGAGGAAAATGGAGAACCCAGGGGAAACCCATATATACATGTGGATCCCCCAATTAGGAGAAACGGAATTCATGAATCCAATTAAGAGGCTAAATACAACATCTATCACTCTTAATCATACATATTACATGTCTATAATTAATGCATATCAGAATTAGAGCAGCCTCTTTAACCCCTGAAAGAAAAGAAGTTTCTATCTATATCATACTGACATGTCTAACCATGAGTATGCAATGTATCCCAACATTTTGTCCTTTTTCATCTTGACATAACAGATATCTGGTTGCTTTGCGTCAGTGAACCATGATCAATATACAGATCCAAATGAAATGCCATACTGCCTTTTGGGCCCTTGGACTGAACAGCTCGTACCTTCGTCCGTGATAAACTCGTCTAGAGATGACCAGGTCTTGTTATTGCAGAAGAAGGAGACGTTGCTGTATAAAGAGGGGTCGGTGGTGTTGAAGCAGTTGGCCGAACTGCGGACACATTTCTGCCGTAAGTTACCCATGAAGAGCTGAAGGCCAATGAGAGCGAACACACTCAGACAGAACACAGTCAGAATCATGACATCTGCGAGCTTCTTCACTGACTGAATCAGGGCACCCACAATGGTCTTCAAGCCTACATGAGAAATACACTACAGTCTTAGGGATATTCAACAAACTGATCAATTTACAGTAAATTTCAAGCAAGGAATTAGTGACAGCTATAGAAGTGAAATAAAAAAAGTGAAGAAAATATGCTAATATTTTTTGTATATGCAAATATAATTCTGCCGGATGTACACTAACGCTCAAAAATGTAGAATCTCCTCTCAACCATTATTAATGTACTAATATGTATACAATCTACAATCTACATAATATAAATCAAGCAACAAAAAGCAGAGTGGATTTTTTTTTAACCTAGGTGTTTTTAGAAAAAATTTTTTATAGTCATTTCTCCTCAAAATATCAAACTTTTATCATTGCATTCCAAATCAGTGGCATTCTGGGTATTAAATTTATTCATACATGATTTTTTGAGGCTATATACACTTTCTATTATATATATACATTTTATATTACATATAGGTATTGTTTTAGAACTTACTAATTAAAATAAATTTTAACTGATTTGATTTTATTTAGAATGTAAATTCCAGACTTCTGAATGGTAGTGCATGTGTTCTATTAAAACAACTAAATCTAAATAGAAATCACTGTACTGTCTAAGTAATGGCACTGTCATATTGCATATACACACTCAGTACAAACTAAAATCAACTAAAAATAAATGAAAATAACGTTTCTTCTTGCATGCCCATTACTTGTGAACAGAATTCTATGACAATGCAAACCAATACTGAGTGTTAACAATAACGAAAATGTTACTATCTATCACAAATCAACATAAACACACCACTCACAATGACAAAAGCAAACACATAATTTTGTCTGCGTTTTATTGAAAATGCCACAGACTTAACAATTGACAACAGACACCATGAGGAAAAGGTGAACTTTAACAATCTGGAGTGAGTGAATATTTTTCTACTTTCATCATGCTTAACAATAATTTCGCTCAATCACTTAGCTAAAAAAAAATACAATGATCATATGAAATGTAAAAGACACTGTTAAATTGAAGAATTGAAAAAATGTTTGTTCTTTCATTTTGTGGATGTGTGGCGTCTGATGTCAATGCTCATGGCTTACCATGCAAGTCACTCTAAAGCTATCCATGCCTGTGTTAGGTGTTAAGCACTAAGGTCCAATGAGACTTTTGGTGTTAGTCAACCAAGCCTGCAGGCTGGAGGCCAAGCTGTAACCTGAGCCATCAGCCTTAATTTAATTTCGCTTGACTGTATTTGCTGTGCTGTGCAACACATTGGCACTTGAATGTCCTTTGTTTGATACTCAAACATATAATGTCATATGACATCTGTATGTTCACTTAAAATAAAGTGGACATACAGACTCTCTCCCTTGGGCAAGAATTTCTGCACTTGTAGTAGTTCATTAAGATATTATTCAAAGGTACCTCTCATGCTACTAAATCAAAAGTCTCATTGCCTACACATAGCATTCCCTGGCTTCCAAAAGAGTCTCCATATTTGGAAGAGAAGGAAATGTATGGTAGGCGTTTGGCCCTTGGCCAACACACGTCAGCCTTAGTGGTTAACGCCCTTCTCACCTGGTATGACTGAGATAGTTTTCAGTGCTCGTAGGACTCTGAACGTCCGTAACGCTGAGACATTGCCCAGGTCCACAAATTCAGTAACATATCTGCAATAAGCCAAAAACCGAAGCGCACACAATGACAACACCACCAACAATAGGCAAACAAGACAGGAGAGGGAGGAAGGGATGGGTTGTTCTCGGGATGTGGGCATGAAATGTTTGAAAGGGACAATGTTGAGGGAAGGTGGGTTGCGGCAGCTGGACTTCAAAGGAGATTTGCACTGGACTAGACAACGAGCAACACTGCGGCCTATTTCCTAGAATGCAGCAACACGTACCCCTTACCTGGAATTACTGATATAGTTTTCAAAGCTCGTAGGACTCTGAACGTTCGAAGTGCTTGCAGATTGCCTACTTTAATAAACTCAGTTAGCAACCTGCAGAATCAAATTACAATTATTTCAAAAAGAAATGAAAAGGAGAATGAAGATAAATAAAACAACTGAGTGACAGGAGAGGAACAGAAAAAAAGGAAGATACAGAAGAATGTAAAGCAGTGTAATACCTGTACTCTATTTTATCTTTTGTCCTACGATTTAGAACTGCTAAAAGTCACTGCGCATACCACTGGTTATATCACATGTGTGGTCAGCAAATGAGACACTGACAAGGCCTACTGATGTTAGAATATGATTGTGTCTGGACATATCACTCAGATGTGTGGCAGTCAAGCAGAAAGGAAAGCTTTTCAGTTTCCATAGGAACGTGGGTTGCAAGGAGAAACATCTATGGTTTGCCGCTGCTTGTATCTGTTAAATAAAGCTGGAGTGGTGAAAAAACATTGCTCAGGTCACTTAAATGCACTTTAAAGTGCCTGGGCCTGTGCTGGAATTTCCCAAAGCTTTTATAACCAGTTTTTCTGTTCTTTGTTGCTGAGGAAAGGATGAAAATGTTCATCATAGAAGATGCTGAAAGTGTACCTTGAATGTACAAGTACCTCTACACAATTTCTATACAGTTGTATTTTTTTACTTTTATGCAGCTACATCCTTTTGAACAGAACACATTTCTTCCAAACTTTCTTGGAAGCATTAATTCCTCATTTATTTACCTGAATGTTTTAATTAGTTTTAAGATACAGTGCCTCTCAACTTCCTTAATTGTTAATTATAAGTAAAAATGATTGTTAAAAAAGATGCAATTTAGGATGTCCTTGTTGCCACTCAATTAAATGATCTCCTCAAGACTTAACATTTCTTGAAAGACCTCTGCCAATCTTTCAGTGATAATTTGAATCAAATTATCGTTCAATATCAATCAAAAATTGAAAAATGTATGACAATAAGTGACAATAAATTATAACCTTAATGACAGTAAACATATGGGATAAGTAGATTTCTGCACAGTTGCCACCACCACGTTCATAGCTCACAGACAGTTGGGAAGATTTGGCCAATGCTGAGTCTACACCTGTTCCTATGGCAACGCCTGTTGGGGGCTTAGGGTCATGCACAGGGTAAATGATGATAATTTAAAGCTACAGTTTTGTAGGATTGATTTTGGTCAAACATAAATAAATAAGTCAAAACAAACATGATCCTTGAGTAAGAGGATGTATTGTATAATATGGTGTTCCTGAGCTGCTGTGAGTCTTCCTTGTAATCATGTAACAGTAACTCTCAATCAGCGCTGTGTCAGGAGTGTCAGATCAGAATTGGTGAGAAATTTGTTCCCTAAACATCGTCACTCCCCAACTTCAAGCACAAATGAAGTCCGACTACCCAGTGATTGACAGAAACCGAAGGCCAGGAGAGTGAAAGACTCTCTTAAGAGTGTACTACTAGTACTGATGCAGTTTTTCTTTCTCAACAGGTAAGGCATCTATTTATAATCTCTATCCTCTCTGCGGAATTTTTTTTCCTGTGAATTTATATCGTTAAGAAACTATTAAGCTAAAGAATAAACAATAGCTGGTAGTGACTAAACGGACGTGAGTTTCTTCATTTTATTGGATTTCAAACGTGTTTCTTTTCGGTGATAATGTTGTGACTCAAGCACTCTGATCACCTGATCTGTACCTTTTATTTCCTCTGGTATAGGATTTAGCTAGTGTGCTAACATTATCTAGTTTGTGACAAACTTTTTGACAATTTGGAGAACAAAATACACCGAGAACACTGCGCCTCAGAGACAGGCCCTACATTCAGTCAGATTCATATCTAGTGCACACAGTGTGCTGAGGGATTACAGCATGGCAATCCCAGCTTATATTTTAGCTAGCTGGCTAACATCCTAGCGTCAGGTGACTAGTTCATTCTGTAGGATATGTTTATGACTTTGCAGAATTAGCACAGTCAAACCATGGCTGGGATGAAAAATCCTCGTTACACTCAATAATGCTCAGTAACTGAACATTGAAATTATTTTATCCTCATATCATCACAAAAGCTGAGCAATTCAAATACTTTGGCTGAATCGCAAACTGCATACTACTGTACCATGCCACTGCACCATCAATGTTGTTACTATTTAAGTGTAATATTTAGTGTGCATTGTGCTATTTGAGTTTCAACAACCTTGACTTCTGTATAAATGTGTCCACTGGCAGCGTTGAGATAAACGAGCACAACTCACGTTACAAAATATTATTCCACAGGTAGCTAGCAGTAGCATTTTCCTACCAATTTCCAAAATCTTACACCCTGTAGCTTTAAGATGGAAGATGTGAACATATGTGACCATTTTATCAGTTCTGTCATAGTCCATCAAACATAGAGGATCATTCTATTCTATAGAAAAAATTTGCTATTACTTTAATATTGACCTTTTATTTTTATTTATTTAACATACTTTAACATTTAATCCAAAAGGAGGTGGTGGCAGGGGGATAAATGGGATCAAAGAGGTTACTGGAGATAATCAAAGGCCAGGGAACGATGTACTTACGCCATGACAATCACGCTGAAATCCAGCCAGTTCCATGGATCCCGCAGGAAGGTGAATGGTCCGATGCAGAATCCTCTCGCCAAAATTTTTATCAACGACTCAAACGTGTAGATCCCCGTGAAGGTGTACCTAGGCAAGAAGCAAAGGGTGGGGAAGAAAATACGGGCGGAGAAACAGGCAGACAAATGAGAATCATTGGCAAGAAGAAGTCAATAGTTCAAGTCTCCCCTCTTTTTAAAAAATGGTTTGATCCACAGTGAACAGAGTTGAAAAAGGAGAAAAAATTGACGCAAGACAGATACGGAGCAATGAGGAATGTGTGTGTGTGTGTGTGTGTGTGTGTGTGTGTGTGTGTGTGTGTGTGTGTGTGTGTGTGAGAGACTCATGAGAACCAACAAGACATGGAAAGCACATGTTCTAGTACAGTAGCAGCCCTGAGGTATGAATGTCAAGCTCCTTTGATAATTGATGATTGATGAGTTTGCAATCATCAAGAATGGGTATAAAAATCCAGCAAAAAAAACCAAACTAATCTGATGGAGTGGATAGTGACTGAGATGAAGGATGCAGCATTCTGATGTGCACGCTCATATTTCTGTTTCTTCCTCTCTTCCTCGCTCTCACTCTCATTTAATTAGGTTTGGTGCTCTTTTTTTTAATGTCAAATCTGCTCTGTGAATATCATACCTCTCAACACACCAAAGTGTGGGCTTGTATCATAAAAGTAATGGCAAAAAAAAACCTCAAATAAAACCCAGCATATTAAGTTAAAGGGTATGATTTTTATGTCAACAGCCCTAAAAAGAAAGTGGTGAAAGCTTGCTTTTGAAATTCTCTTTCTAAATACCTGTTTGGTTTATAATTACATGTTAGCATTTAACAGCAAAAAAAAAGTCTGTGTATCCAAACTTCTCCAAACCTCCTTTCACATTTGCTATAGTACACACGCACACATGTAGTGCTAGACAAATCAGGTTACTGATTTGGTGCTGAGAGGTACAACGTTTAACTGGGTCAGAACAGGTCTAGTCATCGTTTCACTGCATGCTACATGCCAATCAACACCTATTCAAAGAGAAAAAGCCCAAATGCTTTGTGACAGTGCACTGAGTCCAAAAGAGACATGTGCAGCGGTCTTCATTAAAGGAGAAGTTGTTTGAACTGACACAAGCCTCGCCGCTTACGTTCCGTAACTTACACCGCAGAGCAAGTCTCAGAATACGGCAAACTACATCAGGTCATTTAAACATGGGATAAATCCATTCCATCCATTCTGATGCACGAAGAGCATGCACAAACCATGGCTGGGCCCTCACTGATGCTGGAAATGATCAACAGACACAGTGCGAGACAAACAGGCGGATCCACAAACACGCTGAAAGAGCAATGATCTGTGTGGACGGAGCGTGGCAGCGACACACAAGTGCACAGAGAGACAGATGGACAGGCAAGTCGACTGTCACACACAGAAGCAGGGAGAGAGACAGATAGACAGAAGACAGACCACAAAGAAGACAGAACCAACAATCCAACTAGATAGATAGATAGATAGATAGATAGATAGATAGATAGATAGATAGATAGATAGATAAATAGATAGATAGATAGATAGATAGATAGATAGATAGATAGATAGATAGATAGATAGATAGATAGATAGGATTTAACCCATGTTCTATAAAAATAGTGTTGGCCAAATTCATCTAAAACTATTCAAATCCCATTGTTTGTCACTTATTTTTTAGCTGGTTTTTCCTTTCAAAGAATTACTCCCTTTAATGAAAATTTAGGAAGGCAGAATGGTATAACGGTATATGACAACCATACCATGATTTCATTCCAATGTAGCATAGCAGAGGTGCAATTAGCAAAGTCATGGGTTCGACACAGTCGTATTGTTAACTTACTTGCTAATTGAGGTTGGCAAGGCAACAAACACCTGGCAAAGCTTTACATCAGGACAAACAGGGTACAGTTCAGAGGTCAATACAGTCAAAGAGGGTCATGAGATAGAACAGAAAGAGGTACAGAGGAACTGACAGAGAGTCTTTTAGTCCGGACAGGCTTCAACGCCTACAGAGAGAGAGCGAGAGAGAGAGAGAGCGAGAGAGAGACAGAGAGAGAAAAGTGGATACTTACTCGACATACTTGGCCCACTGCACTGGTTCCGACATGGCCATGAAGCAACAGTTTGTCAAAATAGTGCACATAATGAACAGACTGAATAATGTAAGAGTGTTAAGGAAAATCTGTGCATTCAGAAAATCACATATTGAGAGCTATAAGTAATTGGACAATGATACATGTTGTGTTTTTTTTCCTCTATGACACTTTCAAATTGTAATGAAATCATGACTATGACATTAAAGACCAATTTGAATTTAAGGGTATTTACAATAAGACCAAAAGCACATCCCTTTTAATACACAGTCCCTCCAATTAGATTGACACTTAGCTGGGGAGGTTTTGCAAAATTAGTTCAGGCACAAGACAGTTAACAAAAGCAGTAGAGTTGATTATAGATGTGACGTTTTCATTTGTTGCTCTTAACTTCCAAGCATCAACGAAATGCCAGCAATGCAGACCAGGATGAGATGGAAATATTAGAATAACAGATTGGAGATAAAACATTGCATGACATCTCACTTGTTTGGTAAATTGTTAAGAAGTGAGAATGCACTGATGATGCTCTTCAAGTACTTTTTGATTGCAAGATAAGAAGAACCGAAAGGCTAGGAACAGGAAGGTGCAAATACACCCTGGATGGGACCTGTACAGTGCCATCAATCCACACGCCACTTGGTAGATCAACTACTATAAATTGTTGCTAGGTTTCAGTGTTTGTGGTTGTATTCCAGGGCGTATTACTGCCTCAAGCCCAGTGTTCCTGGCTACAGATTCACTGTGACCCTGATGGGGATAAAGCACTTGCAGATGAATGAAGACAAGTCATCAGTATTATCCTGGTCAGAGTCATTTCGGATCTATAATAATAATAATAATAATAATAATAATAATAATAATAATAATTATTATTATTATTATTATTATTATTATTATTATTAGGAGGAGGATTAGTGGTAGTAGTAGCAGTATAAATGTACTGGAGTAAAGATCCAAAAAACTTAAATTTTTACCTCTGATCAATAATTTAAACACAGCATTTCAGATACAAATATAACATTCACAAAATGTTCAAAATCCTCTATAATAATACATTTCTGTACATCTGTACATGGTACTGTTTTTTAAATACAGCACTAATAAGTGAAAAGTAATGCCAGACTCCTATGTGAGACTCATTCTTGCAGTACAGTTTTCATAGCAGATTTTGATTACAGGTTTATAGAACTTGTAATATAAGGGTCTAAAAAAAAACCAGACTTGTTCGCAGCAACCAGTTGACAGTAATTGACATCTGCTCATTCTGCTAAATGATGCTGAAAATTATAACTCAGTCAGTGAGGCGTGGGCCTATCCTGCTTCTGTAAATACAGTCTCAGTATGTGGCCCTCCTACTTTGTCTTATTTTCATCATTCTCCCTCGGAACGGGCAATTTGAAACCTCTGCATATCCACGTAATCTGGGCCTTATTATGCTCCCACTTCACTCCATCAGTGGCATCGGGGAATTTTAAAGATGTTTTCTTCCAACTTCTCCCCCAGAATACCTGTTTAACTATATTTCAAAATTCATCTTAATTGTGAGGATGCTTACAATAACATCCGGATTTATTTTTGCTACTAGTCTGTCCATGTGGATGGCTTATATCGAGGAGTGAAGTGCACCACAATCCTTCATGTTCCAAATAATTAGCAATGAGTTTTTTTCATACCTACAGCTATTCCTCTTTTTTTGGTGCACAGAATTTGCTCATGTATGAATTAACAGAGACATAAAGAAATTAAATAAATGAATTGCTTAGTTTGGAGAAACAAGGGTCCAGCAGTGGCAGCTTGGCGGTGCTAGGATTTGAACTCACGACCTTTACGATAACTAGTCCAACATCTTAACCACTGAGCTACCAAAGACCTCTTGGGGTTTGAACCTTGTGATCAACTGGGGCTATTCTGTATGGAGTTGGCATGTTCTCCCCATGCCCCCGGTTTCCTCCCACAGCCCACAGACATGCAGATTAGGTCAATTGACTACTCTAAATTGCCCTTAGGCATGAATGTGCATGTGAATGGTTGTTAGTCTCTAAGTTAGCCTTGCGATAGACTGGCAACCTGTCCAAGGTGTCCCCCACCTCTTGCTCAAACCCAGCTGGTTCCAGCTTCCCTGCGACCCTTAACGAATAAGCAGCATAAATAATGGATGGATGGTTATTTTTATTAGTTTAAAGGAAGCGATTACCTCTCTCTTCATATCGCTCCCGTTGAATTAGTGTAAATCATCACTACGTCAATATATAATAATGAATTCAACTACACACAGAAATACTGAGCATTATTTTAAATTTACACTGTGGGAGTTTGTTATCATGTGGCCTATGTAGAAAAAATCTCATGCGTAATCATTTCTCTGTGACTGATGAAGAAATAGTCCTGATTATGAAAGTTGCGGTGTCAGTACTATCAGCCCTAAATTACCGGAGGCCTGTGGGGGATCTCGTGTTACGCCAGCCTTTACCCTGCGCTATTCACTGTGCATCATAACCACACACACAGCCGGCCGGCTAGACAAAGGCATGCTACACATCTGCGCTCATTTGTACAGGGAAAAGTCCGTTTCAGCTTCACAGCCAAACAGAGCTGCCAGAATGCTGTTAAGACCTTATTTTGGAGACTCAGCTTAATCAATTATGCCTAAATCTGCTTCATGGGAAAATCTTACAGCGCTACAATCTGAGTCCTCTGATTCTCCAGAATGGCCTGTCAAGTCTTGGACGTGCTAGAGAGCATGTGTTGTCGGCAGCTTGTCTTAAGGTTATTTCACCCCTCCGATAGGCTGCTTATGTTGCCTGGCGCCGACACACTGATTTGTGAATCGCATTTCTCGCATTTTTCTAATGAGTGCAATCACTTCAGCGTGGAGCGGCGGGGCTGCGTTCTGCCTTCTCTGTTAGGCTGCAAGTTATGACTGTGCTCTTGTGGCACTGGCTAATCAAACATGTTTCCAGGCGCCCACTCCTGCGGGTAATCTGCTATTAGCGCAGGCGTGTGGCGTCTGTGCCGTCGCCTGGAAGTGAGTACTTTTCACCACTCAGCCAGCACACGAATGCACGCACACACACAAAACCATGCCCTTGTCTTTTATATCATACCTCTGAAATCTGAGATAGAGTTAAAATTTGGTGCTGGCATAACACTGGGGATCACTGTGGTGGGTGTGGGACATACAGCTGGCCCTGCTGCCCTAGAAGGAGAATTTTTGCAAAGGGGGGCTGGGCAGACCCTCACAGTACCTCCAGAGTAACTCTTTTCACCTGCTTATCGCCCTGACAAGAGCAAAGTGTCCACGAGCCTAATATTTCTCAACACCCTGAAACATGGCTAACTGCTTTGCCTATTATTTTTAGCAGCTGCTGGCAAAGGAAGGGGCGTGGCGCATTGAGGTCTTTGGAGGTTTGATCACTCCATAGCTGGGAATCAAGCCATCCAAACTTGGCATTGTTCACACAAAGGAACACCCATACATAGCATACAAGACCTTGAATGTCAGAGTCTGAGTAGTTTGTTGAGAATGCACAAGTGAGCTCATGCATAGACATCTTGATTTCCTGAACTAGATGACTGATGGCTGAATATCCCTCGTGCCTATGCTAACTTTGTGTATATGGAGGTTTTCAATATATTTTGACCTGAATATTTAAGAGAAATTGAAGCAGTTCCACAGAATAAAAGACCCTCGTTTTTCATTTAGAAAGAAGCATTATCTATTTACCCTGGCTCTTCAGAGGAGAGTAAGGACTTTGCTAGCAATATATAAAGGGTTTTTTTCTACTATTAAAGCCACTCCTCAGAGAGGGAACGAGAGCCAAAAAAGGGGAAGGAAAGTAAAGGAAGAGAACAAGCGTATATAAAAAGGTAAAGCAAACTCGATAAATGTTATAAAAGAAATAATAATATAATAATACGAATAATAAACTTAATACAAAAGAAAAAACAATACGCACATGCCCATCAGCAAATCAAATACAATTTAGCAACAAAACAGGAATGAATACATGGGATAATCAGAACACAAATGATTACATGGGAGAAAAAAATATAAAAAAACAAAAGAAAAAAAAACAAAGGGAGAATAACAATACAACTGGGAGGAGAAGTCTGGAGGAGTGAAAGGTACTGGACAGATTTAGAATCCTGAGCAATGAAAACAATTTAAAAACTTTAGCAGATACAATTGAGCCCTTGGTGGGACAGCAGAAAGGATATGAATGTACTAAAATCTTTATCGACACTCTTCTAACTGGATGAAAAGGGCTAAAAATATAGAGTGCAGATGTGGCACTAAATCGGAAGATGGCCTTCCCTTTGTTTAGTACTATAAAAGTCTGTTGAAAAGAGAGAAAAGAGAGAAATAATCAATAGGATAGAACAAAAATGACAATAAATATGATTTAACATTTCAAGGACGTTGAAGTTCAACCTTAGAACAAGTTTGACATGCAATATTTTGAATAGTAAAAATAGTGCAGACACATCACACACACATATATTGTTATTATTGTTATTAATAAAGCAAATTACAGTACCAGTCAAACGTTTGGACACACCTAGTGAATCATAGGATTTTCTTTATTCTGACTATTTTCTACATTGTAGAGCAATACTGAAGATATCAAAACTATGGAATAACTCATACGGAATTATCTGGTAAACAAAAAAGTGTTAAAAAAAAAAAACAACATAATTTGTTTCATGTTTTAGATTCTTCAAAGTATCCAGCGTTTACCTTGATGACGGCTTTGCACACTGTCGGCGTTATCTTACCCGGCTTCATGAGGTCGTCACCTGGAACGCTTTTACGTTAACGGTCTTTGTGCCTTGTCAAAAGTTCGTTAGTGGAATTTCTTGCCTTCTTCATGTGTTTGAGATCATCAGTCGTGTTGTGTCGAGGGCGTGTTGGTGTACAGTAAATAGCCCTGTTACGCAACCGTATTGACCCATATTATGTCAAGAAGCGCTCAACTAAGTAAAGAGAAATGACAATCCATCATTACTTTAACGCATGAAATGTCTTTTAAGTAATAAAAATAATGGAAAAAACATTGAATTAGAAAGTGTGTCCAAACCTTTGACTGGTAGTGTATATCGAAAGAGGTCTCATCGTAGGCATGAAACTATTACACATACACATATACAAATACACTCATTCATGACTGCTAAGCATCATCATTCATGCTTAATATTTTTGTAGGGTAAATCATGGTTCAAGTCCCTTTCACTGACACAACACAAAACTTACAGTTCTGTCCTTTTGTGTAATCGATACTTTGATTGTTCAATGTTTGCTTAGTCTATTTATTTCAAGTTTCTCCCCTTAGAGCAGTTTGAAAAATCAGTGACTGAGTAAATAGTAAATAATCCACCTTGTTTGTGTTTATTGCACATTGTATTTGAGTTCATGTAAGCCTTCTCAGTCACTGCTGATGCAATGGAAATGTCAGTGCAGTGGGTTTAAATAAATTAGCACTAATGGACACTAAATTAAGCAAGCGTTTCATGATTGTCAGTGATAGGCTGCAGTCTGAACTAAAAAGAAATTAGCCCCCGATTCTATTCCATACCATTCAGGGTAGTTTTACTTATGACCATTAATGTTGTTGTCGTTCTTGTTTCCACAACAGTTAAAAATAAGCCAGTTTATGCCACTTTGTAGGACAAATAAGTCAATGTGGATATCAAAAACGTACTCTTATTTTTATTTCCAATTTCCTTGAAAAGAAGAGAGAGAAAACGCTTATACCAGCCAGATCTGTTTGTAATCGTAGCTACGATTGTCCCTTTAAACAGTGTCAAAGGACAGGTTTAGAACAGCTAGTTGTGCATAGGTCAAAACAAAACAGACATAATATCAAGAAGATTCCTCTCAGCAGTTCATCATTGTACGGACAGAAATATGCCCTATGACACCTGATCTGATCTTCTACTATTGAGCTGTGTTAATATATAAAAAATATAAAGGTATGTCTCCAATGGCAAACTCTTAACTCTTTCTCATACAAACAGCCTTCCTTCCCCAAACCAGTAAATTTTGAGAAGACAAAGACCAAAGAGCAGCTAGAACATGAATTATAGCAGAGTTCAATAGGAGGATATGTGCTATCGGGGGACACTGTCACTAAGGGTGACAGGAGCAGGGAGGCTCTCTATCCTCTCGCTGCGCAAACAGCCCTGCTTGGTTGCCCAGGATTCATGGCTTCCTTACCGCGCTAAATTTATACCATCTCACCCTCGCATAAATAATGCGAGTAGTCAACGCATGAAGAATAATTGCCACCATCAGGGTCAGCAAATTTTCCCGCTGCAACTGTGGCACGACGTGTCAACATATCTCTCTCCCCCTTTCTTCTTTTTCTCCTTCTCTTTTATTTCTTTGAAGAATATATTGTGGTAGAAACATGCTAGCCACCTTTCTCAGCGTTCTGGCCCCCTGCCCTTCTGTAACCTTTTTAAATGCAGTGATTTGTGGATCACATTGCATATCTTTATGTAACATTTGGGTCATGCTTGCTGCTATTTGTTTCTACCTCCCTCAGATATCCTGTGGGAGACCGTCTGCAGCGCAAGCAGAGTGAAATTTGGGAAATAACAAAAGAGAGGACAAAACGGGGAATAACACAGAGCAAACAACAACAACAAAAAAAAAGATAAAGTAGAAAAAGTAGACTGCCTTTAGCTAGGACTCTGAGGCTGTGTGAGTATGAGTTTGTCTTTTATGTAACCTAGTACAAACTTCTCCAAGCCAGAAGCTAGGTTTAACCAAAAACATAGCGCTTGCAACAACAGCAGCATTTCCTCAAGACTTGCGCTCTTACTGAATTAAACAGAGTGCTGAATAAAAGACCACACTACCCTTCATCTGCTATGGCTAACCTTTCTCCTTGGCTCACAGTCTCAGATAACTGACTTAATCCTCCCGTACAGTGGCCTTGTCAGTGTCAACAAGAACACGTATTAAGCTGACAATTGTGGCTTGCTCTGAACCATGGATTTCATGAGTGCAGGGCATGTGGGAGACATAGCTTGCTGATAACGCTGTGAAGAGGTCTATTAAAAGCAAAGTCACTGATGCACTACTATTTGTCTACTTCTACGATAGTCGAAAGTATTACATGTATTGTTGACAAGAAAATAAAACTTCATAAATTTTAGCAGTTACGAATCCGGACAGGAAACATTTGGGGAAATCATAATTCTTGGTGTAATGGTTGCACTGTTTAAGCGTCTTTTTCACTTTAGCCATAAGAGCAGCTGAGTGTAATTCTAAATACACCAGGTTTTCACACCCAACAATGCACCGAAATGTTAACCTAATCTGAAATTCATGAAAAGGGAGATTTGTGTGGTGGGACTCAGAGAAAATGTGTATAAGACACCAGCCAGCGCAGCAGCGCCAGCATTAGTAGCCATCATCAGCTCAGTGACTCATGCTTGTCATCAGTTATTTCCTTTTTTCCCAGGCTTCTCTGAATCAGCTCAAATAAATCAAGAATGCTGGCCAGCTCCAAAATCTGCACTGACAGTTACCCTTCATCAAACAATATTCTTCACATTATAGGACATCTGTTAAACTGCTTAAAGTAGATACTCTACATAGTTGGCTTACTTACTTTCAGTATCACAGATGTCTAAATGGTATAAATACATCGAAAGGATGAGTGCAATTATCACCAAAAACTATTTTTGGCCTGTGTGTGCTCATGCATGTGTGTGCTGTGTGTGTGAGTGCAGGTATGAAACTTCAGCACCCACTCTCTTGTTCTGGAAGTAATATGGGTCGATGTCCTCCAGCGGCACCCCCACCAGTCCTGATGGAATGTCTCCAAAAATGCGGGGGAGCTGCTTCCCGGCCTCCAGGTCTGCTCGGGGCTTGGGAATCTCCACATCGCCCAAGTCCTCCTGGTACTCCCTGGCCTTCTGCGCCTCTTCTTCGGCGATCCGCTGCTCGATGCCAGCCAGGGATTCACGAGTGAACCGGTGCAAGCTGTCGGGACCCGGTGGAAACAGCAAGGTTGCCATCTTTTCATCCTGAGCCTCCTGTCCTTATGGTTACTTCACAGCTGAGAAAGACAAGAAAGAAACACATTTCATTCTATTGTAAAAATATTGATCACTTTTGTTTAGTCTTATCAACAAAAGGGTTCAGATTTTCATTCTAAACAATGTTATATCAGATAACATTTCAAATTTCAAATTCCACTGGTTCAATCTTGATCTTTAAACAATTATTAAGTGTGGCTGGAACGAAAAACTCTAGCCACTTCGGCACTTTTTCGACAATACTGGAGACCACTAATCACTGACTAGTGTACTACTAAGAGTGTTATAAGATTTACATCATTCATTCATCTTATGTAAACATTTCATCCTGGTCAGTCATTGGTGATGCAGAGCCTATCCTGTAAACACTGGGAGAGACACAGGAAGTCACACTAGATAGGACACCAGTCTATCATCTGGCACCACATGCACACATTCACATCTAGGGGCAATTTTGAGTGCCCAGTCCACCTACTAGCATGTTTTTGAGAGGTGAAATGAAACTGGAGAACCTGAGGAGAACAAGGGACTCTCCATACAAACAGTAACCCGAGCTCAGGATTAAACCTGGGATCCTGGAGCTATGAGGCGACAACACTTGTCACAGTGCCATCATGCTGACTGATGAAAAAATTTGACAAGTGAAAAAAAAATCTGCATTTTCACAGCACCATATGTGACATATGTGACATGAAAATATGAAAATATGAAATAGAATTCAAACAGCAAAATGGCATGGCTGTGTTGTTTAAACGTATGAATGGAGCCGGGGTTCCTCACTGTATGACTGGTATTCCTCTGGACAAAAACACGCCTGTGTGCATATTCATACAGACCAGGCCATCTGTTATATCTTTCAGCAAAATAATTGGAGAAGAGATCATTTTTCATCTGTTCTATCATGCCATGTTCTAGCAGGAATTTTTCATGACAGACACAAGAGATCATTTGAACAACCAGACTATTTGTATCGTTGCCCCTTCTTATGCAACTTATAATGAAAACTTATAATGAAAGTATTCTTAATATGGTAAATAGATGCCGAATAACCTCATAACTTCATATTTAACCTGTTTAAGTGGAGGTTTTTATTCAGTGATTCATCTTAGAGCATTATTTTATAATTATTAGAATCCATAAGCTATAATTAAACATGAAAGGTACTAAAGAGTTACAACAGGGCTAGATATAAATCTGGACCTGGGATTTAGGGGTTAAATCATGGAAACAGGCACGAGCATTTAAATATATTGTAAGTTTTAATAAGTGAGAGAATCCAGAATTTTGCACCACCTCCCTGTTGTCCTCCATAGGTTAAATGAGTCTACACTAAAGCCAGGACCTTCCATTGGCCTGAGCACAGAACATAATCCTGCTCTTTATTTCCGTACCATTTCAGCTATTCACAGTGTGAGAGCCCATGTAGCAAACATTATATCCTGCTGAAAGGAACAAAAACCCAAACACGGCCCAATAGTTTCCCTCGCCTTACAGCAACGTCTCGGACTTCTGGATTTCCTTTGATGAAGAACAAAACCCTGCAGTCTTCATGCCCTTCTTTTACCCTGTGTGAATCTGTGTCTCTGATTTTGCTAGACTATCCACTGACACGTGCGTGTTCCTAATTATTATGCTAATGATGATAAAATTGAATACACATCATTATATAAAATAGAGATCCATACAGTATATTAGTGTGCATACTGTGAAAAGTCACGATTACATTTAAAAAAAAAAAAAAAAACCAATACTAAAAGATGCAAGGAAATACTTTAAGAGTGCAGAATCTGAGCATTAAAGTAATTGTTTGTTAAGAGCTAAGCTGAGATGAAAGCATGGACACCAAACCTGCAGGTGGTGACTAGACTATTTATAACAAAGCACACTCATTGTGTGGGGTGGACAAAGATCTAGCCACTTAGCTGCATGTATTATGGCAAGAATTTGTATAAGAACATTTAAAGAAGGAACTGGTTATTACAGGAACATTTCTGAACAAACTAATGAGCAAAATCAGTGGCGGTTTCTTATATAGCAATGACTTTCCTTACTTACATGACCCTACAGGCCTCTGAGGTGACGTGGTGGTTCATGTTTAATGAGGCATAACCAAAAATGAATATATTGAGACCATGGGTTATTATTAAGGCCACAAACTGAGTATTCCATGGCCACAAATTAGTATGTTGTGTTCAGGTGATACCAAAGTATCTTGTAGTAGCCATGAATTGTGCAACATGAGTTCATAACTTGGTGAACCATCATACTTATGGACTCTAGTTCATGATTTGGCAGAAGTGAGTGAAAAATTATATTCGCTTTGAGAATGTAAGCTATAATTCGTTATATATCCGTGTCACAAACCTAGTGACTCCAGTATGTGAATGAAGTGTAATATTATCAGTCATCTGCATGCTTAGGTTCTTGTGGCCACAATGGTCTAAATCAATTGATTTCTTTGTCTCTCACTCATTTTAAAGCACAACAGTTGCCGCAGGTTGTGGCCACCAAATAGATCTCGTGAAACTTAACTCATAGCCACAATATATTGATTTGTTTCCACATCTTATTTAAAAACAAATTAAAAAGCTCATTCTCCAAGATCTGAAGAAAAAAGCAAAATACACCGAACAAATCTTAAAAAAAAAAAAAAAAACCAAACAAACGGATAAAAATGTTATGTACACTCAGTTCTCTTTCTCTCCCTATGTTGTATCATTCTGTTTTCTCATTTGTCTTTCTATCCCTCTTGCATCCGCTCCATATCCTCTTGCTCTGTCTCTTTTACATGGGGCATTAGGCTCCAGATGTCTATAAAGGGGAGCAGGCCTGTCACTGAGCGCAACGCTCTGTGTTTTAATCGCCCAGATTGTTTCAGACAAAGCCAGGGTTGGCCCCTTGCTCGACTTGCTGCTTCTCATGGAGCTAAAACACAACAAAACACAAACACAGCTCTTGCCAAGTCAGCTGATTGGGGTGGGATGAAACGTGGCTCTGATGAGCAAAAAGGTGACGGATATCAGGCAGGAAGGAGTGTGACATGACAGTATGCACCAACCCCTTTGAAAGTGAAAGCATATCATAATATACACAGTATATTGTAGTGGCTCGGGCTTGCAAGTTACATGGAAATGCAGTACATTAGCATGGGTATTTTCAAAAAGCACATAGTTTTATACCCTGTACATTCTTTAGGATTATAAGAATACACACTTTCCATGCTTTGAAAATACATTTCATTAGGTTTCATTAGTATGTCTAACATCCTGGTATGTCTAACGTCTAAGGGATATATATAGGGATATATATATATATATATATATATATATATATATATATATATATATAGAGAGAGAGAGAGAGAGAGAGAGAGAGAGAGAGAGAGATAAAGAGGTGAAATTAATATTATATAATATTTATATAATAAATTTATATTCAGAATCTATATACTTCTGTGAAGCTGCTTTGTGACAATGTCTGTTGTTATTAAGTGCTATATAAATAAATTGAATTGAATTGAAGAAATGTCATGAAAAGTGCAAACTTCACGTATGAAGCAGGCAGCGCTCAATATGTTATAAAAAGAGATCAAATTATTTTTTACGTATTGATTTAATTGAAATAGTGTAGTGGTAGAGGTTAACTTGGTTAAAATACATTGGTGCAGAACGTCTCATATACAACATTCAAGTGAAAGGTTGATGTGTTGCTATTACACGTATAGTTGCTAGTAAACGTATAGAAGGTGCTGCGGATAAGTCGCATGCAAAAGGTTTTTTTTTTTTTCATGAGACTGGTTTGACTTGGTGAAATAACTCAATTTTGTCGAATAAATTTCTGTGTGACAAAGTTGAATTTCTTCCAGGTGCTCCAGCTTTACCCTGTGGGAGGTAGGTACACTAGTTATTTTTTTGTGTGGGAGAAAAAACATTAAGCAACTGGCTCAAATGTGTACATAACTGATACAGTAATATTCATTTAATTACAAATGATGTGAAAGGATGTGTACAGTTGATCAGCTGCCAAAACTCGGCACACTGCAATGTGAACTGACTGGTTCTTTATCTCATATCCCACTCCAGTCAGGCACGTGGACTTCACGTACCTCTGTAATGCAGTGTGCTGTCATTAGTCACTAGTGGCAGTGCTGGCAGCCCTGTAGAAGGGCCAGCGAGAGCCAGGGTGATGCGGGCCTTATCTCTGAACCTGACACTGAGCCGTTACAGAACCTGAGCAAAATGTCAGCATAGCCACTACTAGCAACTCCGTATCATGAATGACATCAGAAAAAAAAGCTCTCGGGCCAGATCAAACGGCAAAAACAAAACCAAAACATGGGCATTCATTGTACCACATAAACATCTGGGAGAATGTCAAGCATAAGCGCAATAGCAATAGCGTGCCAAAGAGAAGTGATGCCAGACGACAGATAACATTTATAATTACTGAGCATATCTGTACATTTCTATGCTACAATATCTCCTGTAGTACAAACTTTAAGAATATGCCTTTAGGTATAAGCTCAAGAAAAGTACATTTGTTATCAGGTAATGAATTCTGCTGATTCATCAAGATTTAGAGGGAAATGACTGTTTTCTCATTGTTACAGTGTATTTAAAGGTCTTTTTGACATGAACGGAATAAAATATAACCCACAATAAATAGCATTTTTCCATTTCACTTGTGAGTCACATAGCACAAAAACAAACAGAGCAAACAAAGCAGAAGAAACTAACCTGAAAGCTTACGCATGTTGTACCATTTGTTTCATTAATAACCAGCAGAAGTAATCTAAAAAGTTTGTGTTTAGCCAGCTCTCATATTTGCCTGGCTATAATGGTCAGCACCAACACCAGCCTCCCTATTTCCCTGCTTCTCCTCCTCCAATGGACTGGCCTGGTCCTCTGGGAAATTACCAATAAAGTCTTCATACATGAGCGGAGAGCATTAACAGGAAGCAGGGTGCTTGTTGGCTCAGTCCAGGACACACACTCTTGTGTGATTTCTCTGCTAGAATGATTCAGTTTTTCACTGCTATAAACCATATATTAGGTGGTAAGTTTAAAATGAATGTAAAAAATAACAACATACATTATATAAGTAAGAAATAAAAGAAAATGATTTTATAGGAAAATAATCTGCAAAGAAGTGATGAGGTTAGCACCCCGAAGTGGAGAATTCTCTATAACAGCAAGGTCTGAAGTCATGAATTCTTCTTCTACTACAGCAATTTACCAACAGTTACAATACTTGGATGTAGTAATGAATGACACGTCATGCATGTATATAGTTGCATTTAATGTTATGGAACGTCCACAAGACACGTTAGTTCCTGTTACACTATTAGAGATATAAATAGTTGTTTCCTTACCAGCCTTTCTTGCTGTCAATAAGCCAAAAAGCAGCTTTTAACATTACAGAGAAATCCAAAAGTGCAAACTCCCGTGTCCTGAAGACTTTCCAATGACGGAAAAAACTTTCTGATTCTTACAAAGCCCTGATGACTGAGACATAAATGCTACATTAATATCTAATGAGTGTGAGGTTTTTCATAGTTAAATAACAACACATTTTTCTAATAGTTGGTTATTAGCCTTAGATTATGTTGAGCATGTGCTACAAAAGTCCCTGTGAATCAGATCTTACTATAGAAACACTAATACTAGACAAAGCGCATTAATATAAATCATTTGACTTACAGCCGGTGTCAGAGCCGTGAAAGTTACGGAAAATGATTCAACACTTTCTGACAAATCAGAGTGAAATATTCGGCATCACTGAGGTATAATATATATTACCATAGCCTTTTCTTGAACGCCGTAGTGAATATCATACCGCTAGACTTTCCAGTTCTTCAGTTGAAGAGTCTGTACCAATGACATTAGGCATCCTTGAGGTCTTGTACATACTCAGTGTACTGCTCAAATGTGTATGCTGCCGTGACAGTGGAAATATGACAGGAGCTCAGAAAGAGAGCTGTCGTGTTAGTTGTTGTTGCGGCTGTTGTGGGTGACAGCTCTGATAGGCTGGTCTCATTCTCACATGCATCATCTAATGCATGTACAGAGAGGAGCCTTTGATCATAGAGCTGTGGAGATGTTTCCTTTCCTAAGCAATTTGTCAGTTCGGTCTGGTAAGAGATTAAGATATATGTATAAAATAAGTAATTAACAGTGCCATGTTAAATAATTGATTTATTTATTTCCATGATGTTCAGTTTCAGTTAGATTTAATCTGGAACCTTTTTTTTCTTCAGAACTGACTGCTACTGACTACTGAGTACTCAATTCCTCAAAGCCTCAAATGCCATATTTTTAATTAATGAGTGACCAGTTTGGTTAATGTCATCTGGCTGCATGCTCCCTTCTAATGGAATCTGCGTGGCCACAATTTTGTTCTAAATGAACCCAAAAGTAATCACGTCCCTCAATATACTCCAGAGACCTAACGGAACAAGCGAGCAAAGCAAAATCTGATGATCAAGCACCTGACAGGGTGCGCAGTTACAGGCAGGTGCTATTGTAGAAAAAATGGCAGCGCTTTAAACGGCAAAAATGATTGAACTCTTTTAGCCTGGTCAGCATGGATATTTAGGTTTAGGGCTTATTTCTATATTAACAGTGCTATAAAAATCAACCCGCATGAGCAGAGTCAGTTATAACTACGTCAGATATGCAGACAGCTTTGCGTCACGTTTGCTATGATATAGATTGGATTCATTGGTAAAAATAGGAAATAATCTAGAATTTTTCAAAACATGTTCGTTAGTCTATGATTCATTTACAATAATTTCCTACACATGAAATTCACCGAGCATGAGGATGCTGGTTGTGCAGTTTTTTTTTTACCCCCACTGTTCTACTTCGTTTTTGTTTTTTTTTAATGTTAATGAAGCCTATGCAGAACATCTTAGGAAACTTTTTCTCATCCTGACCTTCTTTCTTTCCGTTCTCATCTCTTTTTAAGTATACTCACCAGAAGAATTTCAGGGTCAGCAAAGCAATTTTCCTGCTCGAAGTACAGAAACCTGTCTGAGATTAGAGCCTAAGCAGGTTGACCTTGATTACGTCCAAAATAGGTTTATGTAGTGCAAACTGAGCTTAATTGAAACCCGGTCTGAATTCAAGCTGTCATGATGTGTGTATCCAATACGATGTGACTTTGGAACGGAGTGAGGTGCAATCTGATTGGTTGCCATGACCTCTAATGCCAGAAAGACAGTTTAAGTGACAGGCCGACACTGTAATATTCATGCGTCAGATTTTAAACACACCTGTGCGGTTACGTGACCTGCCAGAATGAAATCTCGTCTCACACTAAACTCGAGCTGACTGATGGCGCTTGGGCTATGCTCTGTGCAGGTGATACGCACGCATGGAAACAGAAACTAAAGTGAAATATGATCACTGTGAAGGTGAGATGGCAAACATGTACAGCACTTTCCCTTAAGATGTCACTTGTAAGGTGATTATGTGGCCTTCATTAACTAAGTTAACACACAACAGGATACTCTGTTTTTTTAAGGTTTCGTTTCAATTAAAATGTGCAATCCCACTCCTTTTGTGTGCCTCAGATGATCTGAGAGAATTTTTTTTTTTTGGTGATCTCAGCTCTCTGATTGTCAGATTATCTTAGTCATCAAGTGAAACACATCCCACTTGAATTAAACAGATCAGTTATCATTATGACTGAAATTGTATGTGTCACTTTGCATATCCTTAGGATAAAACTGTTGACTGAATGTCAAGGCAATAAAGATTTAGACACCACTGATTTTCTATAACCAACCTGGTTCAGAATTCTGTTCTATGATGTTCTACATAGCTAATATCACTTTAGTAACCTTTTTTTTTTTATTTTTTATTAAATTAACCAAGGCTTCAAGGCAAATAAGCATCACTTAAGGATTTCCTCTACATACTGTGTAAATTCCCTGTTCAGCTATTTTTGTTTTTTAGTAGGGCACAACAGTATTCTGAAATAAGTTAATCTTGTTCAAGAAAATTAGTATTGACTAAATCTTCGTTTTCTTGAGGTTTTATCCTGAGTAAATGCAAACTGTCGAGTAGAATTTAAGCCACAGTGATCACCGATGAATTTAATAAAAGTCAAGTATGATCCACTGGATGACTAAAATAATGGGAGAAAAGAGGATCATCTGACACATGCCTGGAGAGGACTCTTACCTTTCATTTGAAAGTGACTAATCAAAACAATAGCCCTTCAGTTGTCACTCTCCTGCTTCAGAACTTTAGAGCTGTGACTTGTGTTGAAGGAGATGGCTGTAGGAGCTAAGGAGTCACTTAAGCTTGATTTCAGTGGGTGTACTGATTTTAGACTCTGCAGAAAGAATGGTCCTGCATTCTTCGTCATTAGTGCGTCACCAGAATGCCAACCTGGAGAATATTCAGAGTCAGCCTGCACTGTGATTAAAACAGCCCACTGAACTCAGTGTCAATCAGGAACTCCACGCTCACTCACCTTCCAGGGGAACGACAGGCCGCGTGTGAGGGGAAGCAATTAGTGATTAATATGCTGATTAGGATTTAAATGCTAGCTGCTGCAGAATGGCAGCGCGGTTGCCATGGAGAGGAAGGTGGGCGGACCATGTCATCAGCTCCCTGATAGCTTTGACATCTGTGTTTCAGCAGCCACTTCAGGTGGGCCTTACAGTGAGGCGCTGTGCTCGAAATCTTCAGGGTGGTGTTCACTGTCACTTTAAGCAGCGATTATCTTGATTGCAGAGATCTACAGTGGCACTCAATGCTTTTCAGGAGGCCTGAGACACAAAGCCCATTCCCATCACATCTTACTGACCACACATTTAACTAGCAGCAGCACTGACACTAACTTTATCATTTTTGTTACATTATGTTATTTGACCCTTTCACACATTATTAATACTCTGTTACACTCATACTCTATTTAATAATAAAATAAATAAATAAATAAATAATAATAATAATAATAATAATGTTTTAGTTATCATTCTATCACTGTTGCCTCACAGCAAGAAGGTCCTGGCTTCGATCCCCGGGTCACCCAGGGTGCCTTTCTGTGTGGAGTTTGCATGTTCTCCCCGTGCATGCGTGGGTTTCCTCC
>JAQQZR010000033.1:20866102-20885719 GCA_030068235.1 Notoglanidium macrostoma
TTTCCAAATACCCATCATCACCATAGTTATGTCTGACCAGGGTCCAAAAGCAAGAGTGTTAATGTGGACCAGCCATACACTTTCAATTATTTTATATTATTCCCTGACGTGCTTTTGTAAAGTCTGTGAGGTTTTTTTTTATTGGAAAAAATGCCATGGTTCTTTTTTTTCCCTCATGAAATTTTAGCATGGTTTAAAAACCCCTTAGGATGAAACAGAGTGTTCCTTTAAATTTTGAGATTAAAAGTAAGCTGCTGATATTGTTGTGTATATTATAATATTATTGTTATACCCTGTTTTGGCCCTATGTGTTTTACAGATATCTCTGCAGAACGATCACTGGAACACCGGTCACTTTGCTCACATTTGCGGAGGCACCCTTGTTAGTGCAAATTACGTGATGACTGCAGCCCACTGTATCCTCGAGTGAGGCCTTTTCTCTCTTCTGTCTAATACTTACACAGTCTGGAATGTCTATAATAGTCTTCAAATGTAGTTTGCAAACATTTATGTGTAAATACTTACACAACATAGGACGCCTGAATTATCATGGACATAGAAGCACTAAAATAAGTTTACATAAGGACTGAATTAATTTTTTTATTTTTACTCTCTCTCTCTCTCTCTCTCTCTCACTCTCACTCTCTCAGTTTGAATGTCAAGAAATATCGTGTGGTTTTGGGGGAATATGACCTCAGTAAGGCCGAAGGTCGTGAGCAGGTTCGTGATGTGACCGCAATTAAAATTCATCCTGGCTGGACTGAAGATCTTGCAAATGGGTACAACTTTAACATTTTATGTTTTTATTAATCTCATGTATACTGTATAAAGAAAACAATACCACAGTGCTGAATTCTCGAATTTGATTAGTCAAAGGTTAATTTACTGTAACAGCAGCTCATACAGCAGCTCAGCAGTTCTAATACATATTTGTTTCTCAAGTTCACTCATTCATTCATGATTAAAAATCGATGTATTAAAATGGTGTCCTTATTTTACCATTATAAATGTATACTTATTGATATGAAGATGAAAGTTTCTGTTAGAAGACATTTAGTACTGTGTATGGAAGGAGTCTCGGGTGTCGGCACTTTGTAAAAGGTCTTCAGCAGTTTTTCTTTTTTTTTTTTTTTTCTTTTTCTTAGTTTTTACCTCATTTGCCTCACAGATGTTCTACAATGTAACTATAAATAGTTAAAAAGCATGATGTGTCATTCATTCCTAGATAAAAGTACTAATTACTGGCTAATCGCTGTGGTTATAAAAATTAGAAAAGGTTCAGGACATACTGTTATAGGAAAATAATCCACTTCGGTGTGGTACTAGCCTAATGTGAAGCGTCACACCACCTCGTTGTGAATTATTTTACTACAACTGCACATTGTGTTATGTTTTATACTTTACTTATGAATCATCCTTATTGCATGTTACGTGCTTATGTATTCCCATCAGAAATGATATTGCCTTGATGAAGTTGGACTCTCCGGTCTATGGCAGTAGTTACGTAGCCATTGCACAGCTGCCTTATTCTGGTCACATTTTGCCCAATGGCTTTACTTGCTATATTACTGGATGGGGACTTCTAGCTAGTGAGTATGAAAAGAATTTTGCAATAATTTTGATTTAAGCTGAATCCATGCTCCTGATGCTTCTGCTCCTGATGGCTGCACTTCAGACCAATTAACTTTTGGTTTGACAGATGAATCCCTTCAACATTTGTCTTAAGTACCCCCTGAGACTTTAAATAGGCTAACATTTTAGTTGAAAATTAAATGTTAGTTTAGTCTGCGAAATGCAGTATGATTAACATTGTTATTTTTTTTTTGTACTTTATTGTTGCAATTTTAATCTGTTTCACGTAACTCTGTCCTCAGCTGGTGGTTATATGCCAGACATCCTGCAGGAGGCGCCCATCGGTGTGGTGGATTACACCGTGTGCTCCACTCCTGCATGGTGGGGCAGTGCGGTCAAGAAGACCATGGTGTGTGCTGGAGGAGATGGTTTGACCTCTGGGTGCCAGGTACAGATGTTTTCCCAGCCTTGACATTAAGTTAAAATAGCAGTAATTAATTTCTGTCCTGATCCTGTGGGCCATTTAAACATTTCAGGGAGACTCTGGTGGACCTCTGAACTGCTTCTCTGATGGCTATTGGACAGTTCATGGTGTAGTCAGCTTTGGCTCTGCTGTAAACTGCAACCTGTACAGCAAACCAACAGTCTTCACTCGCGTGTCTGCCTTCATTGACTGGCTGTATTCTGTAGGTTTTCTCTTTTTTTACTGTTATTGGATGAATATATGTGCTAAAACATAAAGGTTTTGTTTTTAAAGAGACCTAATAATTCAAAAGGATTACAAATTGCACTGATGGCTTCATACTTAAACTTTATGCTACAATAGGAAATACCAAGATTAAAGTCCTAAAAGAAAACTGCTAGACAGACAAACAACAACAACAACAGTGCTTAGTCCAAACACAATAAACACAACAATTTGTTTAAATACTGATTTTATTACTCCGTCTCACTGTACTGTTCTGGCATGTTCTGATTAGGGCTTTAAAATCTGCTTGAAGCCAAAATGACACATAATTAACAATAGTAATTTCTTTTACTGTTGAGCATTGATGTCTACTTCCCTTTAACTTGCATGTCTTGTTATTTCTTTTACAGGAAATGGTGTAAAAGCACATGTTTTGTGGCTGTTGAATAAAAGACCAAGCAATCTGTAGAAATGTTAGTGTGTGAGGGTTTTTTTTGTTTTGTTTTGTTTGTTTTTTTTGAAAGTTTGTCTGATGGTTGGCTAAAATACATAAAATAACCTCCATGGAATAAATGCTTATATAAATCTTTAAAAAAAAAAGACTTTAATCAAGGCTTAACAGCTTGTTGAACAAATATCGAACAAATGAGGAACAAGTGCAACATTGACTCGTCCTTGTGAAGAACAGAAGTCTGTGCGTACATTTTAAGAGCATACAAAAGGCAGTTTTTTGGGGGCTTTTTTCTCTTTTACCCCAATTATCCATTCAGGGGTAGAGAAAAATCAGAGATACTCATGTGCTACATACACTGAGTTAAAGAAAGATTTTGTTAAAAAAAAGAAAATCACTAAACTACTACAATGTATTTATTTAAGAAGATAATATGCCCAGGTTTGTGAGCTCTGTGGTCAGAGTAGTGAACAGTTATTCAGTTTGGTTTTGTCCCTTTCCTGTGTGAGTGTCCATCCATCACTGACCGGTACTGCATGTCACTGCTTCCCGGTTTAACGTTTATTTAAATTCTGAGAATTTTTTTCAGAGAGTTGTGTTATAGGTCTAGTAACAGGTTTACCAAATATATCCTAATACAGACCGCTCTATGGACCAGAGAAAATTATGACTTATTGATCAATTGTTTTATTGTGTGCACTAATAAACCTTTTTTCAATTTTTTTTTTTTTTAATTTCTCTGAAATCAAAGAACAGATGCATTTGGCTTAAATATAAGAATAACTATAATTGACATTTACATATTTCCCCAGCTTCCTGTTTCTATTTCTGAATATCCAACTATTGGATATAGTGTTATTACAATATTATTTTATGGAAAATTCAAGGTAAATAATTTACATCCATCCCCTAGAAAGTCAGTGAAATAAAAAAGCCAATGTGTGATGCAAAGAACGAGAGAGAGACAGAAAAGAGGGTTGTGACAGAGGAAATGATGGTGTCATGATCTCTTGAGTACCTGTATCATAACGGATTTTGTAGACAGACCAGTGTAGTTTGGGTGCAAGAGTGGAGCAAAACGTACACCGAGGGAGGCAAATCAAAGGTGAGTTCTTTTCAGACGTCTATTTTACTGTGTTTTATCTCCAACAGAGACTGTGAAAGACACCTGATATATTTGAATTATTGTAATTACACACCTGGTTTAAGGAAGTCATCATATTTACATGAATAAATTTGACTTTTTAATATTTTTATTCTTCTAACTACTAATCAGCATAAAAACACTTGTTTATTTATCATCTCTTGTCCACTTAGATGTCGATCTCGCACAGTCGTTCTACTGCTCACATCTTCTCTTCCAATAATCATTCGTGCTCCTCACTGGTCAACAACGCCTTGGCTCCCGACTCCACCACTTCGTCTTCCAGTACCCTGCCCGGTCACGTTCCCCAGATGGAAGGAGGATCGTATGGCTATTCGATGGGGTCTCAGGGACTGTCCAGGACAAGTGATCGGAGCGGAGAGCCGATGATGGGCATGGCATATTTGCCCTATTCTACATGTTCAAACTCAACAATGGAAAGACCAGCACAGCACAGTCACGTTATCCAACAGGTACATGAAGTGTCACCATGAAAGCTTTATTTTTTTGTTCCTATTACTTTGCTGCACTATTGTATGATATTATTTACAGCAAGTCAAGTGATCATATTGCTTTTGTGTTTATTCTACGTCTTCTGTGAACTTGGCAACATGGTGAAGGAGTTTTCTCAGTTCCTTCTTCCTCCTCCTCCGTCCACATTTCGGCAGCCAGGCCAGAAGAGAGGACTGAGTAAGGACAGCATGGAATACCGGCTGAGGCGTGAGCGCAACAACATCGCTGTGAGGAAGAGCAGGGATAAAGCACGCCGGCGCATCCAGCTCACCCAGCAAAAGGCCTTGGAGCTTCAGGAAGAAAATCACAGGCTACTACTGCACATCGAACAGCTTAGCCATGAGGTGGACACGCTCAGTCGCTATCTCTCTCAGCGCCACCTACAGAACAAAGTCACTGATGTTGGAGTTGAAGAGAACTGTTGAGTGGCCTTAGAATCTCACTTACCTTAGTTATCAGGTTAGTGGACCTGATTGCATAAATTACATAAATGATGAAATGTAACGACCGTAAGAGTATACTCATATAACTCATTCAGTTTGTAAAACAATGTTCAGATCAAAATAGGCCAAAATTGTTCTGAAATGTAGTCAGGAGAGCTAAATTACAGATAGTAGCACATTATTAAAGAGTTTCCCTTATGTATTCGATCAACCGACTGAAAGAGAAGCAGGAAATAGCACACTTTTGGTAAGTTCAATAGTCTAAAACTAATTTGTTTCCAGACAACATTATAATGATGATGATAATTTTGTCACTAGCTCCTCAGTGCTGTCGCCATATTGAATCTTTTCACCTGTATTGGTGCAAATGTATTTTGCCTGGAGGCATAACAGCAGTGCACTTCAGTAATATTATTTTATTAGTATATTATGTGGTTGAAATCAATTAAACAAAGTTTTAAGAGAAACAGGTTGTTTTGTACAAAGGTTCTTCGTCGGCTGTGCGAGCAAAGTATCATTAACAAGAACATTCCCTTTGCCATTCTCTCGATAATTTATTTGAACGTTCCTCATCGTAGCTTCGTCAGGGAACGTCGGCGCACACCGAGTCTCATTTTAGGTGTACAGTGATAAAAGTAACTTATAATTAAAGTGTATAATTACTAATAATAAGAGTGGACGAAAGAAATTTCTGAAATAGTGCAAAACAAATAGCAGAAGACCAGAAAAAGTCCTTAGAGGCAATTAAAATAAATCCACTTTTATATCACATTAACATTCATTTGTATTTAATTGGTTTATCATAAATATCATTTGACCATTTTTTGTTGCTTGTGATAATGATGAAACAGTTGTAGAGCTCTCATTAAATGTCTTGTTAAGTAAGTTAGTGTATGCAATCTTTTCCACTGAACTTACATTTCATATAAATAATGTATGTTTTAAGTTCATTTACTGGACATGTGTCAGAAATGTCAGTGATGAATAAGAGCTTTCCTAATGTACATGAATATATAGCATAGTGGAAGAGAAGCTTAAACAAAGGAGGAGAGATACAAAATGATGGAGAACTTTTTCTACAGCTATAGATATTTTCTCTAGATTTTTTTTTTTGTTTTGTTCTAAAGTAAAATAAATAAAGGTCCCTTTTAAACTATCGCTTGCTTTATATTACGTTTTACATTTAATAGATTTTCTTGTACTTATGTTGCAATAAACGACTCAAAAATGTTTATATATACCAGGGGTATAAAGTAACATACTACATACACTCTTGTTACAGTTTTATTTTTTTATTATAATTAAATGGCAATACTTTTACATGACTTTTTAACCATGGAAGACATTTTCACCACATTTAACTCTGGAAGACTGTATGCCAATTTAAAGACAGTATGTGCCAATTTTAAATAATTGAAAACAGTTTTCTTTGAAAAATCTTCGCTTCAGGCTCCAAATGCTTTAATCAGGCGCAGTAATGTCTGAGACAGATGAGTGTCTCTGGCCCAGTTTATCAGCTATGCTAAATTTTAACTGCTTTAAATGAAACGATGTGTGGTGATGATCAGCAAATTATGCAACCCAAAATCTTGAATCTTGAGACGTCACCGTTTCACAGCTCAACATTCAACCTGTGGAAACATGTACAGGGACGCCATTCGTTAGCTTAATTAGCTTAATAAGCTACACTCAGTTTGCATAGAACATTGTTTTCCATGCGAAAAGGTAATTACTCAGTTTTTCAACAGTCGACTCGAGTATTTTTACTGACGAATACTTTTCTTTTTACTCACGTGATTAATCTCTACAGTAACAGTACTTTTACTCAGTCAGTAGGTTTTGTATGCTTTCCGCCACTGCAAAGATCAATATTTCTGAATTTTCTAACAATTTTAGCATGCACAGTCTAGACATTCATTTCATTTTATCATGAATAAAACACCTGACTGACTTCATTATTAGTAAACTTTTAGCTTCCTAGTCCTTACTTCACCTAAAGCCACTTGCTAACTGACACAATGACACAGGATTTTGAGTGGGGAAGAGCAGAGGCCCAGCTCTGGTGGGACGGGTATGATTTCATCATTGTGTGGGACACAGAACTGGAGATATCATCAACAAGCATGGCTTTATGAGCCTTCCTGTGGCTGCCACTGCAGACAGAGGACACACAGATAGCGAGTGGGAAGTGGACACATACAGGATTTTTTTTTTTTTGCTTGTTTGTCTGTGTTTGCTGCTGATCCAGTGTTATCAGGCCCTGTCATCTGTTACACACTGTTACATTTACTTGGGATGAAAAGTGCCTTTGCTCTCTCTCTGCAGTATGACAGCTAACACGATACACTGTAGAAAGATGGCACAATGATACCAGGTGGTTAGTTGACACGTGTGTGTTTGTGTGTGTGTGTGTGTGTGTGTGTGTGTGTGTGTGTGTGTGTGTGTGTGTGTGTGTGTATATTTGTTCAGTTTTTACCCCAAGTTAAAACTAAGCCATGAGAGCAGATGGCTGGAGCTGATAACACCAAGCTGACAGGTTGTTAGAGCAATGAAGGAAAACGGTGAGACAGCAGGGGAGAAATTTGGATAAGGAGTGGAAAAGCTTCAGAGAACTTACAAATATACCTGAATATATGTTGAAATAACTTTCTGCTCAAATGTTTGTGAGTTGCACCAGTCTCTATGGGGCAATATGTGGTTCCAGGCCTGAAATATAGCCACACGATTAGGAAAGACAGTATTTCAGCTCAGTCTCAGCACCTCAAAACCCAGCGTTAAGCAACACCAAATGACCAATGACTTGCATATATTCAAAAGCCAATAAATCTAGAGGGAACTTCAGTATTTCCTGGTAATTGTGATTAAGCTAAATGCTATCATACAAAACTACAAACCACTAGAACAGTAAATTGAATGATTAACAGAGTGTGAGGATCATTCTGAGGATCATAACAGAGGATCTCGAGGCAAACGGAGAATGAGAAGAAATTAGGTTATAAGATAGTTGCACAAATTTTTAATCACATATATTTCACAAGATCAAAGGTTTTTTTTTAAACACGTGAAAATGTAAATTAAACGTGATAGGAAAAAAAAAATCAATCCTGTGCAAAAAAAAAAAAAAAAGAAGAAAAAACCCAGATGTGAATTAAAAAAATGTGTGAAAAGTTACAAGTGAAGTTTTTAGAATTTGTGAATTGCTATTATACAATAATAACAGTAGCACAATATGCGAAGTTCAAGTGTCTTTTCTGTAAGGGAAGTGTCTTACTAATAAAATCATACTACACTATACAGCCATTCCAGATTTTGTCCCCATTTTCCATTCTAATAATCTCCACTCTTCTAGGAAGGCTTTTCCACCGGAGTTTGGAGTGTGACTGTGGGGATTTGTGCTCATTCGGCCACAACAGCATTAGTGAGGTCCGGCACTGATGTCAGGCGAGGAGACCTGGGGCACAGTTGGTGCTCCAGTTCATCCCAAAGGTGTTCAGTGAGGTTGAGGTCAGGACTCTGTGCAGGACACTCGAGTTCTTCCACTCCAGTAACTTGACAACCCGTGTCTTCATGGAGCTCGCTTTGTATACAGGGGCATTGTTATGCTGGCACACGTTTGGGCCTCTTAGTTCCAGTGAAGGGAAACTGTAATACAACATTGTACAAAGACATTCTAGACAATTTTATGCTTTCAACTTTGTGACAACAGTTTGAGGAAGAACAATATATGGGTTGCATAATCCACAGATACCAAATTCCAATACTGATTAAGAAAGAGTTCACTATTAAGAAAGAGTTTTTCAGGGGTTCTTTTAATTATTAATGATTCTAACTTCTTAAAAGTGATCTACTTAGAATCCTCTCTGAAAAGGACACACTGTGTTGTAAGGACACTGGAGATTAGTACATAATAATAATAATAATAATAATAATAAAAGCTTAGCATATAAAAATATCACACTTTCTCTTTTTATTTTTATAGTGCTTTTTAGAACTTTACAGATGTCCGTGTCAACTCATAACAAGCACGACATGTACACAGCTGTAAAGCGACCCAAAGTGAATTTATAATAAATCTATGACCATACAAAATATTCCTAAATACCTCACTTGTCAGTGAATATTCTATTATAGCTGCATTATACTGTCTAAGGGGTGACACGGTGGTGCAGTGGTTAGCACTATCGTCTCACAGCAAGAAGGGTTTGGGCTCAAAACTGCTGGACAACTGGGGCCTTTCTGTGTAGAGTTTGCATGTACTCCTCATGCCTGCATGGACTTCCTCTGGGTGCTCTGGTTTCCTACCACAGCCCAAAGACATGCAGATTAGTTGAACTGGCTACTCTAAATTGCCCATAGGTGTGAATGAGGGTGGGAATGGTTGGTTGTCTTTGTGTTAGCCCTGCAATAGATTACAGACCTGTCCATGGTGTACCCCGCCTCTCACCTGAAATCATCTGGGATTGGCCCAAGGTTCCCTGCTACCCACAGTGGATAACAGATATATGGATATATGGCTATGGATACACTGTCTAAACCAGTTGGTCTTAAAGTGGGCTTTAAGGAGCAGAGCCAGGGTTCAGAACAGTGGTGAAAATCACAACCCAAGAATAAAGTTATGGATTATTGAGATGTGGGCCTTACACCAAACAACTTTTCAAGCGATTTCACTGTTTCTTGCCAATATCAGAATAAAATCATGAATATTTTGCTAGAATTGTGGCGCGCTCCCGTCATCCCATTGATTGGTGAAAGGAGATCAGGATTGCTGTCTTAAATCAGTTTTTTTTTGTCTTGATGGTATGATAAAATCAACTGTGTGTAATATTATCACAAGTTTTTAGTCTTGGCTCATGTAAATAGTGATCATCATGACGTTGTCATTGACATTAACATTATCAACAACCAAAAGGTGAGCGCTCTCATGCACCAATGCACCTCGGGCAGATAGACAGACATGGAGGCCTAGGGTTTTTTTTGTTTTTGTTTTTTTGCAAGATCATAGTTTAAGACTAAAAACTCTGACTTCTGACACTTTGTCTTTAGATGTGAGAGGGTGTCAGACTTTAGTATTTCAAAAGTATTTCAGAGTCCATTCAAAGTCTCCTAGTTTTTAGCTAGCATAATTTATTAGCCTGTTTACAAGTTAAAACACGAGTAGGTGTGTAAATAATGACTTGGACCTAATGTGTTTTGCCGGTGGGTAGTTCATTAATAATAAAAAAACTGTTTTCCAGTTGACTAAACAGCATTTGAAAGCATGGAGAGTGCAATCGTGTTAATCATGTCCGAAAGATGCATAAATCCGCCTCGTGTATGAGGTCACGTCGCTGTGTGTGGATGTAGAGCTCCACCTGGCGGTCGCACGGTGACATCGCAGCGCTCTTAGGAGAAGGGGAAAGTCTGCCGAATGGAGCCGATGGTTTACGAGACTGGCCGCTTTTTCCGGACGTTGTTCCGTTGCAGGTTTTTTGTCCGCCCTCTTTTTGTCCTAGAGAAACCGGTTCGTGCAGTCTGTGGTGCTGAGTGTCTTTAAGACGCGCGTGTCGCGCATGAGCCTTTATTTAATGTGTGTGTTTTGTGTCGGCGGATAGCGAGCAGGAGCAGGAGCAGGAGGACGGCGCAGCAACAGCCTTTGTTCGGACACAGGGGGCTACTTGTGCCATTCTCGGGCCACGCCATTGAATTTCCTGTGGTTAGTGGACATTAGTGCCCAAGCATGAAGACATGGACAGTTTATAGTAGCCAAGAATAGGACATGCGTTGAGTGGGAAGGTAGCAATGCGGTTATGAGACGAGCTGTTCTCCAAAATTACGAAGAAAAGAAAAGAAAGAAAAAAAAATCACCTGCGCGTGCTGATTTCTCACTGCACTCACATTCTCACCATCACCATCATCATCAGGACCTGGTAAGTCCCTTATACATCACACTCACACTCTAGTGAAAGATGAGTCTGTAGATGAGGACAGCAGCAGTGTTTACAGTGTTCATGACTCTGTGTGTGTGTGTGTGTGTGTGTCAGCAGGGCTCAGCAGTTTCTACAGTAACACACACACACACACTGCCCTGTGTTTATAGACTCATTATAACAACCTGCTACAGTGTTGCTCTTTAGTAGTTTATTTACATGCTGCACTTTTCCTCATCTCTAAAGTGTCTCTTATGTAATGCTTGAATATGCACATCCAGCCACTAGGCTGTACTAAGCACTAAATGCTCCAACATCTCCATCTTGTAATTTTGAAAAACAGTCAGATTATTTCAAACCGTGAGGATATTAAGAAGTCTTTACAAGATGAACTGAAGCCGGAGGACCGCAGTCGAGAGGCCTGCTGAACAGAGAGGGGCGGTGTCAAAGATGATCAGACAACTGAGGTCGTTGTCATGATGAACACAATTAAGATTAATTCTTGATTTCTTGTTTTCTAGAAGTTCGCTGAGGGCAGTCCAAACACAGGGAGCGAGAGCCACAAAAAAGGAGATCAAAACATCCATATACATATCATTAACCCTCCAATGTGTAAGCTTAAACGTGGCCACTTGTGCATTTCCTGAGTGATTTTGTGCTCTGTTACACTGTTCGTCTTCCTCTTCAGCTTCAGCTCTCAGTTTCTCATTTCCACCAGAACACAATAGCTGCTTAAACTACAGCAGTTTACCAATAATCACAATTTTTTATTTCTTCATGAGTGCCACATTGTGCTTTTTAACCATTTAATGTTTTGGCTTGTCCATGAGACAAACGGTTTTCTGTTATCTCTCCCATTATAGTAGCTTGTTTACTCCCCAGATTCTTTCTTCTGTCTCTTGATGTTAATTAGAAAAACAGCTTGTCGGGAAATCTCTCTCCTGAAGACTGTTTTGTGGTGGAAAACAAAGTGCTGACACCTAAGACTGCTTTCATGAATGATAAATCGTCTCGTCACAGAAAACTTCTCTATATCAGGGATGATCAGTTTTTCTTAATTTTATAGGAACTCTTTCCATTTACTACTAGCCTTTGATTATGCAGATCGTCTGCCAAAAAATCCCTGTGAAAGAGTTTTTACTACAGAAGCAATAATGTATTAGAATGCATATTAAACCCTTTAAGACCTAAGTGCGTTTCATACCTTTAATATCTTAACAGCTCCATGTAAAACTAAGGAAGTGCAACATGCATTGTTGCGTTCATTCCTTTCATACATTAGTGCTGAAAATGAGCACAAACCTGTATAGTGACTAAACAGACAAGAGCGTTCCAGTCATTCTGATCAGTTCACAATGGGTTTTTATACGTCAGAAAGGTTGCATTCTCTAATCTGATTGGCCACTTGTTAATTAATTTTCTATTGCTGCATGGCTTTGACTCGCAGTGCTGGCGGTAATTCAGATAATAGCTTAATATTACTTGTTTAAACTGGCTAACTGTCATAAGGGTATTCTGTTTCAAGGACATCTGAAGTTTATTCAAGGTGTGTAGGACACTGTATCTGACGTCTGACTTTCTTCCCCCCGGTCAAAGTGAACCATGGTTTCATTGATTCCCAAGGCAGGGGTAATAATAGATTAGTAGGCGTGTAGTGAAGGCAGTATTTCAGGGAGTGTTCGTTAAGTCTTTTGCTAAAGATGATTTGGAAAGGTACTTCAGTGATTCTGATATAACAGAAATATAATAGCAATGATTTCAATTGACTTCTGAAATGTTTTTGCCATGTTAGACATAATTTCTTTCTCTTTTGTTGCATAGAGGAAGAGAATGGAAGGATGAGATAGAAACCAAAACATCTAAAACTCTGTCTTTCTCTCTTTCATGCTTTTCCTTTATCTCCTCTGTTCTTACTCCAACATCAAAGGGTGAATCCAAAGCCAGGTGTGAATCGCCGGACTCCATACCTCAGAGCAGACGGCTTTTCATTGACCTCTCACATTGAGCTATGACGTCCTCACCCTCTCCGCTGGCTTCCCCTTGTCCTTGCCCTCCTCCCCCTCCGTCTCTGCCCTCGTCCCCTGCCCCGTCCTCTCCTGCGCCCTCCACTGTCCCGGTGCCTCCATCGCTGCCCCCTACAGGTGAAGTAATGGTGATGGCCCTGGGACGAAAGAAACAAAGGCTCTTCATCGCGCTTTCCATCTTGCCCAACCTCTTCTTGGCCTTCCTGCTGTCTTCTGACCCGCTGTTGACCCTGGCATCACCCCATCACTGTCACCTGTCAGTGTCCAACCCCACAGATGAAGTGCTAAATGCCTCACTGCCCTGGGAGAAGGGTACTAGGGACGGAGACAGTGGGGGGTTCTCCCAGTGCACCCAGTACCTGTTTGTTAACGGCACTCACTCTGGTGTAGTGAACTGTGAAGCCGGGTGGGACTTTAATGTCACAGAAGGCCTGAGGAATAACATTGTCACTGAGGTACTCATTTAGTCATTTGATTGACTCTGAAGGTGTCACCATCATAGTGACCCCATGCATGTATGGGATAAAGATGAAAAAGGTGCAGTGACTAATAGGCAAACAAATGAAATTGAAAAATAATATTGTCAATAATAAAATAAAAAAATATTTTAAATGCTATTTAGAATTAAAGTACAATTAAATAAACAGTTGCAGTTAAATAGCATCTTACAGAGCAGAAATATTAAGTGTAATTAATTATTCATTTTATTTAATTATTATTGATGTACAATTCTTAGACTGAGATTTTCATTCATACAAACTTTCCAGGTATTACAGCTAAAACTATGCCTGATATGATTTTCCGACAAGTATGCATTATTCGGAATGATTATTATTGAGCAGGGAATCTTTTAATCCCATATATTTTGACATTATTCTTGTATACAGTACCAGTCAAAAGTTTGGACATATTTTCTAATTAAACAATTTTTCTTTTTTATTACTTAAAAGATGCTCATGTTTTAAAGTAATGATGGACTGTCCTTTCTCTTTACTTCTTGATTTAATATGGATTACTTCAGTTGTGTAACAGGGCTATTTACTGTATACCAACACTACACCGATACGTGACCGATGATCTCAAACACATTAAGAAGGCAAGAAATTCCACTAATGAACTTTTGACGAGGCACAACTGTTGACTGAATTGCGTTCCAGGTGACGGCCTCTTGGTAAGATAATGCAGATAGTGTACAAAGCCGTCATCCAGGTACTTTGAAGAATCTAAAATATGAAACGTATTTAATTTTTTTTTTAACACTTTTTTGTTTACCACATAATTACATACGTATTATTTCATAGTTTTGAGGTCTTCAGTATTGCTCTACAATGTAGAAACTAATCAAAATAAAGAAAAACCTATGAATGGCCGGGTGTTTCCAAACATTTAACTGCTACTGTATACATACTCATTTTACGTCCCACTGTCTAATGTAAAGAAATTTTAATTAAAATACTTGAAAATAATATTTTGATTTGTTTTGAAAACCTTTTTTGTCTGTCACCCATACGTGCATTATTGTCAAATTCTGAGAGTGACCAATTTGACAATAGCCTGGTGTTTTTTTCTGCTTTATTCCACACTGCGTGTCCCTTCTCCAGCAGTGGTGTGTTGCAAACATAGTCTGTCTTCCACTCATTAGCATTTGTTAATCATAATTCTCTGTGCCAGTTTAAACCATAATTAAATACTCTTGGGTTTACCTAATACACAGCGTCATTCTGTCACAAAATGACTTCAACTGTTGCACTTGACTTCCCAAGGTCAGTAGCTGCTACTTGGGAAGTATGTTAGTTTGCAAATCTGAGCTTATTAAAACATACAGTGCACATGTTCACACTGAGTTGTATGAAGGACTGGAATGGTCACTTTGACAGAGTACACAAACCTCTCTGAGGTGGTGAGTTAGCTTGTGCTTGTATTTCTGCGTACCGTGGGAAGATTCTGTCTGACTGAAGTTCACTGCTTTGCCCAGCATCCTGTGGTGTTTAGCCTGTGTCATTCTAGCATGTTTTCTCCCTTGCCTGGTTAGAGAGTTAAAGCACAGGGCATAAGCAGGCACAGCTTCTGGAAACTTGAAAATAATTTGTTTCATACATCACCTAGCAACCACTGAGGATATTATGGGAGTTGAATAACCTTAAGAGACTTGCAGTAATGCCTTAAAGTGGAACTCCAGCATTTCAGCTGTTCAGTGCTGGAAGTCGAACACATTAGTGTAGATAGATACTCTTTAATCGTTTTGAACCAGGATTAGTGTCTTCACCATTTTCAGGGTGTGGACATGCAGAAAGAGTTGCATTCTCATCATAATTGCTAAATGCAAGGTAAGCTGCTTTAGAACTGGTTTGACGAGTTTCCACCCAGACTTTTCCACATGCCTTGCATTTTTCCCGATCTCCCCAAACACACCACTGAGTGCAGCGAGTACTGTGCAGTATTTAGTTGATTAAGTGATCATATTATGCCTTGCTTGGAACCCTGGATTATTCTCAGTTGATTTATATCTCTATAAAATATAACCAGTTCAGTTTGTTATTGTTGTTTTTTGTTTATGATTTGAATTATTCTTTCTTGAACATGTGTAACGACACCATCAACTCACTCATGTGAGATTGTTGAGCTAAATGTAGAAAAGGGAATTGTAGTTTGTCCTATAATATTGTTTTTTGGACTTCTTATAATCTTGTATGAACCAGTGTAATATCCAGTTACAATAGCAGTACTACATTACCATGTCCACTTGTCATGAAACTGTCATTTCCTCACTTCCTGTCTGCATGACTCCTGTCTTGGCAGTGGAATCTGGTGTGCTCTCAGTATTGGCTGGTCCCAGTGGAGGAAGTGTGCTTCATTCTGGGTATCCTCATAGGCTGCCTGGGCCTTGGATATGCTGCTGACCGGTGAGAAGCACTGCAAGAACACAAAGAGTTAATTTTTTGTGTTTACCATGCTAGGTATTAATATATAGCCTTGTGTAGTGTGAAGTGCATTATGGTAATGCAAAATAATGGCTAAAAAGATTACAATTATTAATCAGTCAGTGTAGGAACAATGTGTTTGGCTAAATGTCCTGGTGTGGAATGTCTCCGTAATAGTGTGTCCCTTCCTCAGATTGGGCCGGCTGAAGACCCTGCTAATCTCTCTCACTTTGTCTGTGGTTTTTGGCATACTGGTGTGTGTGTCTCCTTCACCCCCCATGTTCATCGCCACGCGGTTCTGCTTGGCCGCAACCACTGCTGGTGTTTATCTCACGTTATATATCGCACGTAAGTAGAGTGCATCTTGAACGAGACATCCATCAAACAAGTCTGGCATGTATGAGTAGAGCTAGAATGCAGAGGCCATTAGTTCTTCTGTTGATGGTTGACACATTAATTCATGAGAGGAGATGCTATCAGAAGCATGAGCTGAAATGCATTTTTATGAATCAAGCACTTCAGGACGTGATGTAGGAAAGTGATCAGTGCAGGGCTGGTGGGATGCAGTGCGGAGACCAACCTGAAATTAATTGTTTTGAAATAACAGCATGTCCTGAATTGTTGTATACCTGTGAATGACTGGAATATTTTTTAATTAATTAACAAAGGATTAATTAACACAATATTTATATTTATTAGTACACTACATGGCCAAATGTTTGTGGACACCTGACCATAACAGTTATATGTGCTTGTTGAACATGCTATTCTAGATTTAATTCCACTCTTCTGGGAAGGCTTTCTGCTAGATTTTGGAGCGTGGCTGTAGGGATTTGTGCTCATTCATCCATAAGAGCAATAGTGAGATCAGATGTTATGTTATGCTGTGTTAGACAGCCTGGATGTGCTCGGCTTTCAAGTTCATCCCAAAGGTGTTCAGTGGGGCTGATGAGGTCAGGGCTCTGTGCAGGACACTAGAGATATTCTACTCCAATCTTGGCAAACTGTGGCTTCACGGAAGTTGCATTGTGTACAGGGACACTGCCATGTTTGGACCCTTTAGTTCCAGTGAAGAGAAATTGTAATGCTACAGCATACCAAGACATTCTATACAAATTATGTGCTTCCATATTTGTGGAAAAAAAATATATGGGTGTAATGATCAGGTTCCCTCAAACTTTTGACCATTTAGTGTATCTACTTATAGTAGCATTTAAAGTTTTGGCAATGTCTATAAAAATAGTTCCTGTTCTCATTTACAGAATAGCAGTAACTACAGTAATCCCCCCCCCTCAGCCTCTCTTTTTTTTCTCCCTTTAAATTAATAATACCAAAATGAATCCAGCTTGTAGTGTTACTGAAAAGGCAAAGACCTCCATCCTGAAGACTTTCTCTGTACCTTGACGGTTACAAAGTAGTGATGCTGGAGATGGCTTTAAAAATGTCAAATAAAGGCCTCCTTACAGAAAACTTCACCTTATCAATGATTATAACATTTACAAAACCTTTCAGTCACAACTACTGTTAGAGCTACTGCAATAAAAAAAATGATCAGCCTCTTCTGTTCAATCAGAATCAAGCATTCAGCAGTGCTGTGGTATTAGTATAGTTATAACACTGTGTGCATACATTTATTAATGCTTTATTCTTTAATGTTTTGTTTAGAAAATGGATCTATATATTTGCTTTTGGTGTGTGTCACTGCTTAATGAAAGGTTTGGAACTGTGTGACCCTTCACTGCGTCTCCTGGCGACCATCACTGCAGGCCTGACAACGGTTGCCGGGGAGCTCTTATTGCTGGGAGTAGCTGTTGGATGCCCGACATGGAGGGGGTTGATAGGAACCGGAGCAGCACCTCTTTCTCTCTTCCTCTGCTATGGGTGAGGGACTGCGGGAAAATGTTACAGCTCTGAACTTTGCAAATGTTCACGTTATAGTGGTAAGGATTGAAGTGGTCAGCTTTAAGAACAAGGCAGGTACTGGTTATACAGGGTCCTGACATAAGCGTAAAAAAGTCGTTGCAGATAAAGAGATGAATTCAAACTGACTACATTTTGAGAGTCATTAAACCCTATTGATTTGAAATTCCCTCAGAAACATTAGCCGATGTCCATAAGCACCTGTCTGGAACAGTGCATCAGCTTGGTTTTTATGGCTGCCAAACTGCTAGCATTAATGTGTCAATTATTTTGTTCCATTTTATTTTATTTTTTTTTTGGTTTAAAAAAAAAAAAAAACAACTTGTCAGCAAACTGTGATATCTGTTTGCCTGTCCTTAGTATTTCAGGTGTCTTTCCAGAGTCTCCACGCTGGTTATTGCTCTCAGAGAGAGCAGGTGACATGAACCCGTTCAGTGAACACAGTGATCGACAAAGAGATGATGACGGCTTCACAGGTCAGTTCATATACACCGATTACCACCTAAATAAAATAGTTTACAGTGAAAACACTGAAGTAACTCAGCATTTGCAAACCAAAAAACATTTGATTTGGTGAACAAAAAAAAACAACTAATGTTTACTAATGTTTACTAATGTTTTGCGTAGCCACTTAGAACGGTTTCTCTATGACACTCTGCGTCTTCATGTTTTCTTTCTGGGATTAAGAAATATAGCATGCTTGACCATTAGGAGTGTAAATGTGACATGTTGTAATTATCTCTGTAGAGCTGGAGTCGGAATCCCCACAGATTGGACGTCCCCACTTGTCCTTCCCAGAGCTACTCCAGTGTCGAAATATCTGGAAAAACATGTGTGTGTTGGGCTTTACCTCGTAAGTCCAAATTAAATGTCTGCCTTTATAGTTTAAGTGGCGCAGCGGGCAACGTTTACACCTCATAGCTCTAGGCTCCCAGAGCCTGAGCTCTGGAGTTTCTGAACTGTGAAGTTTCTGTGTATGATCCCCCTATGTGGGTTTCCTCTGGGTGCTTCAGTTTCCTCCTGCCTCCCAATGACACGCCTATAGTTGGATTGGCTACTCTAAATTGCCCGTAGTTGTGAATGAGTATGTAAATGTGTTTATGCATGGTGGTCAGTGATGACATGGTATCCCCGGGCTAGATTCCGGACATACCTATTATTAACAATCCCAATATGAAGTAGAGAATTAGAGAATATTAATTTGCTTTATGTAGACTCAATCCATCATTTCTTTCCTCTCTTTCCTTTTCTTCTCTGCTCACTCAGGTTCATCTCTCATGGCATTAGTCACTGCTACAGCTCCTTCAGGGGAGATGTCCGAGGCACTACTACCAGTTTCTATTGGACCTACCTACTGTCTGTCTGTGCAGGAGGTGGAGCTTGGTTGTTGCTCTGGGCAACAGTGGACCGCTGTGGTCGCCGTGGGATTCTCTTGCTGGCCATGACAATGACGGGACTCGCTTCTCTCATTCTGCTGGGCCTGATGGAGTGTGAGTGCAGATCCTACTGATATAAATGTTGTCTTTGATATGGAAAATTTTGAAATCTGGAGAATGAGATTTGTGATGACTTTGTGAACGTTCCTGGCACTATACTGCCATCATGTGGTAGAGCAGGAGTACAGTAGTAGCACACAAATGGTAAATACCTACTGAAGTATTAAATTACACATATATAAACAGACATCCATAGTCTATAGTAATTGTGTGTGTGTGTATGTGTATATATATATATATATATATTATACACTATCAGTCAAAAGTTTGGGGTCACCTTCTAATTAAATTTTTTTCTTTATTTTTATTACTTTAAAACAGACTGGATAATGATGGACTGTTGTTTCTCTTTACTTGATTGAGCGGTTGTTGCCATAAAAGGTTATTAGTGGAATTTCTTTCCTTCTTAATGCATTTGAGACCATCAGTAAATAGTATCCATCCATCCATTATCTATACCGTTTTATCCATCTGGGTTGCGGGGAAGCTGGAGCCAATCCCAGCATCTTCGGGCGAGAGGCGGGGTACACCCTGGGCAG
>JAQQZR010000033.1:20952202-20971466 GCA_030068235.1 Notoglanidium macrostoma
CCGAGAGAGGCCGCAAACTGGCTGAGCAAGAATTGCTGGATGTCAGCGAGAGGGTTCAGCTACTGCACTCTCAGGTATACAACATGAATCCATGGAATGTACATGCAGGAAAATCTAAAGCAGAGCGACAGATTTGCCAGTTCAAGATGCAATTATACCATTTACTAGATTTCAATAACATTATCATTATTATGTCTCAGTGTGTCAAAATGATCAAAAGTTTTCTTAAAATTGATATGAGATACTTACTCCTTCAATGTCAGTAACATTTCAATAGAGAATGTAATATGGTTTAATTCACATGGACCTTATTTTCTATCAAACGTTTTTTTGACACATCTAACCGCCTTCAATTGGCATTGTACCGAGGCATAATTATGCATATGTTGAGTATCATTTTGATTTTTTAGTTTTTTTTCCAGAAATTTTAACTTCCTGCAACCACCATGAACAAAAAGCAGAAACCAAAGCCTCTACATTGCATATGATATTATTCTTACAATTATTCTGTAACATGCCCACATTTTGTGCACAAACACAAATTAGAACTTATTTGTGATCAGGGTCTCAATGTAAAAAAAAATAGAATAAAATAAAAATAAAAATTTCATTTCAGAACACCAGCTTGCTAAACCAGAAAAAGAAGTTGGAGAGTGACATTTCCCAGCTTACAACTGAAGCAGAGGAGTCTGTCCAAGAGTGCAGGAATGCTGAGGAAAAAGCCAAGAAAGCCATCACTGATGCTGCCATGATGGCAGAAGAGCTGAAGAAGGAGCAGGACACCAGTGCTCACCTGGAGCGCATGAAGAAGAACATGGAGCAGACCATTAAAGACCTCCAGCACCGTCTGGATGAAGCTGAGCAAATCGCCATGAAAGGTGGCAAGAAGCAGGTCCAGAAGTTGGAGGCCAGGGTACAACATATATACTTTCATTTAACACAAGCCGTGTAAAACATATATTTTTCTATGGTTAAATTTGTCTGTTTAAAAAAATTTTCAGGTCAGAGAGCTGGAAGGGGAAGTGGAGCTGGAACAGAGGAAAGCCAGCGATTCTGTGAAGGGTATCCGCAAATATGAACGCCGCATTAAGGAGCTAACTTATCAGGTTCTATTTCTTTTCAGTAAAGTTGCAAATCTAACATTATTTTAACAAGCAACACCATAAAAGTCAATACATTCTGCCCATCTTTCTGTAGACTGAAGAGGATCGTAAGAATCTGGCCCGTCTGCAGGACCTAGTAGACAAACTCCAGCTAAAGGTTAAATCCTACAAGAGAGCTGCAGAGGAGGCAGTAAGTTAATTACGGACTAGGTTTCTACATCTTTATTGATTGTCGCATTTGTATTCTCTATTAACCATTTTGTCATGTTTAGGAGGAGCAAGCCAATGGCAATTTGACCAAGTTTCGCAAGCTGCAGCATGAGCTGGATGAGGCAGAGGAAAGAGCTGATATCGCAGAGTCTCAGGTTAACAAGATGAGGGCTAAAAGCCGTGACACAGGCTCTAAGGCAAGTTGTAAATTTTATAATAAACAAAGGCCATTATGTGCAAGAGCAATTTTTCCCTTTCGTAATTTACATGGTAACATCCTTTTTTTTTTTTTTCCTTGCTACAGAAAGGACATGATGAAGAGTGATGCTTCCTCCAGAAGTCTCTGGAAAGAGACATTGATCATGCCCGGATCCTTTCTTGAAAGTAGAAAGAAAATAAATAGTTACAATGTTAAACATGTGTACTGTGTATGTGTACCTATGCATTACAGGTAGCTTACACACACACACACACACACACACATTGGTTTAACTATCTTTGTGAGGACCGTCCATTGACATAATGATTGAATAATGATGAAGCTTATTATTGTTACAACTCCACCTAAACCTAATCCTAACCTTTACCTGAGTAATGAAAAGGAAACTTTCTGGCTTGTTTACTTTTTCGTATTTATGCTTGAAAAACACTTAAAACCACCATATGATTATGAGGACTATCCAAAATGGTCCTCACAAGGGTACAAAAACCTGTACACACATACACACACACCTCTCGTGAGATTAAGGGCTGTTGTTAAGATGTTCATTAGAAAAAAAAAAAGTTCTGAAAACAACTGGTCTCCATTTAATAACAGCAAATGTTGGTGAAACAAAAGGAGAAATGGGAAGCAGTAACAGGACTCTGTGGTTAATTATACAGATCCAGAAGTATGTTGTTCAAAAATACCATACCTTGCAATGCCTTTGTAGAGCAGTTTCATGAAGCCCCTTTAGAGCATTGAGCTTTTACACGTACTGTGTGCTGAGCCCATGCTCTAATTGTGACAAGCAACCACAAATGAGTGTTCAAAAGAGCCATGTAATAGTCAGATGCAGAATTTTTCAAGTTCAAATGGGGAATTACAACTACAACACTACCACAATGCATTTAAAAGTTATCATTACAATGCACAAGGTGTGTTCTGTCTTTCCTTTTTAATTCTTTAACATTTTCAATTCTGAAACAATAAAGATAAATGTCCATTGTCCAATGTCCAAGTGGCCTACATGTTCACTTAGAATACTTCACTGCCAGGAAAGTACATTTGTGTCCAAGCACTGACTCGGTAATACATCACCACCTGCTGGACAAAAATCTAAATACACTTCAAAAGATAATTTCAGGTTTGTTTGTTTTTTACCCTCCAAAATTACTGCACAACTCACTTTGTTATTCTGAACGGTAACCATTATCCTGTAATGAAACTTTTCTTCACCAATGGGAGTGGAACAGAAAAGTTTATCTATTGCATATATTTCAAGGTGAAAATACCCTCATCCACAAGGTACAGTGGCTCAGTGAATGGTTTAATGAGGATGATGTATTATAATGATAAAATAATGTGTCATTCATTTTTACAAGATCTCAATCCAAAAGAATGTCTATGGAAGATTTTGGACTGCTGTACTGAAGAGCTCTTTCCACCACAGAAACACCAGTTGAGAAAATATCTTTATCCCTCCAGTACAGTTCCAAAGTCTACTACAATCTAAGACAACTAAGGTGTACTGAAGCAAACACATCTCGTTTCCCTTGTGATCAAATTACTATTCTGTAGCATTACATATAAACGGCTATTGCAAGCTATTCATTTCAAAATCATACGTCACGTTACTCGGTCCTATACAGTGGATGTTTTAGATAAATGATCAGGCCTGCCTGCATAAAAGTGAATATTGTTTAAGTGTTTCCTTTTTAAATGTTAAAGTTTTGGGAAGGCTCGACATGCCTTGCTCATGCACTACGCTCTGTATCAGATAATAAGCTGCTTTTTAACCATGTGATGTCTTATACATTGCTATACATTGCTATTTCCTGATGTTGAAATTTTTCTTGCAAATACATGTGTGTGTACATTCTAACAGGATGTATTTATATTTAGGCAAACTCTAAAAAGCATCAATGACCCTTAAACAATCAAAATTAGTCACTGCTTCAACTGTATCCCTGACCAACCTTTGTTTTTTGTTGACCAACACAGGGTTACTGCACCGAAGCCTGCCTCCTTGCCGTGTCCTCAGTCCTTCCTTAAGTTCTCTGATCCTTTACTCAGTTTACACATATACATATTTTTAATCGCCCTAACCTAAAAAAAAAAAAAAAAAAAAAGCAAAAACAACAGAAACAAACCCTAGAATTACCTGTAATAGAGTTAATCGTCAATGTTCAGTGTCAAGAAAATAAACACACGTCATAATACACGGTTACAATGTTTTTAAACGCATTATTTTATTTAATGTTTAATTATCACATCACTAGTTAACAATTGACCACAATTAACACTTCTTTCAAACCAGAAAATAAACTGAATTTCAAAATGAATGGAAGGGAAGAAAAAAAAAAAAAAGAAATCCTGCAAAAGACACTGTATGCACATGACAAGGCTACCATATACCATACACATCCCAATTGTTCTGCATGCTCTTAGTATGTTTTTGGTTAGTACAATATTTTAGCTTAAGCATGTTTATGGGGCTTCTTACACTTTCATATGGGCAAATCTGAACAAAATGTGTTTTACACAAGATCGTGGATGTATACCGAAGCCTTGATATAACTCGAACTAAAGGTAGTACACTTCATGTTTGTGGCTCTGTGATAAGTACTCAAGGGTGCCAAGGTGGTACTTCCAAATTCACTCTGGATTGCCAATTTCAATCTCTGCTCTCATTGCCTTATTAGAGCACCGAGCTTCATTAAAACAACAGAAATCAAAAATATTCTATGACATTTCAGATACTGTATGAACATTATACCTGCATATAGGACAGTGTGCTCTTCATGTTTTAAGACTAGAAAATAATGGGAAAGATACTGTGTGAAACTCACCGGCCTCCATAACAGTTTGTTGATGTCTGTTGCTTGCAGGAGTAACCCACTACCCACAGCCACAACCAGCATACCAAAGCAATGGCAGTACGTGGGAAACGCAAATACAAAACATTCTTTCATGTCAGCCTTTTTCTCAGAAAAAGGCAGTTAAATTCCAACAATGATATTAATAATAATAATAATAATAATGAGAAGCGCACTTCTTAACACACCAAAGCTTCAGTCGACATCCTTTTAAAACATGATTAACGTTCTTTTTATTTCCAACTTTTTTTCCAGCGCCAATATTGAAGGTATAAATATATATTTACATATAGCGGTGTGCTAGTAACTAATGAGAAACAGCGGCTGTTAAATGGACAATGCAGAGTACGCGTTCAACGAAACAAAAAAACAAAAACAAAGAAAAAGGCTGCATACAGGGACGCGAGTTTTAAAATGACCATAACGTTTTATTTACCTAGCTGAAGGTCACAAAAAGACAGACCTCAACGAGAACCACACTCAGAGCATTTAAAAGCTGCACATCATAGTTCAAATACAAATATCTACAAGCCTCTCCTTTTTTTCAAAATCAGTATTACATAAATATTAAGTTATTGCCCATAAACCAAAATAATCTTTGCCCCCCCCAGTTCATATTGAGTAAATGATTTTCTCGTCGGTGGCACTTTATCAAATATCAGAGCTAAAACTAAGTCCGGATTTAAATGACTTGTGATTCAATAATAGTGCTTAACAGTATGAAGGCGATTAGTGCTAATAAAGGGAATTTAACTAATATTTGAATTTCTTTGATTGTAGTGTTTTTGAGCTCACTCTGCTTCTTAAATATAAGGCAAAACAATGCACTACATTTAACACCATGATCTTTTCTTGCAGAATTAATTTGCTGTAAGGGACCAAAGAACTATGTGATGTAAGGTTTTCCGAGTGGCACAGATAATTATGACCACATTAAAAAGGCTATTCAGAGGTAACTAAGATTAAATGCTACAAGAGAAATAAGCTGGAACATAACTGCAGTCTCCAACATGCTTTTGTAACATACGTCTGACTGTCAAACAATTCTGCAGAAACTCTTCGCTGAAAGTTACGCTGGCAAGCTCTCTTTGGCATGCCAAAACCACCTGGAGTGGAAGTGGAGCTATGTATAACTACATGTACAGATGAACTAAATCCCATTAAAAGCAACTGATCTAGGCAAACAAAATGCTTTGTGTCTCGCTGATCTTCTAAGTGCCTCTGTATCTCCCCAAAAGAAGTTACAGATTCAGGCTCACTCCTAGACATTAGGCCAAGCAGCACGTTTCTTTCCTTTTCCAATCTCAAACCAACATTTAGGCACGACACCTGGTCAGTCAGTGGTACATAATCAATAGCGTCACGTCAATTAACATCCGCTAAATGCATGTCCATGTCCTTTCTCACATTCATTGTTCTAATAACTCCGCCGGCCTCATCATCTGCTGACCGTCAACACTTTGAGACAGGTGTATAACTGGGATTAAGACGCTAAGCTGTACCATTTGTGTACTTGTTTCAAGACGTGGTTCATGTCCTATATTCAAAGACTGCTGTATTGCTTTACTAGAAGAAAACAAATGACACAATCACATTTCTGAGCATACAGGGGATGAGGAAAAAAAAAAGAACAAACATACAGCTCATAGCCACAATATTCACTCAAAAACATCACAAAACACGATTTTAGAGCAGTTTAGTTGTAACCTACAGCTGAGACTGACTACATATTTGAAAGTGAGTTTGCTTGAAAGATGAGCGCGAGAGAGTTATGAGACTTGAAGATACTGAAGCAGGGTAGTCAATGCTTATTAGGATCAAATGACAGCCCCACATGCTGACGAAGAGGCGCAACAACACTATGGTCCAACGTTTCTAAAGGGAGTTGTGTAAACACAAGAATACAGGTCATGTTTATCCAGATATCTACATCATGGGAAATCAGATAAATTCTAAGAGTACAGCACTGAATAAAACCAGATTTTCCAGAGTGAAATCATGAGAGAGCCTACTAGGATTGAATATGAACATAAATTATACAGCTAAAGAAGGGCCAGTGAATAGATTCGACCAAATTGATTTTCACCTAATAATCGCCAGACTGAATACTCAGACGGAAACGGTGTACCCATGGGGCGAAGTTATGAGAGTTAACAGATGAGTTTTGGAAGTCACGTGCGGAGTGTGTAGTGTGGGTCAGCATCACCCTCTTGAGAAGCTGAGAGGAGGGCAGGGGTGGTGGAGGAGCGAGGCAAGCGGGTTGTCACCAACGAGTCGTTGAATGAGACACTGTTGCGGAGCGGATGGTGGTGGGCGGGACTGTCACCCACGACGGGCCAGGTGATGATGTCAGCGCCGTGGTCCGTGCGAGAGCGGGCTTTCTCGCGGAAGTTGAGCTTGAAAGATTCAATCTGCAGCAGGGAGGATCGGGAAAAACAGACAAAGAAAGACAGAAAAAGAGTTGGATATAAAAGGAAAGGGAAGTAGGAAGAGGAGGTGGAGGACAGGAGGTGTTTTGGAAATGAAATGATAAGGCGATAGTAAAAAGCAGAATTAGATGCCTGAAAAATAAGAAATCAAGATGATTTTGTGGTCAGGGAAAAGAGATTCTCGAGAGACAACCTCCCCCCCCCCCGTAAGAACAAAAAATAACAATCAACACAGACACATGAAGTAGAACAAAATAATATCGTTACAAAATAAAAATGAATGTGAATTATACAATTGGAGTTAAAAGGTAAAAACTAAATAGTTAAATTGTGTTCTTATTCCTTCATACCACAGAGGGTCAAACAAATAATTTATAAAACTGTTGTAAAATGCAGAAACTCAATAACATTAAAAAAAACAAAAAAACAACAACCCTATTTTGGCATTTTCTATTAAGTATAGTAATGAAATGTTTCTCTTTTTCACGTCTCAACCAAGTAAGGCTGTAGCATTTTAAAGGGGCGAAAAGAGATAAAACTTCATTGATGGATTTCGGTGTGGCGCAGACATTTTGACTTTTCTTACACTTGGTTCTAAAATGTATCTGGGGCGATCGGATCACAAGTGGAATGCATTAAATACAAGTTAAAACGACCACCAAGACGCATTCAAGATGAGGTAATCTGGGACGCGTTTGAGGACACATCTTTTGTAATGTAATGTAAATACTAATGCCTTCTGATCAAGCCCTGTCAAGATCATAACAGGAAAACACATCATTCATGCAGGACGTGGCGGCTGTTTTGGTGACAGCACACCAAAGCCTGAAATAAATGGTGTGAATGATGTACGTGATTGAAGTTCAGGAAAATAATGTGCGGGGCCATTTGAAATTCTAGCGGAAGTGACGTAGGCAGTAACGAAGTCTGAACACAAGTGGTCAGCTGGACACCTTGGATATGTGGCGATGTGTCTCTGCTGTCCACTTGTGACCTGATTGCCCAAGACGCATTTTAAAACCAAGTGTATACAGGGCCTTTAACAGCCGTTATCTGATCACAAATCTGACTAGTCTACCTATGTCTGTTTCACTATAGCGCACAACTATCCAACGACTTAAATTAATATATATATTATAATATATTAGATTAATATAGCTAGTTTTAGTCTTTAGGTAATCAGACTGTTTTTAACACTGTGTTTGTTAAAATGGCTCCTTAAGGAAAATCTCTGCAGACAAACTGCCAAGGCTAGGTTAGAACGTGCAATATATTTATGTTTTATATATAACAAATTATGCGTATTATATATACACATGTATGTGTGCGTGTGTGTAATGTTTTTTTTTTTTTTAAGCCAAAGCGAAATCTAAAAACTGTTCCCACAGACCACCATATAAATTATCCAAAAAATATTATACTCCTCTAGTCTAAACTATATGTCATCAGTAGCCTTTGCCTACTGCCTATCAATACATATGTACTCATGATCAGTTATCTAGTTAAAAATACCAATTAATGTTCTATATAGAAGCTCCTTTTATCATATTATTTAAAGCTCTATAGCCAAAAGGCAAATTCAACAAATCCTACAAGTTCTTGTTACCTGTAGCAAACCAGGCATTTTAACATAAACAGCAAAACAAGCAAAAAATTTAATTAAAATTGAACAGAATGTTAATTTTGTAGTATAAAACTCCCTACAATGGATGTATAAGAAGAAAAAACCCTTGGAACAAGGGCTGAGCAGAGGGAGCCCTTTGGCAGTTAAATAACTGTGTATAATTGCCTAAATGATCGTAGCAATAAACAAGTTTTCATTAGAATCAAGTCAAAAGTGAATTTATTTCAACTCCTGATTGAGACCAGAGCAAAATATCTGAGTCAGTCTTATAAATGCACCTGAGGGGATATGTTTTAATGGGACTGGAGCCTGACGTATGACAGGTGCTTCCGAGGGAGAGGGCTGGAGCAGGATGACACACAAACTTACTTGTTTCAGGGATGAGAGAATCCAGGCCCTGGGGGTCCCGGAGTGCCTCGCCCCCACATGCAGTGCCCTCCTTCAGCCCATTCTCCTGGGCTGGGCCGTCTGAGCCACTAGAGGTAGCCCCACTGCCCTCAACTGTCTCCTGTTGCCCCTCAGCCTAGAAACACACAGCAGCGCGTCAATAGGACAGATGGAGATGGTATGGATATGGACTCGTGATCCCTTCTGAGAAACACTGAAGGTGTGTGTTGGTAATTAGGATGGCGCATGGATTCGAAGCACACTACAAAGCGACTATTGTGGGGGAAAAACAAAATTAACAAAATATAAAATATTTAAAACAAAATATACACAAAGCAAAAGTAACATTTATGACAAACTGCAAGCTCTTAAAATGTGGACTACTAATACAAGCTACACTGTATCACGAAATAAAGAGACGTGATCCATGCACATGCAGCCAAACAATTCTGAAGGAAATGAAATGCTCATATCATACTTGTATAATTGTTTGGAATATAATCATAATGTACTATAAACTTTCACTAGTACTTTAATGACGTATTACATATTGGAAAGTCAACTGAAATAAAAGTCTTGTGCTACAATGTGCAACAATATTGTTTTACAGCGACGCATGTAACATTACTATGCTTATATCTTTATACACATTTTTCATTTTCCTACAATATTATCAATATACACTACAGGTATATACAGTACACTAAATTAGTTTAAAAAAAAAAAAAAAAAAAATTCACTAGTAATAGTTCATCCTTTCCCTGCTAGTTGTTTAAGACATAACAGCAATTATAGGTACTATAATTTTTGCACTTTTGCTTAAGTCCCAGTAAAAGTACTGTATATTATGCAAATGAATTTGGAGAGATGGAGATGTATAAATGAGGAGTACAGCCATGGAGATCTTCATGCAGAGATGGGTGACCATAGGCTGAGGGGTAAGGTGACATCACAACCAATAAATTAGCATGTCAGTTGGAGGCTTTTTTTTTTTTTTTTTTTTAAACCCACCTTTGTTACTTAAATCCATGATTTAGAAATTCAGTTCTGTAAGGGCATTGCCTTGCACAGTTCACTGTTTTCCCTGCTTCATCACACTTGATTCAACTCAATAAGGCTTTTACCATGAGCCTGTGTGTTGAGTCAGGTATGTTGAATCAAGCAAAGCACAAAACTGACCACATCAAAGTAACTTATGTGAGAGCATCAGTTACTTCATGACACCCTTCCTTTACCTTCTACTAAAAAAAAAAAAAAGAAAAAAAAAAAAAAAAAAAAAAAATTCATATATTGCTTTAAATTTGTTTCTCAGCTTCTCTGTACCAGGCTCTAGGATGTCAATCTTTGGGGCCAATTAGGGTTTAAAGGTAATGAGAATGTATTAATTTAATTTATTATTTATTAAACAGGAAAAAAAACCACTGGAATGCACTTAAAATGAGTATTGAGTAATGGGGTAATAAAAAAAAAACAAAATTATGTTTTAAAAAAAAAAAAAAAAAAAAAAAAATGAAACTCTACAAATCATGAATATGAATTCACATTATAAACTGTTAAAGGAGAATGGCAATAGTACACTGATTAAAACCTTAAACCACAGTATAAGACAATATAACACCACTTACATTTGGTACATATTTCTGAGACTACTACTACTACTAATAATAAAAATATATAGTGCCTTTCTCATACTCAAATCACCTGGTCACATTTAGCTTTGTGGCCAACATACCAACAATTTAGGCACTGACGTTTTAGCCTTTTTTAAAATCTAAATTGTTAAAGAGCACCCGGTGTCCAGGCCACCCACATAATCCAGTCGGACGCAACACAGTGTGGTGATGTTCAGCCATCTGCAAAATCAGGGGTTGGGATCAGGTGCAATGCCTATTGGGCAGCAGGCATATGACAGACAAGTTTAGACAAGCCAGACCCTTCAAAAGGAAATTAGCTTTGGGAATAAGGAAGGTCACATTGCTGGTGGAGAAATTGTCTGAATTAATGTGTGAGATGGAAATGTATGGACTAGACCTAATTGGCCTTAGGCCACACACAGTAAGGGCTCCGGTACCAAACTTCTTAATCAGGGTCGTCTCACTTACTCCAGAGTTCCCATAGGAGACCTCAGATGGGTGTAGGGTTACTCACCAGTCCCAGGCAGGGAGCCTCACTGTTGAGGTGGACATGAAGGGTTCGCATCTATGAGATTTTCAATCTCAGGAAGGAAGACTGTTTGTGCTTATGCAACAAATAGCAGCTCGGAGTGTTCAGCCTTCTTGGAGAAGGCACTAATCCTAACGTGCTGGTGGACATCAGTGGTGAGAAAATGCAGTCAAGCTGAAGAAGGAGCTCTTAATTGAGCTGTAGGAGAGTCAGAGGGACTCTTACAAAAGCAGCTGCAAAAGTGAAAGCATGGGCATGGGAATGTTTGGCACCTAGGGTAAGGGGCTGGACAATATACAGTGTATATAAAAAAAAGTCTACAGCACCATGTTAACCTGGCAAGTTTTTGTGAAATAAAATTGAAAAAATTTCAGACCAAGATAAATCAAGTCAGAGCTTGCAATGTATAAAATGTAAGTGAAAAACCAAATCTTTGTTCCCTCATTTTAGGGAAAAATAAAGTCACAATAAGCTGGTTGCATAAGTGTGCACATCCTTTTATGATTGGGGATGTAGCCGTGTTTAGAATGAACCAATCACATTCAACCGCACGTTCAAGAGTAATTATCATAAAGCTGTCAAAGAAATTATTCTCATTAACCTCAAATAAAGACTAGCTGTTTTTGTAGGCTTTCCATTACATCATATTGGTTTCATCTGACTGCTGAAGCCATCGTCCTCCAAGAGCTTACAAAGCCTGTACGGTGTCTCGCTTGTTGAAAGGTAACAATCAGGAGCGAGGTATAAAACAATTTCCAAGATATTAAGATGTACTAAGGAACACCATGAAGACCATTATCAACAAGAGGGGAACATGGAGAACCACAGTGACTTAACCAAAAACAGGACATCCGTCCAAAATTTTACAAAAGAACAAGACAAAAACGTACCAGGGAGGCTGCCAGGAGACTACAGCAACATTAAAAAAGCTGCAGGAACATCTGAAAAGTAATGATTACTCTCTGCATGTGTGATCTCTTGTATTCTTCACTATGGCGTAGGGAGGCTACACATCTGCCCTTTCTCACAAAAAACATCCACGACTGACTAAATCACCCTAAACTTCTTGTAGTTACATGTGTTATTGTCTGATGAGAACAATTCCAAAAGCTATAAAAATTCCATAAGGTACGTTTGCCCCAAAACGCACATCACCAAAAGAACACTGTACCCAAGGAGAAGCATGGTGGTGGCAGCATCATGTTTTAGGTCTTCAGCCTGAACTGGGGTTTTTATCAAGGTGAAGGGAAGCATGAAAAGCTACAAATGCGTTTTTATTGCAAAACCTGCAGGTGTCTACTAGTAAGCTGAAGATGAAAAAGAATTTCACATTTCAGCATAACAATAACCCAAAACATACATGCAAATCAGCAAAGGAATGGCCACAACAACAAAGGAAAGAAGGTAAATGATTTTGAATGGCTAGCCAAAGTGCAGACTTGTATCCAACTAAAAATTTGTGGGGTGACCTGAGGCAGGCTGTGCACAGGAAATGACCACACTATCTATTTGTACTTAAACAAATTATTAGTTTAGGGGTGCGCACACTTACGCAACCAGGTTATAACTTTTTTTTTTTCCTTAAAATGTTTGTTTTTCATTTCATTTTTATATGATGTAATTTCTCATTGAGGGTGGAAAAAAATGTTCCGACATGATTCATCTTAGTTTTATTTATTTATTTTTTTTACCTTCACAAACACCTGCCATTAGTGTAGTGTAGACTTTTTATATCTGCTGTAGGTGAGGCCTGCTAGTAGAGAGTAGCTGCTCCTTTGAATTAAGAGAATCCAAAAGAAGTGGTTTGGGCATGTTGCAAGACTGCCTTCTGGTCAGCTCCTGCTAAAGATGTATTAGGAACGCATCACTAGAAGGATATCGCAAGACAGATCCAGGACCCACTGGAGACCCACAACTCTCGCAGTTGGCTTGGGAACATTCGGGGGAACCCTCCAAGATGAGATGGAATATGTAGGGGATAGAGAAGTCTGGGCTGACCTTTTCAGCTTGCTGCCATTGTGACCCCATCAGGAAAAGTAGAATGATTATAACTGAGTGAACTAATCTGTTGCCTCCATGTGTAACTGTGATTGAGCTCTTTCATGTGGCGTTTCGGTTATATCGTCCAGTCCCATGCAGGATTTTTAAACTCTCAACTCATTTGCGTGCAGTACAATTGCAGAAAGTTATATAACATATACTATATATATATAGTTACCTTACCTTATATATAACCTTACCTTAACATTCCCCCCTCCTGGTGCATGGCTAACATTGTCCATGGAGCCCACCTTAGACTGTGCTTTGTCTTTGTAGTTCACTTTATGAGACTCAATCTTTATATCTCCACCTCCTACGGGAAACATCACTATTAATGAGTGTTTGGCTCCAACCCAGATTCCTTTTAGTAACATTTAATCAGGTCTAAAGCCTTACCTGGCTTATGCTTGATATTGACCCTTGAACCACACTTTGAAGTCACTTTACTCACATCAACCTTCTTATTGAGAATCTGGATCTGTAAACAAATGAAACCGAGTCTTATAAAAGCAGCATACATGGGGTGTAGTGTCCTGTAATACTGATAAAAGATACCATCAGACTGTTTTTTTTTTTTTCCACTTCGTTTACAAAGTGCAAAATCCACATGCAGTGCAGTTAAATCAACACAGGCTGGCATGCCACTCACTGCAAAGTAGACAAAACATGAAAAGTAATTGGAAATAATTGATTTAAGCTGAAATAAATTTGAAAAAAGTGCCTGTATCTCTACGTCCACTGATAATCTCGACATCAGTCACTATTAGAGGCAGTAAAATTCAAAGAGCTAAAGGAGAAGAAAGTTGCAGCCAGAGATCATATGTGAGAAAAATGTAGAGAGGTATAAAAGAATGAGAAAAATCGTTTGCCCCATGATTAACAATAAAACAATTTAAGGCAAAGGACGCAACCATGTGAAGGAAATGCAACTGAACTTCTGCTTTAAGCAAAAAATTTTTAGCATGTGCAAGAAAAAAAAAGAAGAAACAGGATCAGAAAAATGATAACACATTTGTCCTCGCGTCACTTGTCGATGCTCTAATTGGAAGAGTATCACTGTTTTGTTGAATACAGCTTCACCACATGCAGAGACAGTACTTACATTCCCACCACCAGGGACATGCTTGATATTGTCCTTGGAACCCAAGCGAGACGTAACATGGCTGTAGTCCACCTTTTTGGAGACTATCTGAACCTACAACACATCATGGCGAGCACAGGGCAGAAGGACATAAGGGGTCACCATGTAAGAGGAAGACAGGAAAAGAGGGAAAGCTGAAGCATCTACAAGCTTAAAAGGATTCATTGCGAAGTGCTACATAAATTGAAGAAGATATTTTTTCAGGCTAGCAACTACAGTTAACTAGAGTGTACATGCCATGCTGTGTTTACAGCAACATCACCAGTTAGGAACAAGATGGCACCCATACAGTTACCCTTTTGTACTGTAAATACATGTTGTGGCACTAGAGATGAAACTAAATACTTGAGAATGAACATATGACTTACACTACAGTGCATAACAATGCAAATCACATAAAGCAAATAAACGTCACATCAAACAGGATACATTTCATCATATGTGGGCATATGGCAAAGCCTTTTGGACCATTTATTTTGTGATACACAGGAAACAAAATGTAAAATTATCATCCCCATCATATCTTCCATTTATTTAATTTATACAGAGCAGAAAAATTTAATTACAGGGAAACAGTTCCTCGTATGTGAGGATGTACAGGGCATTTTTTTTCCCTAAGTAATGCTAATTACATGCCTCAGTGTATTCCAATTTCAGCTACAAAAACCATGTTTGAAAAAACATAATTAAAAAAAAAAACAAAAAAAAAACAACAAATGTTGAGTAGCATAAATCAATGAAAACCCATTAATGCTTAGCCCATTAATGTTGACTGATACTGAATGTACCTTAAGTGCCGTAATGAGCAAGCAAATTTATAGATTCATAAGTTTATATTCAGTATTTATATACCGCTGTGAAGCTGCTTTCTTTCAATGTCTGTTGTTAAATGAACTATGCAAATAAAATTGAATTGAATTGAATTATGTTCAAATCAAGCTACAATCTGACTACCTGGAACAACAGCTGAGATTACTGCACTCGCGTCTTAGCAAGATTTGAATTAATACTGCAAATCACTTTTCAAAAATTTACTTTTACGGATCTTTAAAAACACATTTGAATGTTTTTAATTTCACAGGATTTTTCGTGACCTGTTTAGATATCTGAAGAATGGGTCTATCTATTCAAGGCACCTTTTTAAAGATGATAATTAAATCATACTTATGTTGACATGCGAATATGCTCATCACGGAGTCAACCACAAAAAACAAAAGAAAAAAAAAAATCAATTACACCCTTAAAGAATCTTTTGTAAAATCCTCCAATCCTGGAATAAATTGGCTGCATGAAGGAAAAAGGCTGTGTGAACCTGGTGGCATTGCAGTCTCCATAAAACCATCAAACAGGCCATATATTAACAAACTTCAATTAAACTTTCAAGGCTAATGAGACCGGTGTGAAAGGGTTCAGTTCCTGTCCTCAATAAGCAGAAGAACCTGTCACTATGCATAAAAACATACCATTACTTGTAGACATACTGTATTTTATTAGGCACCCACCTAATGGTGTGTTCAAACCAAACGCGGCTACAAGTTGGTCCTTGCAAACTTTATTTAAAGAGGCAGCAAAACATACAATCAACTGCTATGTGCCTACTGTCTACTGACCATATGTAGGGTACAACCTCATGAAATCTTTTAAATGTGAAATCGATCGATAAAGGAAATGAATGAACAATTAAGATTACATGTTTGGTAAGAAGAAATAAACGAATCAAAAGCCATTTCTGTGCTGTGACTTTTTTTGTTGATGCCATGTCAAATTTCAACATGTGGTTTTACAGGATATGTTTACTAGCCTTGGTATTTAATCATCATTAAAAATACATTCGGCGCAGCCTACACTAAAGTAAACGTGCTCCTGGTTGAAGTTTAGTGGCTGATTACTGTAAATATAAATCTGTAAATCTGTTTGAACCAAAAACAAGCATTCTAGATTGAAAATGTTGCCTATAAATAGTATCCTGCTTCTTTTAAACTTCATATTGCAAATTTGGATCAATGCTAATTAAAAATGGCTACCTGGGAACTGTATGACTGAAACCAAACTCAACACGGTGGTTTCTCTGGTATTCTCTAGAGTGGAGCACTTCTAAATTCTGATTGGTTGCCGCCGAAACGACATCATAGCTCATTACCATAAAGTTGCAAGTTTCTTCTCACGACTCCACCACTCAGGACATGCCACTAAAGCGCGCCGCGGAGAGACTTCCGGTTTTTTTGATGCTCTCGCCACATTCGGCCTGAGCGTACCATAAGATTCTGTGCAGTATGCAAATTTACCGGGATTTGCTCAGCTTTATGCTCTTCAATATTGAGATACTGATTTATTCAGTAGCAACAATTGCCCACTCAACAAGCGTTTATACACACACCGTCACCCACAAACAGGGTCAGCACATCAGTTTAGCATAAAAGAAAGTTGTTTTGAGATTAACATATGGACACAAATGGCCCTCTCCGTTCTGGTAATTTCATGCAACTTGGTGAGTATTGTGACAATTGTAGTTAGTATATGCTCCAGTGAAAGCTGACCGTCACTTCAGACACCTTGCAAAATCATGCAACCTTCGTCTTATATGTTACAGCAGCAGCCTGGAAAAACCTGTCATATGGTAAATCATATGGTAAAACTGCAATATGTTCCTCTTTAAACTTTTGCTACGGCATATCTCTACCCAAAAAAAAGATTTTAGACCTTTTTAGGCAGTTTGACTGTTTTTGCCACCAGGATATGATCTCTGCAAAAAGCCTAGGCAAGGTTAGAAAGTAAATAAAAACATTTGCACAATATTTTGGTGAAATATATCGCCAGTTTCCTAAATTTGAGGCGTCAAGCTATGTTATAGGCAGAAAAGTTCAATTTCGGCCAAAATACAATTTTTCTATTTACCGGAATTCAGCCAGTAATATCTAATAGGTTTTCCCAGACCACCACACATATATTGACTAGGCTATGTGGTTCATTTTCCAATATAAGATTTCAGAATTAATTCTGGAGGCCATTTTGTGTAAATGTGCCATTACCAAAGATATGTGCTATGAATAATATTTAAATATAAACGTCTGATGAAAATAAAGGTTTTTTTTTTATTATTAATAACTCAACAATAAGGAGCCATTTTTATGTGTGCGTGAAAAAAGTATATGGAATAATTATGGGATATGGAGATAAGATGAAGTGTGGACACCATAAAAGAGGGAAGACTGCTGAATAAAGAGAATAAACATCAAACAGTTTAAACAGGACGATAATGCAGCAGGCTGGTGAGAGTGTGGTAGGGAAAATATGGAATATGGAGTGAACTCACTTTTCCCTGGCTGGTCTCTTTGGAGAGGGAGCCCTGAGCCAGAGCATCCGTCTTGCTTTGAGAAACTGTGACCTAGGGAGACAACCCCAAATCCCCTACAGGTCAGTCACTCACACCACAACAATTAGTCCTTTGCTTCTGAACTCAGAACAGTGCAAAACAATAACCTTAACCACATGAGAAGAAAATGTGAAGACCGACAAAGGGAAACGCAATCAGTACATCAGGGTTTCAGAACTCATGCCTTATTGTTTTATTCAACATGCTGTGAAGTAAGACCACATGATAGCAAATTTTACAGTGGTGCTGATATTATAATGAATCGGTCACTATACTGATATTACCAGTGACAGAAGTTATGTGCTTGGAAAGTTTTAAAGAGTAGCGGTGACTAGCATTGTTTCGTGAAGTCCAATGAGAAATCTCAGCCAGAAAAAGTATTACTGGGATGAAAGGTAAGGAACAGAGAAATGGTGTTATTGATGGAGAAAAGGGGTAAATTAAACTGATTATTTTCAGATTGTAACTATGCCTGCAGCGAAATAAATAAATAAAATGAACAATCAGCAATGTAAGAAATAGATACTATGTATAGAATAATGCTTTTATATATATACACACAAACATATATATATATATATATATATATCTCATGAAAGTCATAATTAAGTAAAAGCCCAAATAGCTCTTCGCAATGCTATCACTCAGCCTTGGTCCTTTGTATTTCGTAACCAGATGTATTGCACACTGCTTCTGATTGATTTCTGGTAGAGCTACAATTCGTAAAGAACCAGGTTCAAAGGCTAACCCTGTGAGGCACAGCTATAAAAAAAATAATAAAAAAAAGGTGAGTATTTCAGTAGTATCGCCTCACCTTGCCTCCTCCTGGCTGATGTTTGATGTTGTCAGTAGAGCCAATCTTGGGGCGGACATTTTTAATCTCAGGGGCTGGAGCTGTTGCTGGGCGGCTACTGGTTCTGGTGGTGGTACTAGTAGTTGTAGTACTGGAGTTGGCTCGAGGGGCGCGGGGTACAGGAGGCTTCCTCTCTGGCACTGTGCTGGTCATGCTGTTAGTGGCCACGGTAGGTTTAGTGGTACGGGTGCGGGTTGTGGTACTACTGGTAACGGTGGAAGGTCTGGCAGTTGTAGATTTGGGCTTGGAGTCTATGGTGGTGAACAAATAAAGGATGGGAAATATCGGGAAATGGCGAGCAACAGACAAGAAGCCAAGGACATGACCAAAACACACTGTAGCTCACTAGATAGGCTATGCTGCAAAAAAACTAAATGAACTGTTGGTAATACTATCTTGTCAGTGTCAGTGGGGTCAGTGGAGAATGGTAAGAAATGTGCAAGCAAAATACATTTGACATTCAGCTTTGGTGTATAGACTGTCACCTCAGAATGAACTGTTTATTAGACAGTTTCTTGAATAGGCTACAATACCCAAGACTATGTCTGGTTCTGATGTTGGCAGCAAGGGACCTGAAAGTGCATCTCTAGTAGGCACAGGAGCATCAAAAATTGAGTAATAAAGTCGCCTGGTTGGAGGAATCCATGTTTGCACAAGCAACACTGCTCTGGGAATCTTGTTGGTGTCAACAGTACAGACCAATAGTGACAGATTTTGTGCGAGATGTTCTGTTTTCAGCACACATTAAGATCCAAGTGACAAACATCTGTATTACAGAGTGTATCAAAACATTTACATTTACATTTACAGCATTTGGCAGACGCCCTTATCCAGAGCGACTTACATAAGTGCTTTGAAGTCTC
>JAQQZR010000033.1:20972412-20987170 GCA_030068235.1 Notoglanidium macrostoma
AGAGCAGTTGTTGAAAATCAGAGAGAAGGAATAGAGAAGAGGGAGAAGGCAAGAGGACTGGAGCTTGTCAGTGGGGACTGCTGTGTAAGTGGAAAACACTGCTGTGTAAGTTTAAGCCATGCATGTGATGTTACAAAGTGTTCCCAGGAACATGACAGTTTTCAGTGCTTCGGTAACCCACACAGTCCTCAGAACTCAACCCTATCAGGCATCTCTGGAATGAGGCAAAAATGGCTAGAAGTAGTTTTCTAGTTTGCAGCAACTGAGTAATGCAATCAAGGTATTATATTCCTGAACAATCCAGAAAAGATGATATCAAGCTGTTATGAAGGCTAAAAGAGTTCCAAGATGATGTTATACAAGTGTCATGAAAATGGCAACTCACCGCAGGGTTAATGTTATAATCACCGAGTATAAATACTGCATATCAGAGAAAATCTTTCAATTATGTAAATCATGTTTGCACCTGCCTTGCTAAAAAGCTATAATTGGATAACAATGTCGTAGCTAAAATGCATAATGAAAAATGTATGATGCTGTACCTGTGGCCTTCAGAGTACTTGGCTTCTTCTCCTCCCCTGTTTTGTTCTCAGTCTTTGTAGCTGCGTATATCATAACATCATGAAATGTGTCAATCTATTTTTTCCCTTGTGTACTCAAAACGTACAGTTCTCAGTGTCATTACGCTTAGCAAACTGCCACATGATAATTAAACAGAAAGTCTGTTACTTTTGGTTTTGACCTCCAGGACTTCAGGGTGTGGTAGACTCACCCAGAGAGCGGCGTGCTGTGGGGGCACTTGATGTGGTGGTTTTGCTCACTGCTGTGGTAGATGTACCATTCTTGGAGGCTGTGGACCGGGGTGGAGCAGCATGGGACTTTGGCACTGATGAGTCTGTGGCCGCCTGAACGAGAGGTAAAAACATTGCAGCTAAGATAGAGTCTGCCATTTATTAAGAACAATATGGGGGTACTTTAGGAGTTGCAAATGAGAAAATGCTTTTTTTCGTCCTTTATCAGAAGTAGCTCAATCATAAAGACAATGACCACAATATTTTCCAAATGTCTATGCCCTTTATACAGGTCTTTAGTAATCATGGTGACTGAGGTACCTTACTTAAAAACTATGGCAGGGAAGTCCCCATTACATATTTACTTCTAGCTGCACGTAACCTACTTATTTAGAAATGGTTTTATAATTACTTACAAGAGTTCTCCGATAACAGGAACCAAAAATTTGTGGACACCGCAGGTACTGAATATTATTACATCATTACACTGTATCATAATAGAAGTATAAAGAATATGACAGTAATTTCAGCAGATGTGTAATGAATGAACATTGGTGAAAGCAATGCAAATGAACAACAAACGGGTCAACCATGCAAGCTAAAGGGACAGAGTTGTGGAAGCAGGGTAGAAGTGCTATTTAGGCTTCAAAGAAACTAATCTTCTAATCCGCCAAGAGAGAACATGGGGACTTACCTTAGGCTTGACCTCACTGGGCACTGTGGTTGTGGAGGAAAGACGGCTGGCAGCCGAAGCAGGACGCTTGGTGCCAGCCGTTGGTGTCGGTGCCTTGGGCACAGGTGCTTTTTTGCTGAGGGTAGTAGAGGTGGTGGTTGTGGAGGTAGGGGCTGGGGATTGGCGCTTAGGAGCAGCCGCAGCATTGGACACCGTGCTCGGCCGGGGCTTGGACATGCTTGGTTTGGTTGTCGTGGTAGCAGGCTGGATGAATGGATGGCAAACCCAAAAAATGGAAAGCAAAGGAGTAACAAAAGCGTAAAAGGACAAATAACAGCAGCAGGACACAAGCAGTTGGAGGATTGTAAAAGCAACTGATATATCCGGTAGTGTAATGTTGTAATGTTGAATCTTTTTGTTTTTAATAGCTAGGGTTCCACAGTGTTTTCCTTACATTTGGTCCTTATGGAGTTTTTTGCGGAAAAGACTTTATGTTATTCATTTGACAAAATAGAAACTAGCAAATTCTTAAAATGTTGACCATCGCCAACACAATATTGTCACTGCTTCCTCAAAAATTGGGGTGTGTACTTGTGTCCGGGATGTTTGCAATGGTTTCTTGGGATTGAGCCAGTTGGCTGCTCTGGACCTGTCTGTAATGGACCTATCTGCAGCCAAAGACTTTCTCAATGCTTTAAGTTTTGTCGAGGTAACGAACAACAGGTTTTATAAAGTTGTTCAGAGACACTGGCTGGAAAAAAGATCAAAGCCACAAGTTCGACCAGCATTGAGTGTCTAAACTGGTCAGAACAAAAAAATTCCACCTTGCACAAAAGAATAATAAGTGTTTAAAATTTCCAAAAATGTGTGTTCCTGTTTTCCACAAATGCGCTCTTTGGCCAAAAAAAAAGAAAAAGAAAGAAAAAAAACAAAACAAAACTGTGGAACCCTGGAAGCAATGACAAACAAGATATGATTTTAGTCATGCTTTGGCACTTGATTTGATGTGATCGTGTATGTATGCTTGTGTATGTTAAATAACTCAAACAAAAATAGCAGTAGCAACAGCAGCATGACCAATGAAGACTTGGGATGACTAGGAAATTAAGTGATTTACCTTGGTTTTCTTCTCTGGACTAGGCAGGTCTTTTCCTGGTGCAGTTCTGGCACCATTAGTTGCCACAGGTTTAGGTGCTGCTTTTTTGGCCTTTTCAGTTTTGTCTTCTTTCTGTACTTTGGCGGATTGGTCTTTTTTCACCTCTGCTCCAGCTTTTTCTGTTTTCTCCTGCTTTTCCAGTTTCTCAGACAGCTTTATCTCTTCCACAGCATCTGGTTTTTGGGCTACATCTTTGCCTGACTCAACAACCTCTATTTCGGCTTTGTCTTTTTCTTGCTTTTGGTCAAAATGCTCTTTCTCAGCTTTGTCCTTTTCTGTTTTCTCATGAGGCTTTTGATCAAGCTTGCCTTTATCATTATCCTTCTCTGATTTCTCATCTAGCTTCTGATCAAGCTTTCTTTTCTCACTTTTGTCCTCTTCTGTTTTGCCTTTATCAACTTTGGAAGTTTCTGCTTTCAACTCTTCCTTTTCTACCTTTTCCACTTTCACCTCCATGTCCACCTCTGGAGACAGCTCCACCTTACCTTCACTACCTTTTATATCTGGGATTTTCTCAACTTGCTGTAAATTTTCAGCCTTTTTATTTGTATCAGTTTTTTCAGGTACATGCATCTTTTCTGTCTTGTCAGGTTGCTCAGCTTTGTCTGGTTTATCTGACTTATCAGGTACAGGTGCCTCTTTGACAATTTCCACCTTGTTAAATGAATCTTGATTTTCACTACTATCCTTGTTTTCCTTTTTGTCTTCTATATCTATTTCTTCAACTTTGACCACCCTGTTAAACGCATCTTGCTTTTCACTACTATCCTTGATTTCCTTTTTGTCTTTTATATCGGTCTCTTCGACTTTGGCCACCAGGTCAGGCTTGTCAGATTTCTCAACCTTGTCCATCTTGTCCACTTTGCTGAACACATCAGACTTCACCAGGCTCTCTATTTTTTCCACCTCTGGCTGGCTTTTCTCCGGTTTGACTGTATAAAAAAGTTAAACATACTGAATGTTATTCTTGTACATTGTGTGGAATGAGAATCCTAGACAATATTCACATCCCTATCTTGCTTTCAAACAGACAAAAAAATACTTATACAATGCATAGACAAATTGCATACATTTCTTGAAACATATATCTTTAAGATACACACTGATCAGCCACAACATTAAACCACCTGCCTAATATTGTGTAAGATGTAAGCAACAGATCCTTTAAGTCCTGTAAGTTGCAAGGTGGGGCCTCCATGGACTGGGTTTGTCTGTCCAGCATGTCCCACAGATGGTCAATCGGATTGAGATCTGAGGAATTTGGGGGCCAAGTCAACACCTTGAACTCTCGGTCATGTTTCTTCAATGATCCTGAACAATTTCTGTAGAGTGGTGTAGGTGATGCATGTTCAAGTAACATCCACATGAATTCTACAAGCCACGCATTCCAGCAGAACAATGCCCAGAGCATCGCACCGCATCCACTGGCTTGCCTTCCTCCTATAGTGCATCCTGGTGCCATCTGTTCCCCGGGTAAGTGACGTACACACCTGGCCTTCCACATGATGCAAGATGATGGACACTCTGACTTCGCAGCCGCATATGCAGCAATTGCCGATGCACTATGTGTTAGTGGTAGGTATCAACCACTGCAGACCGGGAACACCCCCACACAATCTGCCATTTTGGAAATGCTCTGACCCAGTTGTCTAGACATCACAAGTTGGCCTTTGCTAAAGTCACTCAGATCCCTTCACTTGCCAATTCTTCCTGTTTCCAACAAATCAACATTGAGAATTGATTGTTCACTTGCTGCCTAATATTTCCCACTCCTTGACAGGTGTCATTGTAACAAGGTAATCAAATGTTATTCACTTCACCTCTCAGTGGTTTTAATGTTATGGCTGATCAGTGTAAGTTTAAAAAAAATCTGTTTTTATGGCTGTAGCTTTGCCTATAGGACAGCCTCTTTAACTGAACTAACAAAGAAAATGATAACTACTAAGCTCAGAGCCTTTTCCATTGTGACAAATAACCATATTGTACATCAGAATAATCATGAGGCTCAAGGTTATAGAAGGGTGCTCCACGTACTGTAGTCTCCATATTAATAATAAGGTATTATGAAAATGACTACTTGCATAATGTGTTCTCAATTTTTATAGTTATTACTTCAGACACTTCAGTATGCAGTTTGTCGCCCTCAGTGATGCGCATGTTTGGTTCTTCATAATTCTAAATAAAACTAAAGTCAAGACACTACCTGAGAGGTAACAGAACTATTGAGATAACAGAGTACCTGAATACACACAAGGACTGATGCAAGCTATATAATAGAAAATGGTCTGAGGTAAAATTCCCTGTTGCTGTTCAGGTCTTCAGTGCAAACAATGACACAGCATTTTCCAAAGGACTGTCTGAGTCAATTTGGAAACTAAATCATTCACCTTTCATTTGATTGTAGCTAAAAAATAGATTATTGGCTTGGAGCTTTGAGGATTTATTCATATCTATAGGTTTTACACAGATCTCGAGAGAGAGAGAGCGAGAGAGAGAGAGAGAGAGAGAGAGACATATAGATAAAAAAAAAAAATCACTGAGGTAAATATGTGTGTGTACACACACACACACACACACACACACACACACACACACACACACACACACACACACACACACATATATATATATGGGAGGGGGTGATATATAGTAACTAAGTATAGTAACTAACATTTGCTTAGCAGCCAGCAGTGAAACATCAATTCTACATTCTGTAACTGAATTTGACTTTTTTTTTCCAAAAATACATAGTGTGTTAACCACTGAAACTCTGCAAACTGTATTTGTACTCAGTTAAAATCTTTAGCACGAAGCAATCTTTCAAAATCATTACATTAAGACTGTGCTTGGACTGAGAGACATAAGTCATTTGATTACCATCTAAAATTAGAAGAAAATTACATTTACTTATGGCTCTGTGAACCAATTCATTTATTCACTGTGAACCAATGCAAAATACCTAGAGAATCATTAAGCAGACAAACTGTAAAACTACTCATCCAAATTAACATTGCAAGCTAGAACTCAAAATGTCTATTTTTGATCAAGAACCACTTCCTTTGACAGGAAGGGGCCTATTTGACTGACATGCGGAATGAACAGTTAGAGGTCTGCATGTAGCAACACATGGATGTCAGAACAGGCCCAGCTGCTATTTCTTGCTCCAGCAACTGTTTCATATTTTGCTCAGAAAGCCTTATTTTTGTCAACCTGCTTGCTACTGAACACAACCCAGCATTTAGACAAATGTTTGCATTAAGCTGCACAAAAAAAAAGCTCTGCATACTGGTATACACACATTGTAGTGTATATACATGAATGAGTGTAATTACAGCAGTAATTCTATTAGCATAGAGCATAATTCAAATAGTCAATGTTACTTTGTAGTAGGCACGTCTGAGGCTAAGACTGCCGTCAGTGTGACCTACTATCCCAGTCTAGCCGTTTAATGCCCTCTACTTTTGGCGCTCTAGCATCCTTTTGTCTTAGTACTCACAAAGCAAAAAAAAATAATACAAAATTTACTCACATGCACTAATAAAAACCCACACAAACCCACATGCAGCAATCAGTACATAAAAAGTATGTCATTCTTATAACCACCTGTTTATTGATCCTTCTATTTCCCACTGTCATACACAATGACCATGTGTATGGTCAATTGAATTTTAACCATTAATTTTTCTACCAACACTTGCACCTACCTACTGTGAGGCTGACTTGGCACAAAAGAAGTATAACCTTATCTTTTTGACTAATACTGTTGCAATAAATAGGTATTATTTACAGCTTTCTTACCGACTTGAATCACCTACCCTCGAGTACAGGGAACAGACTGATGCTGCCTTCAGTACCAGCAGTGCTGCCATTGAGAGCTCGGCTTGTGACAGGCACTGGCAACAGTACACCCTGGTCTTTGTCTACAATTGAACCCTCCGGAACGTGCTCCATGGTTGAGAGCGGAAAGCTTCCATTACTTCTCAGTGCTGGAAATGGAGCGATATGAAGTGTTGTCCCAGTTCCATGACTCAAGCTGTTAAGAGCTCCAGCAGCATAGAGGGTTGGTGGAGGTGTTGGGGGCTGATCATCTGCCACGGTGAGTGACCGTTTCATGCCCCCGGTGTGAGGCCGACGGGGTCCTCCTACTGGCGAGTTCAGCTCATCCAGCATTCCTCCACCAGGATACTTGTCTGGTAGCTGAATGCTGGCCGGCACAGACAAATGTGAACACTCAGACATGGCTCTCCTCATAGCCTTCCTCTGCTGCTCAGCTCGACCCATGAAACAAGGCTCAAGAACTTCACCCTCCTCCTCGCTCTCATTTGATGATCCTTCAGCTACTGGTCTTCCGCCAACACCTTCATCTCCACCCTCAAGGTAATTATCATTAACTACTCCTATGACACAGTAGTTAGGGGGTACTTGGGGAGAGCCCATCTTGGGGCTAATTTCTGGACTGAGGTCATGAGGTGATGGATTCCATTTTGCTACACTGGCTGGTTTCAGAGATTCAAAAGGAGAAGGGACACCGGTGTTCTGTGAAGATGATCCTGAAAGTTGCGAAGGGGGCGTCATCCCACTGTTACCTGCAGATTCTAAAGATGCTGTGAATTTCCCAGGGGATGCAGGTGAGGGTGTTGAAGACAGAGGGCTGTCTAGACTCTCCCCTACGCTGCTTAGTGACATGCTCCCAGGAATTGCACTTCTTCCAGGTACCTGCAGTTCTGACTCCTTGCCCATTGCTGCTGGAGGGTCAAAGAAACACAGCTTATCTTCATCAGTCAGCCCCAGGGCTCGTGGGGTACCAGCAAAGCTCCTCGGAGCCCCAATGTCACCATGTTGCCAATCCCATCCCTGCGCGGCAGGGGGTGTGGACATAGAAGAACCTTTGCATAGCTCACTGTACTCCGAGAAAGGAGATGCTGGCTGTTGGTTGGAGAGAGAGGACATGCTTTTCCCTCCTCTAGCTATTACTATCTAGTCCTTAAATATAGGTCTGTCTTCTTTTCTAATTTCCTTCTTTTTCTTCTGTGTTACAATATAACAGTTGAGATTTATCCCCTCTGGCTTTGGTCTAGTTGTCAATGGATGAGAGTGTGAGCCGTTACCTCTCTCTCTGTATCTATGATCCACAATTCACCAAGAATCTGTGAGAGTGAAGCAGTGCTCTCTCTCCCGCTCTCAGACACCCATCCACCCTCCCCATCTGATGGCCATTTCCCTGGCTCATGTCACATGATTCTTTGTGTAGCAGCTTATTCGTTGCTTGAAAAAATATGCTCCCTCCTCTTCTGGATAGCCCATCCTTTTTGCCTCACTCATTTTCTCCACGCTGGCGGCTTTATGCCCATCAGTCCCCTCCTGTTCTACTTCCTCTTCTGAATTCTGGAAAAGGCCTAGCTTATAATATAATCTTTTCTAATCAACCTTATTAAAACTCTTACCTTTCCCCAAAGTGTGCGTGAGACTACTCATAAGAGCCACTTGCATGCGACTCTACCACTCTCAGCCTGAAAATCACCTTTACCAGGTGCACTCTACAAATGCAAGTAGTCATAGCTCTGATCAACACACACTGTTGGTCTCAATTTCACCCCTCCAGAATAATAATATGTTACTTCGAACATCCACTTTGGTAAACCCTTCATCTCCGAGTGTTTTAACTATACCTGGACATTCCCAGGCTACCAGCAGGGGGCTTTGTGCATCAGTGCTCCAAAGTCATTTGCTGTTAGGGTCAGAATCCTAACTTGATGCCAATTACATCAGTGGCATTTTAGTGTGCTCTGACTGTGAAACAGTTTCTCAGGAGTAGAGCACACTGCAGACAAAAAGAGAATTAGAGGTGTGGCAAAAGGGAAAAACAAAGACGGAGGTACGTCAAATGGAGTGAAAAACAATGAACATGAAAAAAAAATTTAATTGAAGTCTGTTGTCTCTGATCTGGTCACGTATGGAGGCTGCTACTAGACTCCCTGGGGAAGATGAGTCAGACAGAATTGGAAATGCCTACAAGCCATAAAATTCACAGCCACCACAAGACAAATGACAACAGTGAACCAATAAAAACAACAAATACACTCAGATATGGTGTTCTACAACGGAAATCTATTTTAGCCTATTCTTAGACTGTCATTCTTGAACAGATTTATGCATCTTTAGTAACAGACTGCCCAATTTACAGGCAATTAACAGTAAACATGAATACAAAGTCATATATCATAAGATATTATAAGACTGTTTAAGAGTGCATGTGCGTTGCAGAGAAGTCAAAACATCCAATTAAGAGTTTGCCTTAACTCTACAGTTTGACTGTGACAACAACATGAAAAAGCTCTTGGACCCGGATAGAGGCTATTAACTTAAAGAGGAGCATATTTGAAAGGGCTCACAAAACAAATGCTTATTCTAATTAATAAATCTCAGTTCTTAATCTTCAACGCTTTGGGTAGTCATTAGTACAGCCAAATGAATTAGTCATAGTGAATGTAGGAATACAGGTGGTCACAGAAACAAAGGCGAGAAGGAGAAAGAGGACACAACAAGAGCCAAAAGGACTTGTACTGGCTGCTATGGTTCTATGTTTAGCTCCATAACCCACCCACCATAAACTCTCCAGTGAGCTGCCATTATTTCCTTGGTCGCCCCATTTCATTAAGTCTCCAAAGCAACTGCCTCCTGTTGCCATGACAACATGAGTCTTGTCATGGTGGTGGCTGCATGTAGGGAAGTGAGTGTGCAGAGGGCAGATTGTGCTCAGACATATTGATCTCAGGAACATAGAAAATGAATAAGGACACTCTTAATGCTGACAACAACAGAAGGCAGCAGACAGTGAAAATAAATCCATGCAGCTGTACATATTTTGTTGGCTCTGCTGCAAACAAATGCCTCCTGTTGTTTTTCTCTTTGTTGTAGGACAAAACCATTCTCCATTTAACTGTGGCATTCAATCCATCACCAACATCTAAACTCATTCTTTAGATCACACCACTGACGTAGCCCTCACATCACATCCACTGTTACTTAAACTAAAAATAACTTTCAAAAACTTACACCAGGTCATTGGTGATGCAGCAGGTTGTATGTGATATGCAGAGCACTAAAGACTGGGGTTTGATCCTGAGCACTCCCAGAACCCAAAAATATGTTAGTAAACCAGTTGGCTACCCTGAATTGCCTCTCAAGCATTATTATAGAAAGTGAATGTTTATAAATATTTTTTTTTTCTTATTGCTGCATCAAGAACTAGAGTAAGTTGCTGCTCGTATTACGTTCTGTTCCTCCTTTCTCCTTATACCACCCACGGATTTGGAGCCATCAAGTTCTAGCGCCTATTATAGAAACAAGCCCAAGGCTGGCTGATTTGCATATCTGCATAATTAACACATCAATACTGCTTCTAAATAACACTATACATTTCCTTAATGAATCTTTTTCCTGGTTCTTCTTATTTGTTTTCTGCAAAGGGACAAGTGACCCTCACCCTCAACCAGATGCCGAGGCATTAAATGTCAAAGCCAGCTTTGCAGAACGAAATAGGGCTGGAAAATTAATGATTATGATTAAGGCGACACTATTACATGTAGACTGTAAACCTACAGTGCAAGAATCGACTGTATAAATTTGTGTGCATTGATGTGTTACAACACATTATTACTAAACAGTCTGCATCCATGCATGTGTTCACTTCACAAGGGCAAACTGGAGCTTAGCTTACCCCAAGCCTAGTTTTTCAGCATCTGTCCCCATTACCAAGGAAACATCAGCTGTTCTTCAGTTGCCATAGCAACTGGCTAAGCCACACCTCTTATCCAAGGAAGTCTGCCTGCCGATGAGCAACACAAGGAGCTGACCTTCTCAGCTATTTTCGGTGAACTCAATCTTTCTCATTTAAATAATCTTTATCAGAAGTTCAATCAATCCACTGATGCACAATGGTTAAATAAATGGCAAGACCGTTAAGTAGCTTACATTCACAAATATCTCCATACTTCAATTTGTACACAGTAATATAAACATACAGACTGCACTCTGTTTATACTGAAGCATTCTATTTGCGTCAAAAGTTGACACAGATGCCTGGGTGATGACTAAAATGCTGGGGAGGGTGCAAGCACACAGCCATTTAGTCTGACGGTAAAAATAGTTCTGCAGAACCACACCTGAGAGTCATCGCTGTAGGGGAGCCAGTATCTTAGATTCCCCCAGTCAATATCAAAGAGCTTCTTTACAATAATAACTGTTCATTTAATTTGCTGGAGTTATACCAAATAAATAAAAAATAAATCCACACCAATTCAAGTATAAGCATAACACATAGTTTTACTTCAGTGAGGTCTGTGAAAGGATGTAATAGATAAACAAACATGGAAAATTATTTCATTTTCTCTTACATATCGTGTTTTGTCATGTAAATTCGCTCTATATACCAGCATGCTGAAACAGATATCCATAATACGAGTTAGTGATCTCAAATCACAAACCTGTACATCAGAATTGAACAGGGAGAATAAATTAACCTCAAATTAGTACATGCTAACTGTACAAGGAACAAATATCTAGCCTCACTCTATGCACCTTTACTCATCACTTGACCGGCACAGCATGCACTGTGCTTCCCATATTGGGGATAATGTGACTTGCAAACTAACCTTTTAATAATAAAATTGTGAATTTTAAATACATATTCATTTTTATTTATTGCAGCTAGCTTCTTATCTAGGCTACATGTTTCCTATTTTAATCTTTTACGTTATAAACGCCAGTTACAGGCTTTTATCTCAGCAGAAGCTATAATGGTGCAGTCTGTGGTCAGACAGCACAAGGCCAACCAGCATACTGCTTTAAGTAATGTTTTTGTGCTTGCTTTTAAGGAAACTTGTGTCATTTAAACTTAACCACAGCACCCAGTTGGTATCTGTATCAAAGTAATAATTCTGGTATTCTGGCAGCATTACTAGGAACTAGAGATTACTGCATTTACATATACATATTTCATCCACATCTTATGACATTAAGGTCTTAACAACACTGTTATTCCTAAGAACTTTGGTGACAATTTTACAAATGACTTTTTATGGCTATAAAATGTAAAATGATGCTTTGGTTAATTTGAATGTTAAAATAACATTGAACAACACTGACAAAATGATGATAGGAAAATAAAAAAAATGTGCATAAGCAACAATGATGAATGCAGGACTTTGCCCAGTCATCGTTTTTAAAAATTCTTTCAACAATTATTATTTTCATAGTGGTCCAGAATGAGCTCATCATTAAATCTTAATAATAAACTAGGAATAAAATAAATAAAATCAATGAATAAATCCAATTCATAAGGCAATCATATGAATGAAATGCATACACATGCATGCGCAAACACACACACATGCACATTCACACAAACCATGAAATGTTTGCCTGACTGAGAGCCTAAATCCTAATGTTAAATCCCATAGCATATTTATTTGCATGTTGGAAGTCTGACTTCGAACCCTGGTATCCTGCCTCCTCCTGCAGATAAATAGCACCCCAAGTGACACAGATCCTCCCCGGCAAAGAAAGAGCTGAAAATTACACAGGCAGAAGAGACAGCTGTGTCATACTGCCACACACCCCTCTACGTGCACACACACGCACGCACGCGCACACACGCACGCACACGAAATCAGACCTCATTCACATCTCAAATATAAACCTCAATCAAAGCACTTTCTCAGAATCTATCCAAACATCCATAGGCAGCTTTTGCAATCAACACTGCAACACTATACAATACCGTAGAAATAGCTACATTAAAGCAAGGAATAAAACAATAAAACTACCTTTTGCTATTAATCAGTCAAGGCCCTCATGGAACATTTTACTTACATATATGTGTATATCCATACATTTAGGCACTTCGTTACCCGGCATCTTTTGGTTATCTACTTCTGTGTTTGCTTCACTTGTTGGTTAAGTGTTTTTATGTTTGATGAAGTATTTTTTTTGTTTTGTTTATTACATCAGAATTCCTTGTTGTCAATGACTAACAGTGGCTGATCAACAAGAAAAACATACTAGATAGATACTACTAAAACAAACTAGACAGAGGTATAATTTTTATTCACCTGAGCACGATTTGCAATCTGCTTTGTTCTGCTTGTTATCATTAACTGTGAAATACATCCAGATCTCAGTCATTTTACGCTGAATAGTACACGTCAGTAAGTATGATATGGCATACGTACTCTGATAATTACTATGATACGTTATACTTACTATGATAAGTCATGCTTACTTACATAATAATACGATACTCCAATATCATAGTATAATCTGGTATCGGAGCAATATTTTTTGGGGCACAAGTGATACCAGAATCTGCACTGATGCATCCCTATTCATAAAATAATTAGTTTGAAGAAGGCTAAAACAAACATCACATAATTATAAACAATTTAAATAAATAAACCATGATAAACATCTTGTTTCCAGCTTGAGAGACTTCTTTTGATAACTCAGTAGGATGAAAAAAGAAAGAAACCATGACCCACATGCCTGTGGGGTTGCAGAGTGTAAAAGGAAATAAAGATGGATAAGCACAGTGAAAGTAGACCGTATCTTCATCCTCCCTGTTCATTAATCATAGATCTGTGCCTACTGGGGCTTTGTTTCGCTAAGCTATTTATAGGATCCACATCCTAACCCAATATAACCCAACTGTAAATATGTATATTTTACTTTTTACAGTTAACAGTTTGAAGTAGCGAGTGCCACAATATAGAGCTCTGGAAAACAAAATTGAGACCACAATAAATCAGCATCTCCATGCATGGCAGCTATTCTGACATAAAACACACTTCATTTTACTTAATGAGGTACTGATTAGGTGGTCATCGGTACAAAATTGCTATTTAAAAGTATAAAAACCACTGCTGTGGTCAACACGATCCTCTTGCAATAGGACCAGTTTGGATGGCAAAACACAGTGCTAGCAGTACCTTAAACTTAATTGAAATATAAAAGATCTATTCATCATGGCAAAAGAGTTAAAGTAAAGTTTTGAGTGAGAAAAGAAGGGTTCAATTCTAACTGTACTGGCAGAGGGATAGAGTGAGCGTGAGGTTGCGTCCATGTTCAAAATTTCAACAACTGTTAGATGACATCAAGTGACCAACAAAAAGAATGGCAAACAGGTTCCTCCGGGTGGTACTGAAGTCATTCAAAGCTAGAAAATAGCCCTTCATCTATGAGAAGCAAAGAAGAGCCAGGCTGAGGTTTGCTAAAGACCATAACGACTGGACAATAGAGGACTGGAGTAAGGTCGCATTCTCTGATGACTCCTGTTTTCAGCTTTTCTCGTTACTTGGTCATGTAATGGTTATACAGAGAAGTGAAGAGGCCTACAAGCCACAGTGTCTAGAACCCACTGAAATTTGGTGGAGGATCGGTGATGATCTGCAGGTGCTCCAGCAAGGCCTTAAGACAGATTTTTGTTTGTGAAGGACGCATGAATCAAGTTATGTAAAAGGCTATCCTGGAAGAAAACTCTGAGGATTGGGTTTTCCAGCAGGACAATACTCCATATCACAGCAAGGTCAATCGAGGTGTGGACGGAGGACCACAAGATCAAGACCATGTCATGGCCAACCCAATCTCCAGAACTGAACCCAATTGAAAACCTCTGGAATGTGATCAAGAGGAAGATGAATGGTCACAAGCCATCGAACAAAGCTGAGCTGATTGAATTTTTGCACCAGGAGTGGCATGACGTCACCCAAGAGCAACGGGAAAGACTGGTGGAGAGCATGTTGTCAGAATTTATAGAATAAAACAAAAATGTTTATGTTCCTCAAACACATACCTATTATTAATAAAACCAGAGAAACTGATAATTTTGAAGGGGTCTCTCTTTTTTCCCCAGAGCTGTATATATCGACATAGAACACTTAATCCCTCACAAAGGATGTAGTTCATTTGTACCATGCAGCCTATGCAAGTAACTGGGATTATATCATATACTGTGATATTAAGAATTAAACATTTTATTTTTTGTATCGGCTGGCACAGTGGTGCGGTGGTTAGCTCTGTCGCCTCACAGCAAGAAGGTCCTGGGTTCGATCCCCGGGTCACCCAGGGTGCCTTTCTGTGTGG
>JAQQZR010000033.1:20987270-20999687 GCA_030068235.1 Notoglanidium macrostoma
TGTCTGTGTTGGCCCTGTGGTGGACTGGCGTCCTGCCCAGGGTGTACCCCGCCTCTCGCCCGAAGATGCTGGGATTGCTCCATCTTCCCTACGACCCAGATGGATAAAATGGTATAGATAATGGATGGATGGATTTTTTGTGTCACTTTGGAAAAGTGTTTCTGGAGAACTGTAAGTTTTAACCTTGTGATAGACTGTGATAAACTCTGCCCAGGGTGCCAGCCTCTCCCCTAAAGTAAGCTGGGATTGACTCTTTAGCTTCTCTGCAACCCTGATGGATAAGAGGCATAGATAATGGATGGATATCTAAATGCTACCCCCTTTTATGCTCACAGTCAAACGGCTTGTTCAGTGTTAACTCATTACTATAAAAATTTGGCATACCCATCCATGTGAGACATGTAAAATATAACAGTAAACAATTTTTACAAATAAGCATCTAAAAATAACTGACTTACCTGCAGCCATAGATGTCAATGGAACGGAATGGAAGGATGCCATCATTACATGGAGAGAGGGGGGGAAAAAACAAAAGAATTAGTTTCACTTTTAACTGCACACAAAAATGCACCTTTATAGGTATCATGTTAGCCTTGTGATAAACGTTCAGTCAGTAACCTTTCTACACATTCAACAGGTACACGGAAAGAAATGCACACATTATTAAGACAAAGTTCAGAAAGAACTATTTTGTTAAGTAGATCCAGTGCAGCCTGGCAGTAAGAATGATAGTGGCACAGTGACTGGAGTGTGGTAAATGAAAAAGACCGTGTTCCTGTAACACCGCAAACCAACTGGCATTTGGTTAGTTATACACCCTGGATCACGTGGTTAATGGGGACATTTTTGCCCTACACATACACGCAGTGCTTTTCTTTATAGTGAGTCACCCTTTAAACACACAAGCCAAACCAAGCCAGCCAACTTTGAGTGAACCTGGATAGTGGGACATCCATTAGGGGGACAGATGTGTTAGTGGCTAAGGTAAAGAGCCTAGTAACCCAAACCCAGTGCAGCCAAGGCAAGGCTTGGAATCCACCAAGTCATGCAATGAGTGGATCCAAATTCTACCCTTCAAAAACAAACCTTGCAGCATGGCAGGCAGGTCTGTCACATGCTCTCGGGGTTCAGCAAAGCTAGGGAAGAATGGCGGAGCAGCAGGATTCAAACCAGAATTTTGTGGAGAGGGCAGTTTTGCTTCAGATGATGTGGGACTCTTTGATGAGGATGAACGGGTCTTCCTGTTCTGCTTTGACTTGACCTCTTTTGGTGTTTTGCTTTTTGGTGAAGGTAATGGTACTGGCACAGGTGCATCATAGGTAGTGCCCTCCATGCCTGAGATGTCAAAGACTTTGCTCTGGCTGGTCAGGTTTGAGCCATTAAGGGACCAAGCAGTTTGAGATGGTGAGAAAGGAGGTGCTGAGATCAATGCTTCCATAGATGATCCAAACCCTGCTTTACCAGGAGTGGACATCAAGGGGTCAACCACAGGAGCATTAGCCAAAATATGGGTCCCCACTGTTGGGTCAATAAAGGGTGGCGCTTGCTCAAACATGGCCTCTTCAAAGGCTCCCTCTCTAGATGCAAAGCACTGGGGATTCATCATCGACACGTGAGAGTCAGCTTTACTCGATGCTACAGGGAGGGAGAAGGAATCTTTCGTACCACCCAGGTCACCACTATCCATTTCCATAAGCATATCTTGGAACCCAGATGACACAGACGAGTGGCTTGGGGTTGAAAAACCTGGTCCCTCACAGTGGGATGTTGCGGAGTGAGCTGCAAGACTGGTTTCCACTGGTGCCAGTGGCAAACCTGTTGTAAGTGAAAGCAAATCGCTGGCAAGTGATGATGGCATTAGGCCCTCATCAGGGTAATCCTCAGGGAGAGAGATCAGGCTTTGACCAAAGGCTTGAACATCTCTAGGTACTGGGCAAGTTGTTACTTCAGTTCCAAAATCATGAGATATTACAGGTGAAGTAGGGACAAAGGGCTCTGCATGAATTGCCCACTCTTCTGGAATCTTCTTACGGCTTTTGCCTTTCTTGATTCTTCCACCAGCCCGACTAACATCCTGATGCTGCCAGCCTTCATCTCGATCATGCTCCTTGTGTGTCAAGATCTGATGTGATCCCTCAAGCAGTTCAAAGCTCTCACTCTGCATTTCTAGCTTAGTCTTACTTTCCATTTGGTCAAAGACTTCATCCTTGGGCTTTCTTTTCTTCTTCTTCTTCTCTTTTTTGTGATCGGTACCTTCATTTTCTCTTTCTTCTCTGTCCCCCAGACCACTATCTCTGAGGGACCACTGGTGTTCAGAGGCATCTTGGAGACTCTCTGTTAGATGGCCTGCATGGCGAGTGATCACAGTAGAGACACTGGGAGTGAAGGGCAGGTCAGAGGGAATGCCAGCATCATCTGGCCAGCGGTCACCAAAGACACCTCATATGCAAAGAGGGAATAAAATTGATCAGGAAACACTCTTCTTTTTGCTGTCCCGCTCAAATACACAGACTCAATTTAATGGAACACATACAATCTATCATGTGCACTGTATATTTACATACCTGTATATCTGTAATACCTTTAGTATGAATATGAGATTGAAGTAACACAATTTCAAGTCAACACCTTTAGCAAAACTTCAGTACTATTACACAGGTAGTAGTAATTGGCCAACATGGTACTCATTTTGGGCACTACATGTATAGGTCTAGCAAAAAAAAAAAAAAAAAAAAAAAAAAAATCAATAGTTATAACCACCCTCCTTTTATGCAAAACATCTGTACCTCTCTACCTTGGCATGAGATTACATTTTTTAATATACTATAAACAGAGTGGACAGGCCTATTTGAGTTCATGCATAGTCACAATCTCACGGTTTCCGTTACTTGTAGTGTTTATATGCATTCATGAAAATCTATAAATCCTTGCTTATATCATGTATAAGACATCACAAGCATCATGGTGTTCAAATCTGATGACTTTTTTTAATCACCTATGAAGAAGTTCTGTAATCTTATCGGTCTGGGTTTGGAAAAATGTTGCATCTATATGGTCCCTGTTTGAGCTGCAAGCTCCATTTGCTTAGAATGACACATTTTTAATCAGCACACACCGACTGCCTTGCAAGCTGTGCTTGTGTGTGACTCACACCACCTACTATAACACTATGTCTCATTGGTACCACACCATTCTTTGCAGACATTACCATTAAGGACCCCGAGAGTTCAAGATGGATGGCATATTAGAATAACTTCTGCTAAGGGTGCTAACTTGTACGCAATGTACACTTACTGTCCATTTTGCACATTCATGTAGTTATCTAATCAGCCAATCAACTGGCAGCAGCACAATGCAGAAAATCATGCAGATACAGGAGAATGGGGGAAAGTATGATCATTGTGGCTTTCATCATGGCATAGATATTGGTCTCAGAAGGGTTGGTTTGAGTGTTTCAGAAACTGCTGATCTGGGATTCACATGCACACACAACAGTCTCTAGAGTTTACACAGAATGATGTGAAAAACAAATAAACAAACAAACAAAAAAATCCAGTGAGTGGAGGATCTGCAGGCTGAAACACCTTGCTGATTTGAGAGATCAGAGGAGAATGACCAGACTGGTCTGAGCTAACAGGTCTATAGTACCTTAAATAAGCAATCTTCATAACCATGGTGAGCTGAAAAGCATGTCGGAACACACAAAGCATCAAATCAGAAGACCACATCAGGTTCCACTCCTGTCAGCCAAGAACTAAATCTTAGGCTATCACGAGCACAGGCTCACCCAAACTGGACAGTTGAAGACTGGAAAAAAACAGGTGATCCCCCCCCCAATCTTCAATTGGGAGTGGAATCTAGCTTAAGGTGTGATGTTTTGAGCATGCCGAGATGCATTTCTGCTCACCACGGCTGTTAAGAGTGATTATTTGAGTTACTATATACTTCGTGGCCGCTCAAACCAATCTGGTCATTTTCCTCTGCCCTCTTATCAACAAGGCATTTTCACCCACAGAACTGTCGCACAGTCAATGTTTTTTTGTTTTTAGCACCATTCTGTGTAAACTCTTAGAGACTGTTGTGTGTAAAAATCCCAGCAGTTTCTGAAATACTCTAACCAACCCAATTGGGATCAACAATCATACCATGGTCAAAGTCACCGAGATCACATTTTTCCCCCCAAGGCTGATGTTTGATATGAACATTATGTGAAGCTCTTGAGCTGTTCTGTTGAGTTTACGCATTGTGCTGCTGCCACATGATTGAATGATTGGATAAATGCAAGAATGGGCAGGTGTATAGGTGCTCCTATTAAAGTGGACGGTGAGTGTATGTAATAAGTCTAATTGTATAACTCTCCGAATTTGGCAATACGGCCTCACAGTCAGAAAGTCAGGTTACTGAAAATCTGGTTCTCTGGTGGATCTGGGTTTGTTTGGAGGATAAGTCTCACAGGACATCAGCTGTAATCCTGTAATCCTCTACAGAACCCAAACTTCATCACTGACACTGGCGAGTTTTGGGCTGCAATAAGATTAGTACTTAAAAATATCTTCCAAGTATTATTTGGTAGACGGAAGGGTCATAATACTGACTTATGACACACATATAATGTTATGATGTTACATTAGAATGAATTAGCAGGACATTGTGTTTAAACTTTCCCCATCACTAAATAAAGAGGTGTGTAAAACGATTTTAGACTAGCTCAAGGTCAGGTTTGCTGGGTCTTGTGTGCATCTGTGTATTTGTGTGTCTCTTACCACTACCTGCAGACAAATCCAAAGGGTTCCTAGGTGATCTAGGGGCCTCTGAAGCCAACAGTGGTGGTTGTTGGGTGTCTGCAATGCTAGAAGGTTTTTCTGATTGGAGTGATGTAATGCCACTATCCATGTTTGTTCCCAATCCCATAGGCGGAGAGAAACCTGAGGAAACAAAATTCTCAACATTAATTCGTTAACACTGCCATGCTGTATTATATGTATTCATGACGCTGTAGTTTAGTGCACAGGTACATTTGAGTTATTTTGCCAAACATGTGTCCAACTGGCACAGATTATTCTGTTTTAGAATCAAGTCAAACTAGATCGACATGTAGTATTCTAATAGTTAAGACTTCATTTTCTGCATTCATATACATACATAAATATTTCTATGGACATCATTCCTTACAACTGAGGTACAAAAAGGTTATTTCAATAAAATAAACATTAATAACAACAACAACAACAAAAATGAAATGAGAAAGCACATATGGAAGAAATTCTACAAGGCCAACTAGTGACAGTCAGATAAAGCAACAGATGGAATGGCTCAGGCATTACACCTGACGTGAATGCTGAGTTAGGTATGACTCATCACCTCGGCAAAGTGAGACATTTTCAATCTATTCGCTCCGCTATGTCTCAGGAAGCACACCGTACCAAGATTTGCTAATAGGTATTGAAAGAGCAACATGTGGAGATATGGTGCCATTTGATTTGCTTAATTAGGATACGTCCATTAAAAGACGCGGTTAGTGTTCTAAAAAAACAGTATTGTCATTGGAAAGTGTACTTTTCTAAATGTCATCACAGAAATAGGAATGCAAAAGCAACAAGCTGTCCCTGATGTCGATCAGAATTGAAAATGACATTCTACCCAAAGGAATGTTTACAATTCATTGCCCGCTCATCCTCATCACCTAAAGCACTACTGCGTATTTCACACTCTAGTCTCTTCGTACATATCAAGAGTCCATGCAATACTTTAATTAGATACATTTTCATACTATAATTTGCTACTACAATATACACTCCACTTTACTAGGAACACCTGCACATTCATGCAGTTATCTCATCAGCCAATCATGTGGCAGCAGCGCAATGTAGAAAATCATGCAAACACAGGTCAAGAACTTAATTTAATGTTCACATCAATGATCTCGGTGACTTTACCCATGGCATGGTTGTTGGTCTCCTGAGAATTTCACACACACACCAGTCTTTAAAGCCTATGTACATTAACTGATGATTAACTAACTTCATTTTTGGCATTCTGCTGCTGCCACATGATTAGCAAATTAGATAACTGCACGAAAAGGCCGGTGTACAGGTGTTCCTACTGAAGTGGATGATGAGAGTATATGTCACTTGCACTACAGTGTCCGAACATTGCTGTAATACGTCTATAATGTCATTTGCACTGTAAACACAACCTCAGAGCCTTTGCACTGTTACACAGGAAAGTTTGGCAGCTAAATTGTGTGTGTCATGTACACTTTTATTTCTGGTCACTTTTTGATGCTGTCTTTTAAGATTTTTTCAATTTTCAACGCTTTCAATTGTTGTCTTAATTTGGTCAGTGTTCCACATAAGAATTCAATACAGTATGTACATGTAACGTGCAAATGGCGATTAAAAGCGTCGTATCATATCTAAAGTCCCACTGCACTGTTGCCAATTTTAGGTTTTATCATATCATATGTTCACACACTAGCAAATACATTTATTATAGCCAGGACAATAGGAATGTAACTTAAACTTCACGAACAGTAGCAATAATGTGGCATCAGTGGCATTTAGACATTAACCTGAGAAAGTTCCCATGAAGCCAGTGTCCATCATCTGGGAGGGGTGAGACGGAGCACCCCAGCGATCAGGAAAACCAGCCATAGAGCCTATAAGAAAGCAAGGAGTAGAAAGGAAATAAACCTAATAAAGAGCCACTAAGATTGTGTTTGTGCTTCAGAAGAAAGATGAAGGTTCGAGTGTGAGAAAAAGACAGCCGCGAGCCAGAATCCTTCAGATATCACTGAAAGATGAATGCAATATTTTCCCTTGAACAGGACCCAAGAATTTTAAAAACACTTAGAATTTCTGCTTTTAATTAAAAAAAAAAAAAAAAAAAAAAAAAAACACTTCAGTCAACACTCTAATATTATAAAATGTTTTGTTTTTGAGGCCATGACATGCTTTTTGGCAGACTGCTGTGATTTTAAACATTCTAATAAATGCTGATCAGATAAATTAAGGCCTAAAATACACATCATTGCAACATTACAGACTTACTCACTATATCGCATGTAGCCTGCCAGCAGTTGGCTTATTACGAAGCACATCAAACATCAGTTCTCACCTGGGAGGAAGTCTGAAGCCAAGGCTTGCTGATCTATTAGATGTGACTGCACTTCCTTCTGCAGCTCCTGGTGCGACACTGAAATCTGTTCTCCTGGTGTTCCTGATGGACCTACAGTGCCTGTAACACAAATGTAAATCCAGGTCCCACCTTCTGTCAGACACCCGAAAAGAACACGCATGAACAATTTTTCATACACGCCTAACCTCACAACATTACAGAAAACCAGTTATAAACTCACCTTCATCCCAACCACAGTCTAATCCCTTGTATCCTTTAGGTAAACAAAAACAGTTTGATATGCATCAGTGGGACAATGTTAGCTACAAAGCCTGCTCAGAGTGTGTGCACTGGAGCAGGCCTGAGAGGCATCTGTTTGCGTGTGTGTCTGTGTGTGTGTGACTGGCACAGTGTGAGCCTGCGGTCCCGTCTCGACTGGGAACCTCCTGACTCTTTGCAGGCCTGCCGCCTGATCTGAACTGCTTGTTCTGACCACAGCAGTGGTATAGCAGCCTCCCTTACCCCCTCCCTGCTCTCTCCCATGGCGGCCTGGTGGCTTTTTAAGGGTGACAGTGAGGAGACTTGACAGAACAACACCCACAGTGACCAGAACACCACAGGTCCTAAAAAACCCAAGCAGAGCTCTTGGGGCTTTTGCTTAGGCCTCCTGCTGTTTATTAATACAAGCTCGGTGCAGTCATTAGATAACCTGTCTGGTGCTGTGTCGGGGAACTCGGAAGAAGTAACACAAGCACAAAATCTCTCATGGCTGTATATGTTGCGCGAAACAACTCATTTGGTTGAAATTCAAGTAAAGAATAGCTCTGTAAATTAGCCCCTATTCTGCATGCTCTCTGAAAAGCCCACACCCCCCTGCCACTTTGAGTTTCGCTGACTTGACCGCCTCGGTTCTACCCTTCCAGCTCTGTCACATCTCACAGCTCAGTGAGCTACAAACACAGTACACCAAAATCACTCTTAGCGTTCCCTGAAGGGAATGCGCTCCTGATACTTGGAAGTCATCTAAAACATTACCACAATTATAAAGAGGTTTTTTGGGTTCGTCATATCTTCGTTTCTTGGTAAATCATTCATTCATTGTCAGTAAATGAAAATACCGGTCAGAGTGTCTGCGCCTTTCCTAGAAGCAACAGCCAAACGCTGGTTGGATGGTAGTCAATCCCAGGGCTCCATGCACAGACACATTTACACACTCATTTGCAAATAGGGCCAATTTACTCCAGTCAATCTACCAGCATTGTTTTGTGAGGTTGGAGAAAACTGGAGAACCTGGAGGAAGCCCACATCAACATGGGACACAGAACATGCAAAACTCCACACACATAATAACCCCAGAACAGGATCCTGAAGGGGTCAAGAGGAAACTCTACTTGCTTGCTAATTCTTATAAAAATGATTTAATGCAGAAACAATTTCGAAGAGAACCTTCTAAACCCAAGCAGAGATGCTTGATGTCATGCAGAGCTTTGCTACAAAAACATTCTAGGGAGTTGTGACTAAGCCAGTACGTTTACCAGAAACCTGGTAGATGCAATAGCAATCTATGACAATGACGCTGGAAGTCATCGCTCAGAGGATGACAGATAGAAAGCACTGAAAGAAGTGCATTCAGGCGTGTGCAGGCAATTTAAGCCATGTAAAAGAGCTGCATACTACCAGGATTTGGCAGCCTGTTCATCTCAGCAGTACGTTAGACATCCTGCTTTTGATCCGAGGAGTTCATGAATTATGGTGACGCATTAGGGCCAAATGTATTCAAGTACACAAAGGCATATGAAGACATGACCACCAGTCTGGAGGCAAGTAATCATGGTCACGTCACGGCAAGAAGGTTCTGGGTTTGATTAGGGCTTTTTTGCATGTTCTCACTGTGTCTTTTACACTCATGCACTCTTGATGCTGACTGGTGTTGATTCATTTTCTACAACAGCCGCTTTGGTTGCAAGGCGAATCTGATGTTTTTAGAACACTGCTATACAATACAAAGACATTCGATATAACTGTGTGCTTCCAGCTTTGTAGCAACCGTTCGGAGAAGAACCGCACGAGTGCGATCGTCTGGTGTCCACAAACTTTTGGTCATACATTGTGCGAGTTATAACAGGAACGTTGTTTTATACTTTATTTTTAGAACAAATTGAAATATAATTCTCTTCAGTTACACACGTTGGTATTTTTTCTCTCCAAGGATTAGATATTATTCAGGAAATATATAAAGGCCTAATAATTATTTATAAATACCAATATTGCATAAAAAAAATAATAAAAAAACATATCTGGACAAAGCATTTTTTGCATCCACAGCCCTAACTGTAAAATGTGAACAGGTAGTGCATCTGGACTGAGCGATTGAGCATAAAACCAGACTGCCAGTTGTTGGTCAGACTCTGAGGTCTAAACAAAACACAACGCTGACAAATGTATACGGTGCCCAGAGTTCAATTATTGTGCAAGATGCTCCAGCGCAAAATTACTGGACGTTAATCTACTGAAGAAAACTTGTGGGAAAATTTGGAACAGCAGGTGACACACTTAACCAGGTACCATCAAGCTTTTACTAAACTGTGCACTCAGTCAGGGGAAGCGTGACCAAGACACTAGTGCCGTTCGAACCTGACAGGGACTCATGATTTTACTAAGACAAGAGAAGACATACCCAAGGCTTAAGAAGGAAATTGTCCAGGGTGTTATATTTTGAATGCTTTTAGACATACTGCCCAGCCAGATGTACAATTACTCTACAAAGAAAAATGCCACTTAACTGATGACCTGATCTACAATAAAGACAATAAGTATCTGAGAGGATTTTTTTCACCAGTACTGAATGCCTGCTTGAAATGCTCATATGATTTCAGTTCACGTCTGTGTCATATAAATCTAAGTGTGGGTCAGCTTTTTCTGAATGAGACTTGGATTCCAAAGGAGGGCAACGTTAGAGATGTGAACGACTAGCACACACGCTGTTGTTGAACAGCAGGACCCGAGGTCAAGAAGAGATATGAAACACTCTTCGCTTCTTTTATATAAAGCTATTTGCAGAGCTTGGAGCTAAAATAAAGACTGAGCAACAGACGGAGAATGTATCGGTCTATTTTGTGCAGCTTTATAAAAATGATAGAAAGCATGTGGTAATCCTGGCGTGAACTTTACCCAGGCAGCCTCTGTGCCCTCATGGAGTTCGGTCAACTGACAAATAAGCTAATATTTCCAACTCTTATTCGTTGTGGGCTGTTAAAAAATGAGGCTGGGTGTTGTGAAGCATTGGCAAGAGGAAAGACGATAGGGCACTAGAGCTCGGCACAGCAAGATGACTGAACATCAGGATCTGAACATCTTCGCATGTCCATTTTGTATTTCGGTGTTGGGTTTTGCCTGACCCAGTTTATTACTGCTGCTGTTGTACTTTTTTTTGTCAACAGCGATTCTCTCGAACCCTCACGGGACTCAGACTCAGACTATTTTTACCACTGGCACACAGCGGTTGAGGACACGCAGCACTCGGCAAAGCTGCCCTGCCAAACCGTCAGTGCCTGATGAGGGCATTTGGGTGGTGAGCAACCAGGACACAGACAATCGGTCTAGAAGCTGACCTTCAATCTATGCATTTTCACTGCTTTATTACATGATTAACACTTTCACATATACGGCAGAACTAGATAACGCACACAGATAGATACACAGAGGCACCGTTTCAAGGAAGCGGCCAGTTACGCAATAAACTCCGAAAGCGAACATGACGGAGGTTGAATAAATCAGAGCTGAAAGGAGAGGGGGAGAGGAGAGAGGAAGGAGAGGATATGTCCTCTGTCTGACCCGCAGCCATCCGCTCTCCAACTGACACTCTTAGGCAGACCAACTTCAAACTAGGCCACTCGTCTCTCGACCTACACAGCTTCACTGAGCTTTTAACAAACTGAATGCACTACAGGATAAACATCACCGTTGTGTTTATTCAATTTGACTCACAATGCATTGTTCTTAAAAGGTGCTGTGTAACATATTTCCCATGTCATAAAAGCCAGGTTATTTTAGTTGCTTTATAAAAACCAAGTGCTGTTGTGCTTTTATACAAATATTACAATACAACTCTTTTATCCCTCTAACTGAAAACAAAACTATTATGACATTGACATTCAAGTGAAATTTACTTGTGAATAGATAAAACCAGTCAATAACGGAATGAGCAGCTCTGACGATATAATGGAACACGGTATCTGTACCATAGATTAAACAGTGCAGTTTCTCGGTTTTTAAAAAAAGAAAAAAGTTACCGTGGATTATATTCTATTCTATCCTAAGTTATTGCTCCAACAGCAGAATGCTTCTTCTGCAGCAAACCGTAAACAGATTAAATCAACACTTTCTGGAAAACAGATTTGTTGTTCTGTTCCACTCTCTCGCTCTCTCTCTCTCGGCAGCTGCTTGCACGCCCAGAACAAATCTTTATTTGTTTGCAACCGAATGGAAATGTGTGTTTTGCATATTGTGGCCACACACACAGACACACAGATAATCCCAGTAGGAGTTCAAACTCTCCGTCCTGCTTATTTAATGACTATTTGTCCTTATTGTCCGAAAAAAAAAATAATAATAATTCAGCTGCATGATTAATACTGTTAAGAATCCTCAACAAATATCCCATGTACTAGCAAATGGGACTTGCAGTACGCTTACTTTTACTTTTTCACAAATGAAACTGTCACTCAAAATGCCCCTTTTTAGAAACTAATTGCATTTTTGTATTTTATTTTCCTAAATACCCCCGAGGTTAAAAAGCTCCATGACTGAGGGCTGACTTGGAGAAAAGCTGCATTCATAGGAAAATATAATCTTTCTGGCATAAAGAATGATTTATAATTTATGCACGTCCTGTTGTAGGGAGCGCCGAGTACCGCGCTGAGTCGAGAGTGGGCTGAGGAGAGCTGGCAGCTTCTCATGCTCTGTGCAGAGGACAATACAATTCTTATATTAACTTAACAGATACTGCTTTATCTGGCTACATTTTTGACTCAGTTTTTATTTTTCAAATTCTATACTAATCATTACATAGCTATACTAATCCTAATAAATTCTATAGTACTCATTACATAGCTATACTAATAAATTCCATACTACTCATTACATAGTTATACTAATCCTAATAAATTCCATACTACTCATTACATAGCTATACTAATAAATTCCATACTACTCATTACATAGTTATACTAATAAATTCCATACTACTCATTACATAGTTATACTAATCCTAATAAATTCCATACTACTCATTACATAGCT
>JAQQZR010000033.1:21001276-21017945 GCA_030068235.1 Notoglanidium macrostoma
TGCTTCATAGTTTTGATGTATTCAGTAATGTTTTACAATGTAGAAAGCAAAAAAAATAAAGAAAAACCTATGAAAAAAAGAGTAGGTGTGTCCAAACTTTTGACTGGTAGTGCACTTCGCTGCATAGTGCTGCGGTGTTGAAGAGTAGCTGATGCAGAGTATGAAGGTTTGGACACTGTTGGAATATGTGGGTGACCAATTCGGTGATCCTGTTTTTGTAATCACATAAAAGATCCGGATCGGAGTTGGGTGAGAACGGTGCGGGTTTTGCATACGACAGACGTTTCATCAGCTAGTGTGGGTGGGGTTGTTTTGAGAAGTTTACTGGGGCAAAGTGATTTCATGGTTTGAGTGACGAATGCTGTGCAGATGTCCGAGTGAGAGAGTGGACGATGGTGTAGTTGATGTTGTTGAAGTGAAGAGATGGAATAACTTTATCTCGGTCTTGTTTCAATGTGTGTGAAGGTGATGTGGGTGTTTCGTGAGCGAGAGTTTAGCGAATAATTAAGTGTCCAATATATTGATATGACCGAGATCCCATTTTCCCCCCTCATATTTGATGTGAACATTAACTGAAGATCTTTACAGTATCTGCAAGATTAATGCACTGCGCTACCGCCACTGACACCAAGGCTGCAGATGAAGAACATCTGTTGTGGGACTGTCCAGCATGTGCTTAAAGTAGAATAAAAGTAGGAGTGGCTGACCCACTTGCAGGTCCCCCTTGAGACAGAGCTGCATCACCTAACTTTGCTGCTTGCTTCCTTACTGGAGCAGCCACATTCACGCCATCAGCATGAGGAGGAGAAAACGTAGGGAAGGTCATGAGTCAGACATTTAAAAGTGAGAACACTTACAAGTGGAACATTATGTAAATGTCAAGAGAATCAGTGTCAAGAATGAAAAGGTGTCTCTGATAATCATTTAAGACATACAAGTGGCTCAATAAACCAGTGACGGAGTGATTTCTCACAGATACCACATATGGTGGATTGTGAGCAACCAGGCACAGGTGATCATGCTGAAGAGGATGCCACAACATAGATCAAGAAAGCTAGAAATTGATAGATGTGACAGCTGTCAAAACAGGAACACACATCTGCAAAGGTGTAAACACTGTAAGAAGAAATTCCCTTACAGGCCGTGAGAACATGGAATTATATCACGAAAACATCTAGCGAGGGCAAGACAGCGATTCCTTTTTCAAACGTCCAGCAAGGAGCTGTGAAGAAGAGGGAAAAAAAAAAAGCTTGGATCAGTGTAATGTTTTTCACAATGGTCACCATGTCAGATTAGGCAATCATAGTGCCATAAATCTTCGGGAGACGGGCAACATCAAGTCTGACCCTGACCGATCATCGTTCACATGCTTGCGTGTCAATCGTGTCTACAGAAGGAACGTCAAGGAACACGCCATAGGAGTTGACGGGCAAGGTGAGAAAATACAAAACATTCAGACATGACAGACTTTTCGTTGGGGTGTGGTGTGGCATCCCAACACCACATCGCTGTTCTTTGATTTCGTCGCACTACAAGGCCTGCTGGTCATTCCCAAACTTCCGTATTTGGGCCCGGCGCTGGAAATTCGTCAAAACCACAATACCACTTGTTTTATACTGGCTCAAAACCGAGGCTTGTGAATTCACAGGAAGTTGCACAAAGCAAAAGTAACTGCTACCCAAAGCACATAAGCAATAGTCACATTCCTGTGTCTTTTCCCTTCTGTGCAAGTTTTATTTGTGTTTGCTCTGACGTCTGCTTTTAGCTGATAAAATTGAGTCTCTTTTACTGCCTGCCACAGCAAGGGGTCAGAAGTTATAAATGTTTGCACCTGTGTGTTTGGTAAATCTTTGCTATTAATGAATCGTACCCAATTTCCTATTCAAAAATCATCAGAAAGCAGGCAGTCTTATGAACGGACTGAAGTTAGTCTTGGAGGATTTCTAAAAGGTGCTGAACAGCAGCAGGAAGAAACGCTTACTGAGGCTTACTCTGCAACACCAACACTAGGAAATCTGAAATGTGTGTGAAAGAGAATCAAAGGAACGTTGACTGTGTTAATCCTTGAGCCGGATCCAAATTCAACACGAGCTGCCACGGAGATACGCGAAAACGCAATTTCTGAAAGCCAGATGAAAGTGCAGTCGTTTCAAATGATCGTTTCGCAAACAAAGAGCTTATGCTTTCAAGGAGACACCACAGAACAGAGTATGAGTGCAACTGCTATAAATTTAATCTTGAACACAGAGGGCATCGAAGAATAGAACAGGAGGTTTTAAACAAAGCAGAAGTTTCGATTTTATTGGTCAGAATGATTAATCATTGTCTTGTTAAAAAGTAGCTTAGACACTAAAATAGCAGGAAGGCCAGATGTAGTGTAAATAAAGTTTACTCAAATGTATTACAGTAGCCAGCCAGCTTGCTGAGTCGACTAGGGTATAAAATATAAAAATAAATAATAATACAATAAAAATTGAATAAATACATGAACGAAATAAAATAATGTAGACAATTTTATGACATTTTTCAAAGCAATTTGTCAAGAAGCATTATCATTTTAACAGATACAGATGTTTCAACACTGCACAATTTTGTTTTCCAGACTCAAACACTGCTGATTCGAATCGTTGGTAAGCTCGCAAGACCTCCCTGAGGTCAAGCAGGTGTTTTAAAGCCGGAAAAACAGAAAAGTATGCAGTGTAGGGACCTCTAAAACAGCAGGTGGGAAACACTGGCTTACAATATTAAAATCCTGGGGGGGGTTTGGGAACTGTGAGACACAGATAACTGATTTAATACCGTTTTTTTAATACTCGTTGACTCCAATAACGATACCGAGTAACCCAATTACTATTAAGCACTAAGGGGCATCATGGAACATTTTATTTAGCTCTGTTTGTTGGGTTTCCCTGGTGGCCAGTTTTAAAGTACATCAGCTAGCTACATTAGATAACTTAGTTTGAGAAGGCTTGTAATGGAGAATGGGTAGGTTTTATTCAGAAAAACACTTCTGTACAGCTATAAATAAACTGGAAATTATCTAAAATAAAGCTATTTTAAAAATGTAACTCTGACCAAAATTAGAAACACGGTGATAATTGGCAAGCTGGTTGCTGTAAAAAGAATAAGAACTGCATCACATGAGTGAAAAATGTGTATGAGAGAACAATCAGGAATCAAGCCTCTAAAAACTACAGCAAGTGTTACACTTGGCATTGTAGGTAAAGAATGACAGGAACGTGTGAGGCAAAAGAAAAAGATGTCTTGGCATTGTGCTACATATCTGCAGTATATGAAAGTATACATTTGCTTGTTGGACGACTAATTAGCCGAATAGGAGGAAGCAGAATCTGCACTAGGTTGCACTCAACTAACACCATTTTGTTAAGTGAGGAGGATCCTGCAGGCTGGGCAAATGAGGACATGTGATAATAGTCTGTGTGTATGCATCTGTGACAGTAGCCCGTCATTGCCAGACATATCAGATTTTACCCTCGGCTGCAATGCCCTAGAAAAATCCTATTCCATATGACTTGCCCCGTATTCTGTCCATCCTAAAGACACACAACAGTAAAGGCCATGTTTGAGTTACAGCCACTGTGGACACTAGAGATACATTTGGGTTTTTTTTTTTAAAAAGGTATTTTGCTTTGTCTTTTCATTTGTTCAGTTATAGTGAGTACTATGATGGGTATATGATGGGCAATCAAAGCAAGTCTCACACACAGGGCCTCATTTAGCAATCTTACAGTAAAGTTGTGTGTGTATATTTTCAAAGGCAACACAGAACCCCATAAAAGCGCACAGAGAACTGAAATAACAAAATGACGACCACACAGAGAAAGAGTGCGTCCTAAATGTGCTCATCACTAAATCGTCCAGTAAAGCGGCTCAGCCATTGCAGGGAAGCAGTTCCCAGACAACTCAATGGGTGCCAGTTCTTTGGTCCTAATTGAACAGCTAGTCTTATTTGGGTGAATTTACGGATATGATTTGGATTGCTTTCTTTCAAGACATTAATATGAAAGAAGCTTTTTACAATTAACTTCTGTGAAACTGAAATAAATTTGTGATTTAAAGGTCCACTATGTAGGATTCAGCCGATTGCAGCCAACTGTATGCCCCTCCCTTATTCCTCACTTTCCACGCAGGTATTAGAATGTGAGGTGGCGGTCAGGTGCACGTAGCATACTTACAAGTACTTACATTCACACACCTTTGCTTTTTCTCGTGCTAAGTAATAAGTAGGATCCTCCATTTTTCAGAATTTGGGTTCTCAAACTTGTTAGCCAGCACAAGCGAACACTGTTTCCTCTTCTTTCTTCTTCTTCTGTGTCTTTCTTACAGTACTTCCTTCAGGATTCATGCTGCCACTTGTAAAAATGTGAAATGCAGAAGGTGCTCTCTAGGGGTTTGTCCGTTCTGGGCTTCTGTAGTGGCGCAACATGGCAATTCCATGAAAAGGACCTGTTCCCTACGTAGATATAAAGGGCTCATTCTAAGCTTGAAAAGATGACCGGTAATTATACACTAATGAAAACATTTATAAATACTATATTACATTTCTGCTAACAGAGCTGCCTAAATCCTACATAGCGGACCGTTAACCTTGACATCGCAACCTGTACATAAAACTGCAGTAAAATCAGGCCACAGGATTTGAAGCCACTCAATCAAGGTTAATCTTTTTGAGTCTCCTTATACATAAATCTTCTTACATAAACTTTTTTTTCCTGATGTATCATTTGGCTTGACTTTTTATGACCACCACCTTACTTGTGTAAATTCGCTCAGCTTGATAAATAAGGCCTATTGGGTGTGGGTGTGTCTAATTTGATCTCATTATGGTAACATCGTATGACTTGGCTGGTGCTGCGGCACACAAGTCCATCAAAGGAATCTAGTAAGAGGAGAGTCGTGGCAATCCCACAGGCTTCCTGAAAGTCGTCTCTTTGGTGCACTTGATGCGTAGTCGCATGATGACGTGGCTGTGTGTGGTGAAGACGGGAAAGGAGCCGCTGGCTGGGAGGCGAAGGCAGAGGCAGGTCTAAGCGGCAGCAGCGGCAGCAGCAAAGCTAATCCTCTGGAGCACATGATGATTGGTAGAAGAAGGCCGTGAAGTGGCAATGGGGACAAGAATGGTGCAGAAAGCAGTCCGAAGACGACAGTGATAAATGAGCAACCAAGGAAGGTGTGTGAAGACAAACAAAGGATAAAAGAGATTGGTAAATAGAGGAAGGGGAAAAAAAAATGGCAGAGAGAGTTTAATGAAGAGGGTCCAGTGAGAGAGGCAATGGGAAGAGAATAAAAGTACTGGTTAGTACTTGATCACAACAGGATCAGGTGTCAATCAATCCAATCTATCTCCCTTCCCTTCAGTTCCCCATGCATATTCTCATGCAGCATGCATAGCCATGCAGAACCTGCGCTCTAAAAAAAACAAAAGCATGCAGAGCACAGCAGAGGGGCTTGGAAGCGCCAGTGGTGGAGGAGCTGCTTACAGTACACATTATATTCTGTCCTACATACCGCAAGCCTGAAAAAGACTCTGTTCTCAGAAAAACCTGATTTTACAAACACATCCTGTGCTAGGGTGGTGAAAAGTAAAGGAATAATAGTGCCACCGTATCTAAAACTTGAAGAATAACATGTCAGTTAACTGCACTCTCTCAACTGGCTGACACAAAGGTTGAAATCCAAGCGTGTAGAATTAGCAGCTAGTCTGACACCTGTACTCTCCGTGCTGCCTGTTTTATAGACTGACCTCAGCATACAGACAGGACGAACCAGAGCAGACAGGTGGGGGTCTCATCCTAATAACATGCTGTGGCATGGGCAGTCATGCTGGCACAGCGGGCCACGTCATGCCGTGCTGCTCTTCAGGCTCACCCTGTCTAAAAGTTTTCACTCCTGTGTGCCAGATTAGATTTGGGTTTGGAGGGCAGCAGAGTTATTCCTGTACATGTCACAAGGTGGAATATACAGTAGCTGCATTCGATTATGAAAAATGCCAAGCCTGACTCAGCAAAGAAGTTTGGACAGGGCAAGTACAGGAGCTTGCAGTCAGTAACAGTTAGACTGTTAGACAAAAGTTTGAATAAACACAAAGTTTGTAAAATGACAAGTGAAGATAAATTGTTACAGTGGAGGAAATCACAATTTACCATTATCAAAATTATTATGTTTAGGATTTCCCTAATTGTTTTAAGCCTAGCTGACTTGCCACTTAAACGGAATGAGTTTACTACAAACTTTAATAAATCGAAAACAACCAGCCTTCTTTCACGAACTTTAAGCAGGAATCTTACCTGCATGGCATTTGTTTGACTAAGTGATCAAGCTAGCTGGTGGAGTACAACTGGTGACAAATGGACTATTTTCCATAGCATTTTTTACCTTGACTAGACCTCAACCAATTCCTATCGTGCTGTTGCTGTAGTTGGCAGATTGATTAATATATCAAAATATTTTTAAACCAACAAAAAAAAAAAAGGGTTACTTCCATAGTTTTGTCCTGTAAAGTACACAGCGTGCAGTGGAGGATTATAAACACGAGTAAATTAGAAATTACAGTTCACTAAGGTGACAAAGTCTTCTTGAACATTAAAATGCATTGGACGTTATTAGAGGGAGTTTAGGAAACATGGTGGAAAGAGGGCAGACCTGGTCAGAGAAGATCGCCAAAACTAAAAAATAAATAAATAAAAAAACCAGCATCTTTGATTTGACATGCAGGTGAGCCAATCAGGTCTCACACATACTGTAAGAGAAGAAGAAAAACTAGACTGTCTATGCATGTATTACTGCTGATTTTTTTGAGTTTCATTGAAGGGACTACGTGATTTGGTACAAGGAAGAAGAATATTACCATTACAAGGATGAAAGGCTAGAAATGGTATGCCGTGTCAACTCGGTTGTGTTTACCAGAACTTTTACCTACTTTTGGTCTTAACTTTGGGTGTCCAAACTTCTTTCACACGGGCTGGACTCAAATACTTACATGCGCATTAGTGTGTGTGCGTGTGTGCGTGTGTGTGTGTGTGTGTGTGTGCGTGTGTGTGTGTGTGTGTGTGTGTGTGTGGGGAAGAAATTAAGAGACCACTTAATTTTTCTTTTCTTAAATCAGCATCTCTATGTATGGCAGCCATTTCATTCCAATGTCTGTGGTGGAATGCCAACATAAGCACACCGCGTTTTACTTAATGAGGTACTGATTAGGTGATCACTGGAACCAAATCTTCTTTAAATTCATCACTATCCTCTGGCAATAGCTCAAAAACAGTGCTAGTAGTGCCTTAAATTTAACTGGAAGAGAAGAATATCTATATATCGTGCCAAAAGAGTTCAAAAGATAGCTTCTGAATGAGAAAAAGAAGGGATCAATTCTGGCTTTACTGGAAGAGGAATATAGCAAGCATCAGGTTGCTTCCACCCTCAAAATGTCAAAGAAGGCAGTTCAAAAGAACAAGGTCAAGCAGCAGACATGGGGGACAACAATGTTACAGACTGGCAGAGGACGAAAACCACTCTCCACTGAACGGGATGGTCATGCACTCCTTCAATTGTCACTCAACAACCATAACATGACATGAACTGACCTACAAAAAGAATAGCAAGTGGCAGCTGGGGTGAAGTGCATGACAAGGACGGGTTGAAACGGGTTCCTCCGGGTGGTACTGAAGTCATTCAAAGCTAGAAAAAAGCCCTTCATCATTGAAAAGCAAAGAAGAGCCAGGCTGAGGTTTGCTGAAGACCATAACGATTGAACTGTCGAGGACTGGAGTAAGGTCGCATTCTCTGATGACGCCTGTTTTCAGCTTTTCCCGTTACTTGGTCGTCTAATGGATATACAGAGACCTGAAGAGGCCTACAAGCCACAGTGCCTTCAACTCACTGTGAAATTTGGTGGAGGATCGGTGATCTGCAGGTGCTTCAGCAAGGCTGGAATGGGGCACATTTTTGTTTGTGAAGGACGCATGAATCAAGTGATCCAAGGTTATCCTGGAAGAAAACTTGCTTCCTTCTGCTCAGACAACGTTCCCAAACTCTGAGGTTTGGGTTTTCCAGCAGGACAATACTCCATGCCACACAGTCAGGTCAATCGAGGTGTGGATGGAGGACCACAAGATCAAGACCATGTCATGGCCAACCCAATCTCCAGAACTGAACCCAACTGAAAACCTCTGGAATGTGATCAAGAGGAAGATGAATGGTCACAAGCCATCGAACAAAACTGAGCTGATTGAATTTTTGCACCAGGAGTGGCATGAAGTCACCCAAGAGCAACGGGAAAGACTGGTGGAGAGCATGTCAGTATTTTATAGAAGAAAACAAAAATGTTTATGTTCCTCAAACACATACCTATTATTAATAAAACCAGAGAAACTGATCATTTTCTCTAAAGAGCAAAAAAAAGAAAAAAGAAAAAAAGAAACCGTGTCAGCTTGAACAAGTCCGGCCATTCTCTGTTGTCCTCTCTCATCAACAAGGCATTTCTCTCCACAAATCTGCCACTCACTGGATGTTTTTTCTTTAATGCACCATTCTGAGCAAACTCCAGAGAGTTGTGCATGAAAACCCTAAGAGATCAGCAGTTATAGTAAAACTCAAACCAGCCTGTCTGGCACCAGCAATCACGTCACAGTCAAAATCACTGAGATCACACTGTTTGTCTATGATGGTTGACGTGAACATTACCATAAGCTGTAAGCCAGTATCTGCATGATTTTATGCATTGCATTGCTGCCACACAATTGGCTGATAAGTTAATTGCATGAGTGTGTAGGTGTACAGGTGTCCTTAATAACATGTTCAGTAAGTATATACATCAACCTGCAGACTTTCAGCTTTAATTTGAGGATATTTACATTCCAATTGGGTGAACAGTGAAGAAGGTATAGCACTTTTTATATGTTTGGCCTTTGCATTAAAAAAAAAAAAAAAAAAAAAAAAAAAGACTGGACACCCCTGATCTAATCTCTGTTCATTACACTTATTTATTTACAGTAACTGTTCCACTTGTTTTTTAGTGTATGCATCAGTCATAAAAAGGTAGATAGATCTTAAACCTAGATCGAGATAGAGTAGATAAAGCCCTATAGATCAGTACAGTAAAAGATTTACACACTATTATGTCACTAGGGGTTTAGTTGTTTTAACTCCATCACACTTTTGGCATTTCATAACTTCCTTATTAGTAATATTCAATTAATAACCAGCAATGCTTAAACATTACTGCTGAGACAAAAACGACGGGGGAAAATAAATAAAAACAAACAAACCAAACAAAAAAAACAATGAAGGCATTATGATGGACACTACCGTTACAAGAATTACCTCAGAGTAAGACAACAAATCACATGGTACTGTGCACACATGCAACCACCATTTAATGCTGCCGTCATTGAACTGTAGACGGCAATATTAACTACAGCAAAACATGAAAGACACAAGGGACAAAATGTGATGCTATGAAGAAATAATACAACTAAAGAGAAACAGCCAGTGGATCCGGGGATATTAGAGGATGTGGGATGCCTCTTACCGGGTTTGGGTGCCCCTTGGGCATTCCGTTCTCCATTCTCCAACAGTGCACCTGTTTCTGCTTACACACACACACATACACACAGAGGAATGCATCATTACAGGACTCGACACTATAGAGCCCTCAAAGGCCTCTAAATGAAACTACTCAATCCCAGTCATCCGACACACACCCTGCTCAACCAGCGCAGCTTCAGCTTGCACAATGACGTAGATAAAGAATCTAGAGTCTAGATATAGCTCTTAGATCAGTACAGAAATAGAGTCTCGTCCACTAGGCTATTTCACAGAGATCCACAAAATGTCTGTTATGAAGCATCACTGCTCTGCTCATTACTATTATTAACAGGAAACCTAGTATAGCAAACAGAACTCGTCTCTGAACACCGGCGTATCAGAGCTACTGTGTAGCTGTGTAGCTTAACGCCCCAACAGACACGAGTAATGTTTTGGAGGATACGATCACGTGGAAAAGAAAACAAATATTACTTTGAGTGTGTCGCTAAAAAGATTGGTCGTTTTGTAAACTGTAACTGCTTTCTTTAGGATTCTCAGTTGTCTCCATAGAGAATGAATGAGGTGCAGAAAATATGCTCGGGCACAGTTATGCGTGTGCATGCAGCAATAGTTTTCATGAGTCAGTATGCCACGTGACGTCGCGCTGTCAACATCAGGACCCACCTGGAATGGGGTGTTCTAAAGAATGCGACTGTGATGGTCAGATATCCACAAACGTTTGCCTATAGAGTGCATTGCAGAAGCGGCTAACAAGTTAGACCACTAATAAGTTTAAAATTGTAAGGGATCGAAGAAAAAAAAAAAAAAAAAAAAAACCTACATATATATATATATATATATATGCCGCCATTATTAAAGGGGGGAAGAGGTCCGCTTTATATTCCCAAGCATGCCAAAGGAACCGTAAACTTCGCACTAAAATCACATGAGCATGTTCACCACATGGAGCACCACACAGAACTTGCACGGCTTTCGGATCTAAAGCGAGATCATCGCCGGGATGAGACGTCAAACTTGCTACGAGGCCATGGAGACGTCCTTGAAAAAAAGAGTTTTTTGTTAAGGATATTGTAAACGTCCATCTCGGTGCGTCTGAAATTTTATTCAATGGAGGGACTGACGTGGAAGATGCTTTTGAAAGGTTAATTTCATTCCACTTTTAAAAAAAAAAAAAAAAGAAAAGAAAAAAAAAAAAAATCTCACAGATATTACAGGTATGAACGGCACGTCATGTCTGAAGGCTGAAATGTCTCCTGCAACACGCTCCTCCGCTGAAAACAAACCGTCACTAAAGAGGTAGCGAGAAGACCTTATTTATTATTTTCGACAACTTAATTTAAGGTGCGTTATCTAAAACTTTATTAGCGCCGGATTGGTTTAGCCTCGAGAAGAACTATAATTCATGCAATTACAGACAAGACCTGTTATTTTAATCGATTAAAAATGAGCTGTCAGTCTGAATCACGTCACGGCCCTGTAACAGACCGAGTCATGCACCAAGGCGTTACTGTGTCACAGTTTTCATGTAATGCGGACAGGAATGTGTGGAAAATCGTGCGCTAATCCAGGTTATTCATGGTCATTTGGGCAAATTTACAAAAGATACTTTATCTAGTCAGAGTCAGCCAGTGATTATGATTGCTAAAACCTCAAGTAAATCTAATCCAGCTAAAATTGTGCTTTATCCACAGTATTCTCAAACACATCCAAACTTCCTGTTTAACACAGACTCAAGGCCATCCATGCCAAGCCTGTATATAAACTCAAACCACAGGGCAAAGGGTCACACGGTGACGTGATGATGCATAAACACGACTCACGTCCAAATGCTAAGTAAGAATTCCAGTTAGAGATGCATTATTAACACAACACATCAGACACATCTGCTATGGCAATAATGATGAGAGATATAATAAAGCACAGAGACATTTCAACCAGATATTTATATCTCATTAAATGACTATGATCAAATAGTATGCACCTTAAAAGATATGTATATTTTGACTAAACATTTTCCTGAGTCAATGTTGTGTCTGTAACTCACCCTTTTCATCGTCGTCTAGTAATGGGACGTAGTCTGTCTTGCCCACCGTCTCCCCGACCTTGTCCTCGAAGGTCTCTGCCTCCAGCGTGGCCATGAAGTCCCTCTCCATTATGTTCTCCTCGACAGGCGGGGACGCGCTGTCGGTCAGAGCGTCGCTCAGCGTCAGGTCTGCCATCCTTCTGCTGGAAAACACAGCGTGGATTAGGTAAAGGGACAAAATACACACGTCTCATTTTTACCACATTTTCAACTCATTCATGCTTATTGCTTCTCTTTCTTAATTCAACATGCCCAATGTTCTCTTTAGTGCCACAGCTACAGCCTTGGAGTAAAAAAGCTTTTTGTTTGTTTGAATGTTTACCAAATGTCAAAGACGGAGCCACTAGAGGGCAGTATTGGTAGATAAAACCAGAAGCATAATTTCTCAAACATCATGCACTCCCTTAGGTTATGCTGACCTGGACTGAACACGGACAACAAGAGAGGAAGAAAAAAAAACAAACAAAAAAAAAAAACAATCCACTTATTTCCAAGCCCTTATTATTCTTTCTTTTTATCATCCATCCATTCGCCAGCATTCCTCCAGCAAAACATTGAGCTAAAGATCCAGTGGTACATCAGCGAAAGGATTAAGGATGACGAGAGACACCATGCAGGCTCACGGTCTAGTTTTATTAACCTCACACATTTTATCGACCTCTGAATATCTCTCGCTCTTTTTCTCTCCCTCGCCGCTTCTCTACTGAGGAGAAATGAGAAATGTAGCCAACACTGGAACGGATTAAAAACGGGACTAGTTACAAATCATAAAACTGAAAGTCCTCTTAAAACACACATACAGTCTCTTCTCTAAGGCAGCAGGCAAACAAGGGCACACTTTCACTAGGCGAGCCGTTCCGCACCCGAGCCCATTTGACCCTGTAAGTCCGGTTTGTTTGACAAGTGTAACCAGTAGCTTGTAAAAGGTGCCACGGGAGCGGTTCAGTTGGGCTTGGGCACAGTGAGATCGCTAACTGGAACCTGAATGCACTTTTCAGTTCATTTTAGAATATAAAGGATAATAATGCGTTTGGTTCTCATACTTGTTCATAAACATGGATTGTTGCCGTGTAAAGCTGCAAATTTCTCCTTTAATGTCGGCTCCCTCTGTAAAAACTCTCTTACGCGTGCGTGCAGAACGACTGATTGAAAATCACTGTGGTGATCATATTTGGTAAATCTGTATGACATGTGAGAGGGCCGAGTGTCACTGCACCCAAAACGACTCCAAACAGTCCACAAGGACTGAACAGCCTCCTTCGTGCCAAGCGAGAGTGCGTTTCTTCAGCACAAAAAGCTGCATCGTGATGACTTAAGTACACTTGGGACCGGAAGGTTAAGTGCAGTGTGTGTGCAGGCCAGCGGGGGAGCTGGGGGGGGGGGGGGGAGACACACTCGCTTTTGGGTGTGGTACAAGGCAACCATGCCTACTGTGAGTACAGCCTGAGATGATAATTGGCCTATTTCTGTAAACAGTGAGTCTAAACCTTGCATTTAGCCCCACCATTACCACACCACATTTAACCTCAAACTCCATGACCTCAGCAAATATAAATACTACCAAGAAAGGCTAAACCATGTTTAAATCAATCAGCACAGATGAAGCTAAGCAGACAGAAGACCTGCTTTTCCCTCAGAACCCGCTATTATACACCTAAGCAAGTCAGCCTACCCAGAAACAAGGAGCTTACGAAATACACTCAGCGGAAATGCAACAGCTAAAACAAAGTATTAAGTACATATACAAGCAACTGTATGGCTCTGCTTTGACTCATGACTCTGAATCTACTGGGCCTCTCAGATGGAAGACTCACTGCAAACCAAAGCACACTTGGATCCTGATGAGTGGGCTCTTTCAGGATGACCACGCCCACATGGGCCCACAGAAAGGCTTGATGGTGATGAACATGATGTAAATTGGATGTCATGGCCTTCACAATCACCAGGGGCCTCATTTGTCAACCACGTATATGCACAGTTGTGTGTAGGCAGTGTGTACACGTTTCTTTGCAGCAAATAGGATTTGTCGAGCTTTGCTCATGCGTAAGGATGTGTGTATTTCTGCACCCACATGACCATGCATTTACAAGAACCCCAAGTGTTAGAAAAGCATAACAGCAGGTAAATGATACACATATATACACACACACACACACATACATATATATATATATATATACACACACACACACACATTTTAAAAATAGGGGGGGAAAATGTGTGTGTGTGTGTGTGTGTGTATGTATAATCATACATATTTATTCATTTATGAGAAACTACTCGTAAAAGTGCCAAATAACCCATTTCTGATTTGCTCTACTCCATGCAACAGTATATTTACATTATTGGTGAAGATCTTAGAGCTTTCGGCATGCTGCAGGTCACCTGAAGCAAGCAGCACTGCTGTGCTTTTTACAGGAAGAAGCTGTTTCTCAACCACACTGAACATCTACGGTAGGTTTAGAGAAACATTTTGGACAGCGCTCTACATCACCAACCAGCAGAACTTTTGGAAAAACTTTTGCATTACAGTTCAGCCATGTACAATCTGTGCCACGGTGCAGTTAAACTGTTCTTGTGGCTTGTGTTTGCTCAACATCGTCCTAGCTCCAACCCGGTTGTTTATTATTTTCACGGGTCACCCATCTGTGTGCTCGCTAAATATTATGACTCACGAATACACCGCGTGAAGATCTGCCGTCAGCCGGTGCATACCTTTCAACACTACCGTGTTGGCGAATGATCTGATCCTAGAACGTATATTTCCGATGTTAAATAAAATGAACACTAACTGGACATTATGTTCTGCCTACACGCAAAGCAAATCGTGGACTCAAATGGGCTTCAACGGCAAGTGACCAGAAAAAGCGAAGTTTCATTCGGAACTTGTGTTCAAAAGACTTTTGTTCTTTTCTTTTTCTTGCTGATGAAGACAGGAAAACAGGTACAACAAAACCAGTGCTTTGAGTATTTCGCTCTGTGTGGGTCAACTGATATTCATGGCAATTTTGGTGAATGAGTGGGCAGTTCCCTTTGGCTTAGATCATTTTCATGCTAAACAAATCACCCAGTAACCCACTCACGACCTCTGAATTTATTCAGGAAGTCTCCTCCCCTGCTGAAATGCAAATGATTTACGACAACCTTTGCTCAGGATTCAGCTTGTATAACTGAACACCTACATGATTTACAGAAATCCGACTTACAGATATACATGTGATTAGATAATTACAGCATAATGACAATTCAGGAGCTCCTCTAAACCTCTATAAGGTTACAACTAGGCGCACGCTATAGCAAAAGCCTTATTTACAAAGATACAACTGTTAAGTGAAAATGAAACGGACGATAATAATAAAGTTAATAATTCACTAACATTCAGCGCTGAAAAATAAAAAAAATCTTACACAAAGGACCTTTGAATTTTCAAATACAGACAGTACACAGAGCGCGTAAGAAAAAAGAAGTCTCAAGTGCAGGATACAAGTGTTGAGTAAGCATGGCGAACCATTCAAAACACAAACAGTAGTAAAAGTATTTTGTTATGAATGGTCTTTACGAGTTTAATATAACGCCGTGATTAAAATGTGATCTGGGGGGGGAAAGGGAGATCTACATGGTATATACATAGCACAACTACATATAAATACACTTATTTTAAAGGCACACTGTGTAAGATTTACACTATTTACTATTAGCAAAAGCAGAGTATAATATTTATATGGGTTTTTCCTTTCGTGTTTAATTACATGGAACTACAAAATTTTGCATACATTAGCTTAGAATAAATAAGCCCTTCATATCGACATAGGGAGCGATTCCTCTTTTACAGAGCCGCCATGCTGCGCTGCTACAGTAGCCCAGAATGGACAAACCTCCAGAAAGCGCATTTTGCCTTTTGTTTTTACAAGTGGCAACATGAGTCCAGAAAGATGCACCGGAAAGAAGATGAAAAGAAACGAGGAAGAAGAAAAAAAAAAAGACGAATCTGTGTTTGCTGCTGCTGGCTGACAAGTTTGAGAACCCACACATTAAAAAATGAAGCATCATATTTATTACTTAGCACTGAACAAGCAAGGGAGTGCAATGGGCACCAGACGGGCACCGTATGAGCTCATGCACGCTTGGAAAGGGAGGGGTAAGGGAGGGGCATTCAGATGGTTGCAATCAACTGAATCCTTCATAATGCTGCTTTAAACAGAGAAGAATTAAACATCGTGCAGTGGGATCGACGTTTCCGGTTTAAAAACACTGAAAGTCCCCTGGTAGGGAAAAAAAACTCATTCCTGTTCATCATGCATCATATATGGATTAGATATGCCACGTGCTCAGTACGTTGATGGCCTGGAACCTGACTAGGCTGACTATATCTGTGGTTAATGTACAGTAATGTAATAACATGGCGAAAGCTAATTAAGCGCATTAACAAAGACACAAGGTGACAGAATGGTGTGCTTGCAGGACAAAAAAAACTTTGCTCAGTTTCAACATCAAATGATCGATTTCAAATGATCATGGATTTAACTGTAGGCTATGATCTAGCCCGTTTTCTTCGCCCATACAGACGATCAATAAGCCTTGGTTTGGCATCCAGGAAACCATGGTGTTTCACCAAAGGAAGGAAGCGATGGCTTTTCACTGCAGCGTTTGTTTTGGCGTCTTTAGAGGTAGTAGTATTGCGGTTGGCTTTAGTCAGTCATTGTACGAGTGCTTTGCCTATGACAAGTCCATTGTTGGAGTTAAAACCTTTTCAATTTGCAGTATTAACGGTGCACCAATGTGTGTAAACAGAAAGACGTCACATCAAGTCAGGTATATTATAGTCGCTCGTACAAAAGCAATGATTGTTCTTCTGTGTCTTAGTCTTGCGACAGACTGGCGACGTGCCCAGTGTGTGCTGGGATATCCACGACCAGTCAAAAGCTTGGACACACCTTCTAATTCAGTGTTTTTCTTTATTTTTATGACTTTAAAAGAGACTGGATAATGATGCACTGTTGTTTCTCTTTACTTAGTTGAGCGGTT
>JAQQZR010000033.1:21033191-21044950 GCA_030068235.1 Notoglanidium macrostoma
CCGCCTCTCACCCGAAGATGCTGGGATTGGCTCCAGCTTCCCCGCGACCCAGACGGATAAAGCGGTGTAGATAATGGGTGGATGGATATAAATTAGTTTAAACAGATGGCGGTAGGTAAAGAATCATTCCAGGATGTAGGAACACTAACTCAAGCACAGGACAGCAAGGTTCACGTTAATGCCAGCACAACATGCAGTCATTTCTCATTCAAACACCTCATCAAGCAAAGACGAAGACCGCAGTTACTAAAATAACCATTTTAAGTGCAACAAGAGAACGCCACACCTTATTGCTGAACTGTGAGCCAAAGACTTCTTCCATATCTGCCATCAGAACCAGTCATTTATTTACCATTACTAAATCACATAATTAGCTTGTTATTCTTTTGAGTTTAACAAGCTGACAAACATAAGATGTTGGAGCTTGTACCTTCCTGATGGGCTAGCAAATGGCTTTATGATTTGTCCACCCATGGGAAAATATATTTCTTTAACGCAAGAGACTACATGACAAAATATTAAGTCCGTGATCGTTCACAGATACAGGTCAGAGTCATGATCGAGCATTCGGGTTAGGTTATTATGCATGTGCTGGTAAATATGACGACATGTAGAAACAGCCGTTCTTTGTGAAATCTGATTCGTTATATCAGATTATTCGATAACGTTATACATTGTACGGTTACACGTCCGTTTACAACAGATAAAAGGACCTATTCAGAAGCTTTCAAGTTACACAAATCAGCCACTTTAGCCAACTTTGGAGCTCTATTTCTGCTACAGAACTCATTATGTTTCTGTCGATCATTTTCAAAGTCCCTAGGTCAGACATTTTGCTTATTCACTCAAAATCTTACGAACAATTTATACATTTTATTTCTATTGTAGTGCATTTTCTTTACATTAAACATTAAATCGCTGTTTGCTGAAATAATGCACAGCATTCATTATTCAGAAATAAAAAGGACTCAACATTTTTCTTCATTCTAATCATGTTTATGAAAATATTCTGAGACTTGAATCGAAATAGTTAAGCCTGTATAACAAGTCGAAACAATTCGTGACCAGAATGAATAGTCACACCCCTGATATGGAAGCAGGAGTTATGTAAATCAAGCCAATACAATGCTTCTTTTATCCAAGGCAAAACAAGGCTGGTTTAGGCCATGGCACAATGCTGACTATACTACAACAAGTGAAAGTAATCTTGTGTGGTGTGGAACAAAGAAAGTGGTTAAAGCAGAGGTGAAACCTTACGCCAAGGGATCAGGTGTCAGTTAAGATACATATGGTGATAATGTAATAGAAGACATCGACATGTAAATCAATCAGTGAAGTATCTGTTCTGAACCATAACCTAGCTTTTAACTAGTGACTTGCTGATCAGTCCAAGCACATCACATCATCAAAGGATGACAAAAATCAGGAAGAACTGTCGAGTGGTGTTTTACCATAAAAAACCCAAACGCTAAAAATACTGTTTTATTGAGAAAGCAGAACAGTTTCATTATAAGCTGTCATCATGTATTTTCACAGCCATGAAGACACAGACCAGAGCTGCTGACGCTCGGACACCCTTGTAAACCTCAGACAAAACTGCAGTGTTCACAGAGGTGTCGTTCTTCCCTGCAGGGAACGCAGATCAAATGTCAGTGAAAATAATGAATGCTGCTCACAAACAAATCCAATATAATAGTGTTGTGCCTAAGGCTTACTTCCTGTTCTGTTGTGGAGTGAGCGTGCTATAAAGCCTTTGTGAGGCTTCCTCAGAATTGCTTCTGCCATACGAATAAACAGTAAGAGAATCACAGCTGTCTATCAAGCATAGGGCGGGCAGTAAACACAACGTGAGGTATGTCAAAATGTGCGGTCAAAGAGGACAGGAAAAATGGTCGTGTGCTTCGACTGAGATGAAGACGTCGCCATTTTTCCTCCTCCAGAACATTTTAATGTTTTCGCTGCTCTGACACACACACACACACACACACACACACACACACACACTTACACACTTACACACTTACACACTTACACACTTACACACTTACACACTTACACACACACACTTACACACACACACTTACACACACACACTTACACACACACACTTACACACACACACTTCTGCTAATTAGCTGATTCATTGCACCAGGTGTACTGGGAGAAGAAAAAACCCTAAAATATGCAGGGCCAAGGTTGGGAACCTGTGGTTTAATGTATACTGTAAACCTTTTTTTTTTTTTTTTTTTAAAAAGCATGAGGCTTTTGAATTTTATGCAGAGCTTGTTAAAGCAGAAGACTTGTGGGACACTCAACATTGCCCCGTTACACATCAAACCCGAATGTACAACCTAATTTAATAGTCAATTACGTTAAATTAAAGCTTCGCTATCGAAACACTTTCAATAACAAACATCTTTAAAAAAGACTAGTAAAATGTTACGAAATGCCAGGTGCATACCATAAAACCAGTTTCTACTACAATGGGCTTGAGCGCACTGTAGTGTGTCTGCGCTGACCAATACAGGAGCGCAAAGCGGGTTTTAAACCACTTCAGCACTGATAGACTACACACATATTATTGCAGGGCTGTGTCATTTTTTAAACTGGTCAAAAATTTTCACTTTTAAAACCAATGCACTGTTTGAACGATCATCAGGTACAATTTTTCAGTGGCATCCTTAATTAACATATTGGTTAACTGATGTCAGCTAAGTGGAACGAACACAGAGATTTTCACATTTTTTAACGTATTCATTATTTTCTTTTAAACTAGAAAACTTTTCTACTTACGTTGGCGGAAAGTAAGACCGAATCTTTCAAGCGAAAAAAATCTAAACAGAAGCACTAGCCAAAAGATCGCCAATGTGAGACGAGAGGAAGGGGCGGAGCTTCCAGGGGCGTGTCGGTTAATATCGGAGAGCTCAAAACATTCACGCAAATAACAATTATTCTAGATTCGTACGTTGATTGACTCACCTGCCATTTTAGTGAGGAAAAAAAAACGGTCATTTTATTTGAGTGAATACAGCATACGCCAGTGTTAAAACATTGAACTCCTATGCAAAATGTGTAAAGGCCAGCTGGTATGAACACAGGGTAAGAGCAACTCGTGACCATTCGTAAATAACTAAGAAATACAGTTAAAGTGATTCACTACACCTCAACACTACGCTGTTAATGTGGATTCATATTGCTGTTAACTAGGCATGCACAAGTTGGCCGCCACGTGCACCCTGTGGTCATTTAGCGTTTAGCTTGTGCACATCCTCAGAAATGAATGTGACTCGAGACTCACTTTTTCCACTAGTAGCACTGGTGCTGAAAATTTTAGGAGCACCAGCAAAAAAAAAAAATTTAGGTGCACCACTACGCATTCATATTTTATTCCATTGTACCTGTATTACTGATAATGCTTTGACAATAAACAACAGAAATAATATGCTGTTTATTTTAAAGGAAAAAGCTACAGTGGAGATCGAAAGTTTGGACACCCCAAGTAAAAATGTGTATCAATGTGCATAAAGAAGCCAAGGAAAGATGAAAACATCCCCAAAAGCCATCAAAATGCAAATGAGACATTATTATAATATGTCAAAAAAGTTGGATGTTATTTCCACCATTTACAGTTTCAAAATAACAGAAAACCAAATAAAGGTGTCTGCAAAAGTTTGGGCACCCTGCAGAGTTAATACCTTGTACTGTATAGTGCTTTAAGACAAAAAAATAAAATAAAATAAAAAAAAAACACCTTAAGGGAGCCGGTGCTTTTTCAAACAAACACCTAATAATAACTTATAAATGTTAGCATAAGGTATTTGGTCAGCACATTACTGTCATTGAAACTCAACTACCACAACCAAACACCTGCCTATTCCTCATCTGAATTGTCCTCATCAGAAATTTGGGATTGAAGTGGAACAGTGGGGTATGAATGATCTTTTAGTTTAAAAAAAAAATGAATAGATAGTTTGTTTCACTGTCACCAAGGTGCCAAGTGAAGGTGAGCGTACATAAGGAGCGGACACAGGTAAAGGACATCCCGTGCGTACTCATTCCCAACCTGCACTGATGATGATGATGATCGCCTCACATTAGGCTAGGTTACCACACGGTGATATGCCTGGCAGATTCTGGTCTTGGAACGTGGTCACGAAAACAGTAGGTCACATAGCTATAAAGTTCATTTGTGTCACACACACACACACACCCTCATTTTGCAAGTCACACTGGTGTGCCCAGTTATAAAATTTAGTTGCATCGTCTCCAAAAATGGTCACAAAATGTGACTAAATGGCCGTAGTATTGGGCCCTGTATCATGTATCAAATCATACACTTGCATACTAATCCAGACCTTTATTGAGTGCTAACACAAACCGGTATTCCTACTATAGTTATTCTTTCAACTAAAAGAAACTTTAAAGTGGCCTTTAAACGTATCAAAAGGTCTGGTTTAAACACCAGTCCTATTTTATAATATCTCATATTTTTGAATGTGCAGTGAGGGTTTTGGATTGGGAGTTGTGTTTTAGAAATGGAAGTGTTTGTGGAAAAGTGTTTTTAATGTCACTGTGCCTGAAATCGCTGAACATTACAGTTCACTTCGGATGGATAGGGATGTTTTGGCTCTGATGTGCCATCTAGCGAAGGTCCCTTTTAATTATCCAGATGTCCATGAAATACACAAGCTCGCATAACAACTGCGTGTCAGTTTCCACCGTCCATTCACATGTCTTCAGTGGCCAATCACTGCGCAGCTGAGAGGGTTCAGACACTTCCTGTCATGCTCCAGTTCATCAGTTTATTTGGAGGAAAGCATCAATCAGGCCTACGAGACTGGTTTACTGTCCTTTCCTCACTATTCAGTAGATCTCGCTGCACTTCACGATGCCACAGATGTGTCGTCAGCATGGATCCAAAGGCTGCGAAGTGAGAAACGGACACATCCTCTGATCTGACTGGGCAGAAACACAGCTGCCTAGGACATGTTATTTCTACCGAGTAATCACGTGCATTTGCGTGTGTGCCAGCATCCTCTGCACAATAAAAAGATTGATCAAAGTGCCCACTCTTTCGTGAGTACCTATTCACCAACAAGTGCTTATGGTAATGCGTTCTCCATTTAATTCGAACGTCCACTCCAGACCGAGGCTGTAGGCCGACATGCCAGGACACTGCCCCGTGTGCATGCATGCACGTGTGATTAAATAAATCACGGAACAAGGAGCACATTTCAAACTAACTGCGGCCATGCTGCCGCTCATTACGCTGAGCTGATGTTTAGTCTCTCAGCACTGAAGCATATGCAGCCACACATAATTCCTTCTTGTCGCTCTCTCACTGCACAGCATTTTATCTGAGAGGGTTTTTTTTTATCCGGGCCTTCGGATTTTAAAAGCTTTGGTTTTTTTTTAAAAAAAAAAAAAGGGAAGATTTAGATAGCATCACTATAAGCGTCACTCCTGCTTGTGCAACAGGTCTGTCTGGTATTTGCAGGGTGTGGAAGTTAAAATCAAGGGAAAGTTTAAAAAATTTGAATGTAAAGAGCATACTTAAGTGGGCAAAGAACCTCCGAACGCATTCCACAGACATGAACAACCCAACTCAATAAACGCACACATTCCTCGCTGGCATACGGAGCACTCCGTTAGGGTTCACAGCGATAAAGTTTGCACGCTGTTTGCCTGCCAGCTGGGTAAACTGTGCACCATTGTTGTGGCGTATGGGTTAACACATCGCTCTGGAACGCGCAAAGAATGACTTGATCGACTGCTCCCACAGCCATCAACTCACATATCAGTCAAACATGTGACTCTGTCCACTGGAAGATCAAACTAAGGGTGCATTCTCACCCAGTTTTTATCAGTTTTCATCAGAGTGAAAGCGATTTTTTTTTTTATTATTCATTTTAGCAAGTCCAGTGAAAAGATTTGATGATTAGGCTGAGTTTTACTCACAAGACTCTTTCATTAACTGATCAGAAATATGATAAAAATGAAAGCGTTGGTCCTAAATAATATATAAATCATTAAATGATAGGATTCAATCATTTGAAATCATCAGCATTGTTTTAACTGTATGGGTTTTTTGTGTTCTTTGGCCTAGGTATGTAGAATACATGGTAATTCTACAGCTTTCCTCTAGTGTTTATTTTGTGTTTTGGGACACACTCCTGGTCCACTTCCAGGGGTTGGGGCAAGTCAGTGTTAAATCTAGTTCTCATTGAAATAAAAAGACACACAGGTGATGATAGTCTACAGCAGAGACAAGCACTTTGTGCACAGCTGACCAACACATGAGGGTTTAGGTCAAATGCACTAAATACTAAAATGTGAAAGCATCCGAAAGCTCACAGCTTACTATACTGTAAGGTTGACGAATAACACATCGATCAGCTTGTCCACTGGACAAGTGAATACTCCAATGAACCTGCCTAATCCAATGGTTTGGTTCCTCACAAACTTAATCAACTTGGCTAAAAATTAGTAGCTAATAATTCATATCAAAACTAGAAGCTACGAATCCGGACAATGCCACAACCAGGAGCCAGGAGAGCAAAACTGGTCATGTGTTCTGGGTGGGAGGGATGGCATACACTCTCTCACCCCTCACTCACAGCAGAACTAGCCAATCCTGGCCACGTGTGTGCTCGGGTATGCGGAAGAGGGTAAATATCACTATCTAATGACTGTTTCTTGCTGCGCTGTGATGCTCCAAGAGCAGCAGTTTGTCTCAGTGAAAGCAGTTTAGTCTTCACCCTCCCCAGGTGGTAAGGAATTGCATAGCCATGATGTTTCTAATGTAGCATGACATGTCTTGCTAAAATGTTTTTATTGTGTATTGTATACAGTATGTATAGGATTGTCTAGGCATGTAAAATTTTAAAGGCTGTAATTAGTAGTACGTTTCACAGCAACTTAGTAAACATATATCATTTTAAAAGTTCTTTATATACAGTATGTCATGATCGTAGGCATGTAACCTGCTTGTCCAGGCTCCAGGGCTGGTTATGTGTCCGCTGTTGGTCCATCTTCTGTACCGTCAAATTAAAGACTTAACAATTTCTGATTTTTCTGTCTGCAGTTTCTCCTTTCTATTTCTATATCCTACATATCTACAGTTCATCACAGTAACTCGGTTATCAAAAACGGTACAGGACAGATAACCAACAGCTATTTGCTGAAGCCCTGACTTTCCAGTACATTCAATACATCAGACATGTTACAAAAAAATTCAAGAAATGGAAGCCTGACCGAAACCTTCAAGAAGTTCAAGATGCATTTTGTAGTTTCGCTGCCATCTGCTGCAACTGCATCACAACAGTCTTACCCTTTCCCAACTGCCCCTACCGTCTCACCACTCACCCCACCTTACATCACTCAAATCACTCTACCCTACTCACTAATGGCTGTTCCTATCTTTTGTGTACTGTCAGTTGCCAAGGTTTCTCAAAAAAATAAATAAATAAAATAAGATTTTGTTTAAAGCAAAATAGAACAAGGAAAACACCAGCTACCACTTCAAGCCTGTAGCAGTCCCATGAGTCTCAATGACTAGCTCAGGAGTGGCAAGAAAGAGCAAATACTGAATGCGGAACCAAAACATGGTTTAAAACAAAAAAAAAAACACGCCATCACCACTCACTCTTAGGCCTAGTCCACACATACGCGGGTATTTTTTAAAACGTAGCTTTTTCTATGCCTTTCTATGCATAATAGAACATAAGTAAAGGAAAACCTCCGCGTTAAAAAGTACCGGTGAACGTCTGGACTAGGCCTTAGTAGTATTTGCCAAATCACTTTCACATTTGCATAAAGTTAAAAGGCAGAAAAGGTGCACTGATCACATGATCACGCTCTTCCCTGGACGGCAGGTCACCTTTACCAAAATGAAATTCATCTGCACTTATGTAATGCCCTTTTTAAAAACCATCAAAAACAAGTTCTTCAGTAGCTTTTAGTCGTACATATGGTGCAAGAGAGAGAGGGTGCTGAAGAAGCATTTCAGCTGACTTTGGAAATCTATCTTCACTAAAAATGACACCCCAGGCACCACTATGGAGCTTATGGTCTTTCAACCGATCACTTACAAAGTTCACATCATTGTTCATTCGAGCTATCCAGCTTTTGGATAACAAGGTGACCAACCTTGGTGCGGTCTCCTGAGCTCATCCTCACGACTTGTGCACCAGTACTCAGCAGCAGCTGCTACTACTAGTGCCAGTTTGATGTTTTTATAGTCGCACAGAGCCAAAAAAAATACACGTATACCATTTCTACATAGTGTGTACACTGTCAGCTGTTCTATGCATACTGGCACAGGTTATTGTTTCCTGTTTTGAACGCCGTGCTGGTAACAGCACAATGGAACAGACTGTAGAAAAAAAAAAGAAAAGAAAAAAAAAAGAGAACTTAACTCTTTGACTCGTTAACCTCAATTTTCTCTGACGCCGCCCACCTCGCCCACTGTCTATGTAGTATAATGAGGACTTCCAGCTACAGTGTTGCTTTGCTGCCAGTGTGAAAATGGGGCAAGGCTGAGCAGCACTGGAAAAAACTAGCGGGATTCAACGCATACACTTCTGCAAAGTTCTCATCTACAAAAGGTATAGAAACATTTTAGAACCACTTTCAATATTTTCAATACAATGTCTGCATCATTCCCACAGAGAAAGACGGACACTGTTGTCATCATCGCACTGCGTCACGCAACAGCTTGTGGCAGAACTAAAAACCAACATTAATAACGTTACCTTACTTAAGCTTTGAACGGTCAAAGACTTGGTACCGCATAGACGTGTTTGGCACGCAAGCGACCTTGTTCTGGTCCTGGCTGGTGAGGAGGCCCCCTCTTGGATACCAAAGCACAACCACAGGGTGTATTTTGGGAGAAAGCTCAGGCCTTCGAGGAGAAATTCCAAGCAGCTGGAGAGGATTTTGCTAAGTTAAAAGAGATGCTGTCTTGCAAGCTAAGCTGTGCAACTGAAGCTGGTTTTCCTCTACATTTAAAAAATCATTTCCTTTTCAATCTGGAAACGCGCCGCAAGATAACGCTTCCTCTTATTGTGTTTCCAAAGTACTCGATCGATGTACTGATATTGGGCCACATATGACGAGCATCCTGTCTCGTTATTATGTGTACTACCTCCGCATTAATAATGTTTATTATGTACAATATGTGTATCAGGATATTTAAGACTACAAGACATTCCTGATTACTGATGAATCTGTTTAGCACGCACTGCTTCGGCTGATTAAAATCACTATGCGACATCAACAATGTGCCCAAATCTCAGAAAACAATGCAGCCTGTAATAGAATCTTTCCAGTTTAACTGCAACCAGAAGAAGAAGAGATAAAGGGTGCAGTGAAAAAAATGTGATGAGTCACACAGCAGCTTCGGGAACACGGCAAGCTCGGTAGACACAGACAAGACACTGTGCTTCTTCATGCAGTGCAAGGAGTTCGACACATATTGTTTCCAATATAAAGCGCCAAGTGAGACGAATAAGCTGTTCGTGTTTTTCGGCTCCAAGACGGAAGCTGTATAGTGGCGCTCCAGATAATTGATCCTAACCAACAGACAGAGAGACCGACGGAGAGACAGGGGCGACCGACTCCCACCCTGTTCTGCGGCTCATGAGAGACATGGCTTCACCATGAGTCAGCAGTACAGATTCTCAGCCTACAGAAGCAAGCTCTGCATCTCCGCTGTGCAACGCAGCTGACATTTCAGGTCAATAAAAAGACTACGCGCAATTGCGCAGCTCTAAAAGAAAAGCATCCATTCATCCTCAGTAACCGCTTGGATGGGATGAGATGACAATCTATTGCAGGGCGCCATGCAATTCACACATAGGGGCTATTTAGTGTAGCCAGATTATCTCATGGTTTGTTTTTGAGAGGTCAGAGGAAACCCATGACGACACACGGAGAACATGCACAACACCACGCAGATCAGAGCTCAGAATCAAACCTAACCAAAAGCTCGGTTTCTAGGAGAAGTTGGATTTGGTTCTGGAGAGTGGCCTACGCGGACTGACTGGCATTTTCTTTCTAAACTAGCCACCACAATCCAAGCAGGTTGTTCAAGCCTACACGTAATAATGTACGCACGTATTACAGAATTATTACAGTATGAAACACTTTCTCTCACTATTTTACTCAGACCTGAAAAACCCATTCAAGCAAAAACAGTTTGTGTAAGAGCCATGCGGGAGTCAGGCCTTAACTGCAAAGTCTGCTGCTGGGAACATTATTAACTTGCACGAAGAATATTTTTTGGATTATGAGAATATACTGCTGTCTTTACTTCCAAAAAAAACTGTATTTTAACAGATACATGCTGTAAACAATGTGTTGTGTTTGGCTCTGTCTTTGATCTTTCGACAACAACAACAAAGGCACAGGTTTGGATAAATAATGACGTAATGCTGCAGATGTGTGTGTGTGTGTGGGGGGGGGGGTGAATCGCAAAAATGCAAAAGCATTGTTTATTTTCATAATCACTAATGAAGCAGGCTTTATTCATTTGCTAAATAACGATTTTTCTTTTGGTTACTTCCTTTTCATTTCTGCATATTCAACTTGACACAGTTCAGTTCTGTAAATTTGCTCAATCATCAGATATAAAGGAAATGAAAAAGTTACTCAAATACGGTCCTTGTATAATGTAATATATTGAAGTCCAGAATGACAAATTAATGATATAACCTTAAGAATTAAGCAATAATATGATATGATGTGATGTTTTGGTGATACTGCCGCTTCTACTAAACCTCACCCAGAACCACCCAACTGACAGACATGTACTGTTCCTTATCCTTGTACTGTGCTGAGCTTCCTGCAATAACAATACAGTCGTCCCCATGAGCTCAATAATGCATAATAATCTATATATACTTACAGATGTACATTCGGTGTCTTTATACTGCACCGCCACCCTCTTATTTCTCACTCAGAGGAAATTCTTTCCTTTCTGTGCAAAGTCCTTTTTCCTGGAGTGCATGAGGTAAGAGGTCTGAGCTACATAACCACACCTACCCACAGACACACAGACACACACACACACTCACCCATGCGCATACCCAAAAGCCCTGCAGAGGCTGTGTCTGTGTCTACAACAAAACAAAGCCATGCTCTTTCCAAAGCCTAAGCTATGCCTATAGTTTACTGTGTATTATCTGGTACATTTAGCACTGCAGCTGTGCCAGGCTTTACACTGTGTCAGATCCGACCAAGGTAAGCTGGGGTTGCATTCAAACATAGAAACTAGATGCCTATTGTTTAGAAGCCATCTCAGTTCTGTTTAATCAGATTCCAATGTCATTAAACTGGTGTGTCAGCTGCTGGAGGGACAAAACCCACAAGCACTGATCAAACGCAAGTCGCTCATGTATTTATCTCCATCATTGATGTAACTGGCTATTCCTGTCCTTTACACTAGTAGGGTGATTTAGCACGTAGAGTGATAGATAGATCAACAGACAGAAATACATATGGACACAGCCACGAGGGCAGACAGACTGTTGGACACAAGCAGACAGAAGGGCAAACTGAGGGGCAGGCAGGTGGAGAGAGGCAGGCAGGCAGGCAGGCAGACAGGCAGGCAGACAGGCAGGCAAAGAGGCAGAGAGGCAGGCAGAGAGGCAGGGAGGCAGGCAGAAAAAGAGGCAGAGAGGCAGGCAGGCAGGCAGAGAGGCAGGGAGGCAGGCAGAAAAAGAGGCAGAGAGGCAGGCAGGCAGAGAGGCAGGCAGGCA
>JAQQZR010000033.1:21049485-21069650 GCA_030068235.1 Notoglanidium macrostoma
TCAAAAGGGATCCCATCCTCATTTGGGTCACACTGTATAGTTCAATTACAACTAATACACTTAATACTAGGGTCAAGGGTTTTTACTTTTTACATTATTTTAATCCATTTTTTTAAGCCATTAAATATATGAATGATGCCAAACTGCATAGCTTGGGAACAGAGGAACTGACTACCCAGGGCCCACGTGTGGACTAAAAATTTGCATTTTAAAGACATGGGCAGTAAGCCTACAATGACTGCACCTGCACAGAGTCCAGAAATTCAGGGAAGACATCTTTGTTTCAATATAGGCCATTAACATCTTGTGCTTTTATACACAAGTTGATGTTAACAACAACTGCATGCACTAGATTTTAGTTATCTTTGCAATACCCCACTGTCCTCATATACATCACATTTCCTCCCAAATATTTTCTGTATATATATTTTTGTAAAGTCCTCATATTAGAACAATTGGTTATTACCCTTTTCATACAGCTTTATAGTTTAGGTCTCAGGAGTGTACATTTGCCTTTGTATTCGTTATGAAAGTGAAAGTTTAATTTTCTCTTTCATAAAGAGCTTATAAATTACCTACAAGCTATCTGTCTTAGTTTTAATACTGAATGTTAATAAAGTGATTGAGTGTAAATGTAAGCTACACATTTGCTTGACCTTTTCTGAAGGCACTATTAAGCACTGTATTACTGATGAATAGTGATTGTTTGTATCAGCCGTTCCATATCATGTCTCACAGTTACAGGTAGGCTATTTCTAATCCATCTGACCTGGAAACAAATAACATTGTGCTGATATACCATATAATTCAGGTTAAATGCAGTTTGAGATGGTTTGTACTTAGTTTAAGGTTTTAAAACATGATTGAATATGGTGGCAATGTGGGCGTGTAAAACTGAAATATAGAAGTCTTATGTTACTGGGGCGATGGCATCACCTTGGAATTCCCCTTAACGTGAGCACTGTTCCGTTCTCACTCTCATATGAACAATGAATTTCATTTAAAATTTGTCACAAGTTAATAGCACTTCCATCTATCCATTATCTGTACTGCTTATCTGTCAGGGTTGCGTGGAACAATCCCAGCTGACTTAGGGGCGAGACGCAGGGTACACCCTGGGAAAACAAAGAGACAAATTGTCATTTGAATAGCATTTGTTTCCCCAAACTGAAATTTAACAATGGCCAGCTTCGGATGGCCACTGGAGTGGTCAGTGATATTTCAGCCCAGCCCTTGTACCCATGTATGGACCTTTTCATGTACACCATCCTAGAGTACTTTTGGTATCTCCTTTCAAGGGTCTGCTTCTCAAAATGATTTAATAATAAGAGTTAATAGTAAAGAATGCCCTGTTCATAAAATATGAAATTTGACCCTTCATTTTTTTTTTAAACGTCTTGCAAATTAGGAAACTGTAGGAATATATTTTAAAAATTTGTAAATATCTAAAGAATGATAACTGAGTAATGAATTCATGACCATCTGATCAGTAATCCGGAGCCAGTCACCACTGCCCCTACCTTGCAGCTATTTGGGCTGAGACAGAGTGAGATTGCAGCCCAAAATATTGGAATCTGAACTGATTCTGTGCCTGCAAAGAGGTTTCAGCTATTATATTTTTGCAAAGACATGGTTTTTAAATAGGGCAATCCAGGCTGTAAAAAAGGGCTGTTAAAGTGGGAAGTACTGCATAACACAGGTTAAAGTTCATTCACAAGGACCCAACAGTGGCACTGCTAAGATTTGACCTCTCATCCTTCTGATCACTACAGCAATACTTTACCACTATCACTGAATGCCTCACCTGCTCACGAAGTGTAAGCTCAACAACCCTGCAGAGGAAACTATTTTCTGCCAGACTTGAAATGAGTTTGACAAAATTAGCTTTATAAAAATCCTTAACCTCAGATATTTGAATCAACATATGTAATGTTTTGATCATCAGTGTCAGTGGGAGGTTACTTAAATATTCACATGCTGCTTAATGCAAATGGAATATATCACTGATTAATTTAGCTGAATATGAAAAAATTAATTTATTGATTATGATGGACTAATGGTTTTGAATCAAGGCTTCTGATAGATGCTTTCTTGAGCTCTCAAGATTATAAACTGAATAAATTAAATATATTGGATTAGAGCAAAACAGTAAAATAAGATTGTGTACAGCCTATCCATAATGAAGAAAATTAGTGTGGGTTCTCACCATTAGTGATGAAATATCGCCACCTGGTGGCTATAGTGTTGTCCCTGCTGCTTTCATGCTCCTGGTATTTAATGCTTGTTATAATCCCTTGATCACCAAATGGTGGTCCTGACTGAGTTTCTTGCCCTTAAACATTAAACACATTTTTTCTAGTTGAATTAAATTAATGTAGAATCTGTAGAAAGGGCAAAGTACTGAACTTCTGTTTACCATCAAAACCTATTGAGGTTTATATAACACTTTTTTTTTTCTTCTTTTTTTTTTTTTTACACAAATAATTAGTTTTATAAAATAAAATTAATTCACAGCTCTAATCGGTAATTAGAATCGACCAAATTTATATTCCTCCATCATCACACAATGCTACCAGTTTTTAATATCACATATGGGCAATTTAGATTAGACAGTTGACCCAATCTGCATGTCTTGAGGCTCATTCAGGTTAATTCTTTCTGTGAGGCAACAGTGCTAACCACTGCACCACCCACTGTCATTATGTATATTAATCATATCTATTTATAATATCGCATGTGTGCCCTGCTGCTGATATGCCAGGTATGTAACACTAGCCTATTTGCCCCAATTATGCAGTTTCTCTCTGTTACATGTGATTAATTTAATTATAGCTGCATTTATGCATCCCTGTTAAATAAATAAATAAATAAATAAGCAAGCCATGGTTTGGCTGCAATAAGTTTTCCCTGCAATTTCTGTCTGGGGCCTAAATTACAGCTGTTCCTGCATGATTTTGTCTATGTGTCTATATGATATGGTTTTATTAAACCATAATTTACTGTAAATAAGAAGCCATGAGAATTGATTTGCTTGAGCAAGGACATCCTCCATAAATTCAGTTGTTTAATTTAATCAGCATACACAATGACCTGCATTGGGTGGAATATCTCAAAATTAATAGCCAATAAAATTGCACATCATATTTATACTTGAAGACCATGTCATGAGAGTACAAATTATTCCTATTTCATGTTTAAAATATTCCTATTACTCCTATTGCTATTTTTCAAAATCAAATAGAAGTGACAATGGAGTTGAAAGTAATTGTGGAGCTGTAACAGAAGGATTCTGACAACCTGAACTAGAGTTCTGGGTGGTTTCGGCTTTGCAGCAGAATGCAAAAATTTTAATGTTTTTGAACTTCAGGTCCAAATGTAGGGTGTCCTTGTTTGTAATAGGAATTATTCATCAATATCAATGAATTAAAATAATGAACAAAATATTTGTTAGAGCTTTGTGTAGGATAATTGTATTTGTAGTTAAAAGGGCTGATGAAGAGATGTTCAGGAAATTGGGAGTTGCATAATAATATTCATTCATTCATTCATTTTCTATACTGCTTATCTATTGTAGGTCATAGGGAAGCTGGAGCCAAACCTAGGTGACTTTGCACCCTGGAGAGGTTGCCAATCCATCTCGGGGTTAACACAGAGACGAACAGCCATTCACACTCACATTCACACCTACGGACAATTTAGAGTAGCCACTTGACCTAATCCGCCTGTCTTTGGACGGTTGGAGGAAACTGGAGGAACCGAAGAAAACCTTGGAGATCTCGCAAACTCCGCACAGAAAAGCCCCCTTGGTCAATCCAGGGACCGAAACTGGGACCTTTTTGCTGTGAGGTGACAGTGCTAAAGTTTACACCACCATGCCACCCTGAAAATTAATAATTATTCTAAATATTATTTATTATAATAATAATAATAATAATAATTATTATTATTATTATTATTATTATTTATTATTATTATTATTATTTATTATATTATATATTATATATAATATATAATATAATATATATTATATAATATTATATTATAAATTATTGTATTATCATTTAATAAAATAAATAATACAGATTGTACAGATGACAGTGCCTCTACCGAGGTGAACATGCCTTATGCACCAGAGGAAAGGAAATACTCTCTTGGACGGAGCTAGTAGGAAGAAACCTTGGGAGGAAATGAGGATAGCATGTGGTTATGACTCATTTGAGTGGGGGTAATAGTATAAGTTTTGTAGTGACTTCATTTCTTTATCAGGTCAAAGTATAAATTTCAGTTGTAGTAGTGTATGGTTGACTTCTTTCTTTGTGGGATTTGAAAGCGCAAGACAACGTAATAGCTTATGTTGCAGAGAGGAGAGAGCAGGAAAAGTGGCAAGTTTTGAGGGATTGGTGTGAATAAGGGAAAGACTTGAGATGATTAGGGAAGGGGAATGGGAGGAGTGAAGAGGGATAGGATGTGTGAATAGATGAATATGAGGAGGAGACTGGGATGAGTGAAGAAGGAGGAGTGCTTTAGGAAGGGTGAATAGAGTTGGGATGTGTGAGAAATGGGTTAAGATGAATGGGGGGAGTAATTGGGATGAGTTGGAGGATGGGATTGCGATGAGTGAAGGAGGTTGGGGTATTTGAGGGACATGGTTGGCTGAATGAATGAGGGGATTGAAATTAGTGAAGTGGAATATTGAAGAGTGAGGGAGGACATTGGGATGAATTGAGGGAGAAGATTGGGATAGATGAAGGAGGATGGGATGGGTGAAGAGGAAAGGAGATGTGAGTAAGGACTTGGGATAAATAAGGGGAAGGGTTAAATGAATGGGGAGGGGATTGAAATGTGACGAAAGATAAGATAGTTAAGGGTGGGAATGGGATGTATAGGAGAAAGGTTTAATGAATGACAGAGGGGATTGGGGTAACTGTGGAGGGGATGGGGATGAGTGAAATGGGACGGACTGTGATACTAGAGGCCCAGCGTTGCTTACCATTTGAGAGTGGTTTGTGTCTAGAGCAATCAAGGGGAATTCCCTTATCCTTTAAACTTGCTTGATGCCTTGCTCTGAAATCCTTGAAAAGCACATACATTATATCATAATACATTAAATGTGAGAATTTGAATAGCCTCACTGTTATGGGACAGGCAGTCATACGTTAGACAACTGGCTTCATTCTTGTTTTGTTTTTTTTCTTGTAAACTTTCAAAACCCAGATCTTTAAGTTGAAGCTTCTTAGGCCCATTTTAGTTTCAAAAAGCCTGTTAATATCTTGTCTGCATTTTCTTTCTCCAGATCGTTGTCAACAGTAGCACCCTTCAATCTACGCAATAAGAAGAAGGCAGGTATGCTATATGGCTGGTGCTCTTTTCATGATTTGAAATCCTCTTCTTCCAATCACAGAAGCCTTCAACAAAACCATGCGTCTTGCGTGAAAAGACTTTACAGGTCAAATAAAACGCATTTCCTTTCGATGGAGGAAAAAAATATCAACCAATATTTTAAAATGGTCTGTCCATTTGGTAAACACTTACTGTCGTCATACTGTCTATAATAATTCTCCATAGTAATGGATCTGATGTTTTATCGAACCAGTCATCTATGTCCTCTTTAAACTCTGTCTGGGACTAAGGGTAGCATAAGTGATGATCTTGGCCAGTAAGAGATGATGGCAGAACTGAGATGCTAATTTTAGCTTCTTTTGAAGCAGTTAACTCAGAATGTCGTAGCAAAGTTGATTAGGAAACATTTGACGAGACTCACCTAGGATTAGTCTCAGTGCACTGCTATTGCTCATAGCTCACTTGTAAATACAACATCAGCAGGTGTTCAAGTGCTATTTTCATGCAGGAGAATTGATATTTTTCCAGTTTCCAGCACTACTTGAGGACAGCATTTCATTAGTACCGTATACATGAACAATTTTAGTAATATTTCAGTAAAAGTACTGAAGTTGTGAAAATGAATATTATCTCAATTTAAAGTAAGAAAAACAGTACGGCATTTCAATTTCATTTGGTTTATTGAAAGAAATATGTTAAATTTTTATAAATTCAACCTTATGCTTCACACAATCAGGACCTGTAGCTTAGCTTTCTGGAGTGATCTGATATGGACTAAGAGACTACATGGATGCCCCCCAATATTGTCTGGCTGCAATTCCGTGATTTATAATGTCAAAATCTCTCCACCAACATTGTTACAGTAGTTTTCAATATCACAATGTCCATTCTTCCATGAGCTGGAAGTAAATGAAATCACTCTGGCAAGTGACCTGGAAGTACAGTGCATCTGTCTACACATTCAAAATTCAACAGCGAGTCAGCTGCCTTTGCGCCTCTATCCTTTGAGTGCAGCATGCAAATAAAATGTGCACAAAGGTAAATTTGCCTTGTATTATATAATCACCATCAGTGTCATTTTCATTATAATTAATATTAACATTATCAACATCATTAATTATGTTTAAAAAATCAAACATATATATTTTCGTCTACAGCTTTTTTCTGCATTTCAAAGCATGCCAAGGAAATGACAGATTCTGCATAGTGCCGGCTATATGAGTGCCAAGAATCGATTCCTTTACAAGACTCTCCTATGTACAGTACATGAGAGGGAGAAAAAGAGCAATCCAGTGTAAATACATTACCAAAATAAATTAAAACCAAGACTAAAAAATATATACATACCTAACAGTTGTTGGAGAAGTAGATATGTGAAAAAAAAAAAATCTCTATTTACATCTTGCAAGGTAGGGGGATCTGTAAAGTGCACAGCAGTACACTAAACAAATAACAAAATACAAGGATTGTGGGTACATAATAGAGGATGCCACAAGCTTACACTAGAACACAAGATGGTGCCACACACAGATGACGGTTATGTTGATAATATGGTCATAAATGGTTTTCCCATCATGAATAAATTTTGAATATTGAATTCCAGTGATGTATATGCTGCATTGTCTGTATATCTAAACATTGTTAAAGAGTTTGCGTTACCCGGAGAATAATCCGATGAAAGCTAGAAAACCATTTCCTCCCAAGAAAGCAAGCTATCTGAAGTTTGTGAGTTTTCCTAACAGCACTCACTCTGTAAAATACATTCAGAATTTGACACACAACTCTCACACAAAGTCAAACCATGTTGTTGAAGAGAAAAATCAGTGCCAATGCAGTTGTTGCTTTGGTTGCTCTCTAAAGTGCAGCGTTCAGAAACACGAAGACCCAGTTGCACTGGAGTGGTTGCTCTAATCACATGGAGGTCAGCTATAGTTAAATACACTGGGAGCAGTATTCAAAAACATTTTGTGCTAATACAAGATTAACGACGTACACTTGTTTAGAGCCAATGAGTAGAAATTACTCTTGCTGCACTTGAATCACTGTCAGCTCCTTTTTAACAGCTGTGTGCTGAATGAAAGAGAATGTGATCTGGAATCTCTAACATGTTCTCCTCATTTGTCATCCCATATAATTATAATAACCTAAAGATATTAGAAAACGGTGTAGAAGATTGTTGGTGACAATCGGCAACTCTGATTTCGGCTCCATTTCGTAACGTTTGTGAGAAAATATTTGTCATCTCTTGGAAAATTATGGTATTATTTGGTATCTATAAAAACCAATTTACAATTCAAACATTAATAATAACAGCCCACTCACCATAGTGCCTTTTTTTCCAGACAGTGTTACTGTATATGGATGCTTTCCAGTAGCATGCAGCACGATAGTTCCCAGAGCAAAATGTTCTGCTACCTGAAGAATCTTTTGCAGCAATCTTCATCTTGATGGAGCTGCTAAGCTTATTTTTTAATATGCTATACAGTGCATGTCAATTGCTGTACTGTATGCAATTCAATTAACTTCACTGCATATCTCACACACATACACATATACACATATATTTGAGTAAAGCAACTAATTGTTTTTCTGCAGTCTTATGCCAAAAGAGAAATATATTAATGTGAGGTTATGGGCTCTAGGGTTAAGTATTGCTAATAAACCAGGACATTCCTAATAAATATAAGTATAAAACCCAATTTTGAAAATTTGAAACTTTAGCTAATGCAAACTTGGACAAACATTTGAACATCACCTGACATCATGCATGGTTTAATACAGACATACTTATTATGCTTACTTTATCAATGAAGCCACACTATAACCTGCAATGCACAAAAAGTTGATATGTTCAGTTACGACATGGCTTTAGACACATTCAATTCCACCCTAATGCAAACCAGCCGATCCAGTATGTACTCGCTTTCCAATATGCCTTCAACCACAGACATGAAGGGAGAAAGAGGCAGAACGACAGGACAGAATAGACAGATCACATGAGGAGTTTCTGTTAGGCCAGCTAACACTAGAAAAGGTTAGGAAGTCTTTTAGTAATTTTTTTTTTCCTTTTGTTGTTTTTTAACTTTGGAAGCGCTGCGGACATGATATAGATAAAGATTCTGCAAAATTTCAGTGCAAGACATGATGGCTACTTAGATTATTATTTTCATTATTATTCATATATATTAATCCAATACTGGATAACAGTAGTAAAGGGACAATTTGAACATGGACGCAGTCCTTTGGGTGGATCCCGCTTTTTTAACAAAAGCCAGAAAAGGTGAACAAAGTTCGACACCCTTCCTCACCTGCACTGTTCCTCATGTTTATTTTAATGTCAGCTTGCTAATGTGTCCATCAATCTTCAGGACATTTAGAGAACAGATTTTAAAAAGGGCCTCCATCCTCGAGCTGCACTCTGTAGATTATGGTCTTTAAGTCCTGTAGGTTCGGACAGTGACAGTCCTCCTCCAGCTCCAGCATGTGCACGTGTCTCATGTCATCCCTCCTTTCACAACCCTAACTCAGTGCAATAACAGGAATGAAGGGAAGAGACCCTCCCAGCCTCATGAGACACGTGAGGAAGAGAGAGACTGAACGACTGAGAAACAGTGAAAGAGGCAGGAAAATGAGGACCCTAGGGTTTGCGTTTGCTCTCTTCATTCGTTGTTTCCTCGTCCTTCCTCTTTCTCTCCCTCCCTAGCTCCCGGGATCAGAGCTGTGTCTTTGCGGTGTCCGTGAGTCCAGAGGTGTTTGCGGTTCCTGGAGGGAGAAACGCCGCTGTGTGTTGGGGTCTGGAGGCTCAGCGTTGTGGTCCGGGCTGGACAGAGCCTGCAGGGGGGCAGCTCCTGGGCTAAGTAAGGGCTCCGTCATGAAGTGGAGAGACTCGCCCGACTTGGCAGGGAAGTCCTCAAAGTCCTGTGCGTCCAGAATCTGGATAGTGCAGACACGATGCAGGAATTGACAATTTAAAGCTGATCATAAATCAAGTCTAAATTTACTGTCATCCCATTCATATAGACCTAGTGGACAATTTATTAGCTAAACCTGTTTTATACCAAAACTCACTGGCCATTTTATTACAAAAAAACCTTATGAAAAAAACAAAAATATAGGGGCATGTTTTCGGTGTACAATTCCTGACTGTAACCCATTTGTTGCCATGCACAACATATCACACCCTCTCTACAGCCCAAAAGAAACTGACTGGGTTGTCTTGATTCAGAGTTTGCGAGGTGGTAGGAACTCCGGATACACAAATATATGAGCACAAGCCTTGAAAAAGTGAGTTTGTCATAATACGTCCTCTTTAAAAAAAATATTTTTCATACTTTTTTATGATATTGTAAGGGACATTCCATGCAGAACTACATAAAATGCAAACACAGCACAGTACTGTAAACATAAAAACCATAATGGGTTATGGATATATGTGTATAATTAAGAATATGATTTCTTTCAAAATAGGCACATTTTCACGTTGTAACTTTTAGAATAAGGCTTGGATGAGATTCCTGCTCAAGGATAACACATGTATGCTATGCCACTGCATATCTTAGTTTTTGTATCTGGGCAGATCTGTACCTGTGAAAGTGAGGATAGTCTCTCAGACTCCAAAGGTGTGACAGTCTGGATGAGTGACTCGTCAGGACCCAGGCTTGAGCTGAGGTACAGTGATATCTGGGGAGGTGAGGACACTGTGCTGTAGGCTGGAGGCACCATCGTCATCTGCCTCTGGAGCAATTGCATAATTGCACTGATGTCTGTGGACATACGGGTCTCCAACCTGGAGAATACATAAACACCCACTTTTGACAATTATTTTCTACCTAAACTAGTTCTAAGATGTGGCTAGTAGCGGAATAGGGATGTAACTGCATATGAATACATTATTTAAATTGAACAGGTAATGTGTTCTAAATGGATACAAATACATATATAAATAGGAGAAAAAGAGCAAACTATTCATGGTTGTCTTTTTTAGAAAATGTCCAGAAAGCTTCACAGGACGTCTGGTTGAGAATAGAGGTGTGTGCAGGACTGGGATCCAGTGGGATGCAACGAAAGTCATGCGAGGTTTTTACTTTCATGTGAGCATGAACGAGCGGTCAGATGTGAATCTTATGGGAAGAAAGAAAGACTGCCATGAAAGTGATGGCATTTCTACGTCTGGGGTTTTTTCCCTCAATGTTTTGGGGAACATATTGGTAGGGTTCATATTTAATTACAACACAACACAACACAACACAACACAACCCAAAACAAAACCTTCTGGCTTAGGTCATACAAATTTCGGGATTTAATGCAACTTGGGATATTTGAAACACTTAACAGATACAGATAGCATCCTTGTGTTACACCCCTGGTGGGGAAATAAATAATTCCCTCAGATGTCTCCAAAACAGTTTAGACCATGAGCAATATTAATATTCATGACATCTTTTAATGGGCACATTGTACTGTATTCATGTCAGCAGTACATCTTACTGGTGTCTTTTTCAGTACTAAGCTTATTCTGATGATTTGAATATAACACTTTCCACAAATCTAGATGCCAATTGCAGGAATAATGCCATTTAATTATAGTGCAATGAGACATAGAGCTGTATATCAGCACTACCTCGACATAACACACCTGATGATCAAAATACAGAAAAACCACTGAATGAGTAGCTGTGTCCAAACCATTGACTGGTACTGTATAAGAACGTGAGAATTGAGTCATATTTTGATCTGTGACATTAAGATGTACTGTGTACATGTATTGTGATAATAAGATGTATTGTGCATGTAATTTCTGGGACAAATTCTATGTATAGAGCAATATAGAGCAACTGTGAGGTAGCATGAATGCATATTATGCTAATTCGAACCTACTTGTCACAGTCCGTGATTCCACAATATCCTCTTTATGTCTTGACTGCCATAGCAACAGTATTATGTATTTGCTGTTTTTGTATAAGTTGTTTGTCCTTATTGTGCTATTAACTTTGGGTTTCCTTGGTGTGTTTAGAGTTTCTTTGCCTAATTATCACTCGCATTAGCCGATGTATGTGTGCCTGCATGTGTTTGTGAGTATGTGTGTCTGGGGTGGCGAGAGGGAGTGTTAGTTCTGCGCCTCTGACCTGTTGAGTTGTGTCTGCAGCATGTCAAGCCTGTTCTCCAGTTGGCTCTGCTGCTGTCTTGAGATGCTGTGTAATGGGGTGTTGTGCTGAGGTGGAGGTGATGGGAGATTACAGCGGGGCACCTCCTGATACTGGCGACCCCGACTCTCACCCCAGAAACTAAAGATGTTGGACACACCTGAGAGTGCACCTGAGGGAGTGAAAATGATATAAAGTCAGAAAGTAGAAATAGACTGAATGTACTTCTGTACATGTTACTGTACATAAATCTTACTCTATGTACGGTACGTTAATGTTTCTACATTAATTACAGATTCATTATAATTAAGTAAAAAAACAAAACTAAAAATTAAAATCTTGTAGAATAAATGCTGAAAAGACAGAAAACGCGCACAATTTTGTATGCAGCTTTATCTTACCGAAATATCCTTATCTAAGTGCATGACAAGCTCTCAGATGAGGCTATCACAGTTAGGGTGTAGCACAGGAAATGCTGTTATCTCCCTCAGAAGAGGCAATCTCAGATGGGAAGATATGTTTATTTTTCTTTTGTGTCTGTAAGACTGTAGGGTTGATTTCTCTAATGTCCTGATAATGTTTTTTTCCTTATCATTTTTCTATTGTATTTCAGGATAGAATATATTTGTAGAGAAAAGTGCAGCGAGAGAAACATATTCAACTTAAAGTCTATATATCATAATCATTGTTACTGTTTTTGTGTAATTTTTTTTGCCCAACTTCCTAGCTTGGCTTGATCTTACCTGACAGAGCATTGCAGGTGTTGCCTGTTTTAGGATCCGCTTCCCCCTCTGGGTTGTCATTAAAGTTCATAGAAGTGCCTTGGGCTTGAGAGAGCTCCAATAATGTAGTTGGCAGAGTGGAGTGTGTATGAACAAGGTCCTCCTCTTCATCGCCACTGGAGTGGGAAGAGATTGAACTCCGAGGCCCTTCGAAGTCCGGTTTTAGCCCCTCGTTCTGATTACTCCTGGCCTGTTTCCTGTTACGTCGCACTGGCTTCTGGTTCTTCTTGATCTCTCCTGCATCTGCATCATCTTACAAAAGACAGAAACAATACTAGATAAAAACTGATGGCTTACCCACAGAGCGATTTTAAACTTCAAGGCAAAATATGTTAAGCATCATTGCTTTGTGTAACCCTAGCTTTCAAATGTTTGCAAATATCCATTTCATCATTTTTATATTGATCACTATCGCTGCCGACCTCTGAACAATACCTTTTTCTGTTCGCCGTCGGAAGGAGAGCTTTCTTTTACGGAGTTTGTTAAAGCCAGCACAGTCTGAGTCATCGCTGCTTGGAGACCCAGGAATCATATTGGTCTGCGAGAATAAGGCTCATGTCATTATAGTGACACTGTAGCATAATCAACAACTACTGAAAAGATTCACTAGATAAAATGAATACCATTCATAAGAGCACTGCTTTTTAAACTTCCCCACATTCCACATTCACCCATGCTTTTATTATTGTGATCTATAGGCAAGGATTATATAATTGTGCATGCAAACTTTATAACCAAATGTTTGTGGACACCTGACCATCACAGCCATATATGCTTTTGAACACCTCATTCCAGACTTTAGTTCTCCTTTCCTGCTATAATAACCTCTAAACTTCTGGAAAGACTTTCCACTAGATTTTGGAGTGTGGCAGTGGGGAATTGATCATTCAGCCAATAGAGCATTACTGAGGTCAGGCACTGATGTTGGTCGAGGAGGCCTGGGGTGTAGTTAGTGTTCCAGTTCATCCCAAAAGGTGTTCAGTGGGGTTGAGGTCAGGGCTCTGTGCAGGCCATTCTTCCACGCCAACCTTGTCAAGCCATGTCTTCTTGGAGCTCGCTTTGTGCACAGGGGCACTGTTATGCTGGAACATGTCTGGGCCCTATAGATTCAGTGAAGGGAAATGTAATGCTACAGCATACAAATTCCTATATAATTGTGTGCTGCATCAGATTGGGGGTGAAACCACATATGGGTGTGATGGTCAGGTGTCCACAAACTTTTGGCCATATAGTGTATGTACTGTATTAGCATGATCTAGAGAGAGAGAGAGAGAGAGAGAGAGAGAGAGAGAGAGAGAGAGAGAGAGAAAGATCAGAAAAGATAGTAGAGTTGAGTGACTATATTAGGATATTGCTCAGGAGCAATGACTTACATCTCTCAGGTTGAAGGTAATCTCCAGGCTGCTCCAAAAGTGATCTGAGAACTCTGGATACATGTCCAGTACCTCTAGAACATCTTCTCTGTGGATCTTGTGCAAGTCACAGTAGGTAAGAGCCCTGACATCAGCGTTGGACTTGCCTGGTCGGGCATACAGGTTGATAGGCTCACCAAATATATCATTCTTTCCTGTGTAAAATAAAGAATAAAAATCAATGCGTGGAAAAAATGCTAGGTGTATGAACAGTGAAGGTTTTGTTTTTTAGTTCTCTTTAGAAAAGAAAATAGTGATATCTGGTTCTTTATAAATTGGATAGGTACACATTCAGTGATGCAATTTGTGAATTTGTGATTTTTTTTAATCTGCTCTAGCTGATATAAAGGCATGGTAAATTGGGAATTTTCTTTTTATATCCAGCAGATGGCAGTAACATTTTCAAAATAATAAATAAATAAATAGCCCCAACATACTATTGTGCATCTCTCTACACACAGTGATGCAAGTTTTCACAAATCACTTACATCTTAAAAATACATTTCCTGATATTAATATTAATATTGTAGTGCCAGTCAGTTTCATACCACCCAAATATTAAAAGCATAAAATAACTACTGAAGACACAAGTGTTATTCAACTAATTTTCAATCCACATCGGTATGTACCTAAGATGGCCACCACCACATCTCCGCGTAGTATTTCAATAGATCCTCTGGAAATAAAGTAAAGGGCTGAGAGCACATCACCCGCATGGACCAGCGTGTCACCCGGTGGGGCGTGAGTAGTTTTGAATTTCATGGCCAGGGCTCGCAGGCAACCTTTAGTGGCCCCCTTAAAGGCTTTACAGTTCTGCAGGAGCGTACGGTTCAGGTGTAGACATATGTCTGCCTGAAGACACTCCGGGAAGCCTTTCAGTACCTGGAGTGATAGACAGAGAAAGTGAGAGAGAGAAAGAGACTTGAAATGAACACAGAAAACTATTAACAATGGAAATCATTGAACATCATAACTAAGAAACCAGGAACTGTATGCTAAGTGCCTCGCACCAAAAGTCAGCCGAGATTGGCTCCAGCTATGCTGCAACCCGCAATGAAGAAGCGTTACAGATAATGGATGGATGAATGGATATATGCAAAGTTGTTGCGACAGTCACCAGAGTTTACACTAGCATAAGAACATAATTAGGATATACAGTGGATATAAAAATCTAAACACACCTGTTAAAATGGCAGGCTTTTTTTTTTTAAATGCTTTTTGTTTTCAAAAAAAAAAAAAGAAAAAGAAAAACATACAATAACCTGCATAAATGTGCATACGCCTATACTACTACTTTGTTGGAGCACCTTTTGATTTTATTTCACCACACTGGTATCTTTGGTAAGAGTCTATCAGCGTGGCACATGTTGACTTTCTTGCAAAAACATTCTAGCTTTCTGAAATTGTGAGGCCATTTCCTGAGCACATCCCACTTCAGGTCACCCCACAGATTTTTAGATGAATTCAGGTCTGGGCTCTGGCTAGGCCATTCAAAAACATTGATCTTCTTTTGTTTGAGCCTTTACTTGTTGATGTATGCTTTGGGTCAGGGTCGTGCTGAAAGGTGAAATTCCTTTTCAGCCTTCAGCTTACTTGCAGACACCTCAATGTTTTGCACAAAAATCGTGTACGTTGTGCCACATTGTTTGGGTGATTTAGGGATGTGTTATTTTTTGTGAGTAAGGGCTTCTGTATAGCCACCCTACTCCACAACCCAGACATGTGAAGAATGCAAGAGTCTCAGAGAGTAATCATTACTTGTCAGATGTTCCTGCAACCCCTTTAATTCTGCTGCAGGTCTCTTGGAAGCCACCCTGGTAAGTGTTTGTTTTCTTCTTTTGTATATTTTGGAGTGATGTCCTCTTCTTGGTTATAGCACTGGGGTGCCCCATTTTTTCCACTTATTTATGATGGCCTTCATGATTTTCTAATGTTTTGCAAATTCTTCTATTCCCCTCTTCTGATCGATATCTTTCGACAAATGAGATACTGTACAGGCTTTGTAAGCTCTTTGTGGACCATGGCTTTAGCAGCCAAATGAAACCAAGAAGATGTCAAGAAAGTCCTACAGAAACATAATATAATTTCATTGAAGACAGCTGTATGATAAATACTTATGAAGATGAGATTGAATGTGATTGGTTCATTCTGAATGCAGCCACACTCCCAATTAAAAAAGCGTGTGCGCACTTACGCAACCAGCTTTTTGTACCTTTTTATTTTTCCTATTTTTCCCTAAAATATTTCTGTTTGTATTTGCCATAATTTTTATTCAATTTAGTCAATCTGCCTATTTGCATATTCTTGGAAATTTGGAGGAAACCACAGAACCCAGAGGAAACCCATGAGAAAACTGGGATCACATGCAGAGCCCTAGGGACAGCAACCCGTGCAAACCAGGGACCCTGGAGCTGTGAGGTGGCAATGCTACCTACTGCAGCACCGTGCCATCCTGAATACAGTGTCAGATCTGGTTAATTCAGTTCAATGGACATGATTGAGAACGATACAGCTATATTTACAGAAACTCTGACAGATGAAAGTATGTCAACGCAAAAACAAGCTATACGGTGAGTATATTGTAAGGTATTGTCTGTAGATCACCAAGATAGGATTGTGTTTTGGCACAAATCTGGGGATTTTCAGCATTGTATATCCCAATATACACAGTGGCTATCTTTCTTAGAACTGGTAAGACACTTCCTGAGACTAAATGAAAATCTAAGTCTAACTAAATGAAAGTCATTCCAACACCAGAAGTGTGTCCTATGTGGAGATAGGAGAAACTGCCAGAAGGATAACCATCTATGCAGTATGCACCCATTCAGATTTTCATAGAAGAGTGGGCAGACAGAGGTCTCATCTCTGTAAAAAGACACATGGTAGCTCACTTGGAGGATTCTCAGGCCTTGGCTTGAGGAAACTAAGACTGAAGAAATTCAAGTATTACATCTGGAGGAAACCAATCACCATGCCAATTCCACCAATACTGTGAAGCAAGGTAATAGCAGCACCGCTGAGAAAGTTTACAACAGCAAGTAATATATATTATTAGGCATGCCAGGATCAAGACAAAAAAGAATAATCAAAGTACAGCTATATCTTTAAGGGTATCCTGTTTAAGAGCTCTCAGGCATCCATTTGGGGCAAATGTTCACCTTTCAACAGTGAACCGTGATCTAATCATAGAACTAAAACAACACAGAAATGGCTTTAGGACAAGTCTATTGAATGTCTCTATTGCGTGGTCCAACTAAAGCTTGGACTGCTCAAGAGCACTCAGGACCTTCAACTGGGGTAAAGGTTCACCTTTTAACACAAAACCTACCCAAAATACACAACTAAACCAACACAGAAGTAGCTTCAGGATGCATCCATGACTGTCTTTAACTGGCCCAGCTAAAGCCTGGACTTGAACATCTTCCAAATGTGAAAAAAGAGTGGTCCACTAAAGTTCCCAATCCAACATGACAGCGCTTGAGCAGTTCTGCAGACAGGGATGTTCAAGGGTGAAAAGCCTGTAGCATCAAACCCAAGAAGATTTATGGGTGTATTTGCTGCCAATGGTGCTTCAACAAAGTGCTAAATAAAAGGTCTGTTTTCATTTCACAGATGTACACTCTTAAAATGCACCACACATACACAGCCTTAGTGCTGGTGGTCTGATACAGTTCAGCAACTCCTTCGGCAAACTATAACCCATTCTCAGACGATCAGTCAAAATCAGCCGCACCATTCTATTTCTGTCTAATGTTGTCCATCTCATCTCAGCCTCTTTCTCATCATGAAGTATCTCTCTGTTCCTGGAATATCAGAGTTTGCCATATTTCCTCATTATTAGTAATGAGACACTGAATGAGGTGGGTGGAGGAGAGGACCCAGTTTCACTCAGACCCATTCCGATCATCAGAGTGTTAACTTTCCAATACAAAAAGCTCTTAATGACGTATGTAATAAGTGAATGTAATGGAACTGAGCACATACTGGCTTTACCATTTATTTTCTTTAGCTTTGTTATTTAACCACTGAAAATGGAAATGGAAATAGCAAAGCCATTACAAGGAAAGAACAGTAATCACAGCACCCAGATTCAATCTGGTCCAGCCTGCTTAATGTATGGTCGACATTGAAAAAACAAATTGTTATAGAACAGTTTATGAAATGAAATATAAAATGCAAGCTGCAAGTGGAGAGAAAACTTATTCTGAAGTTATTAGTTCATGTGATGCACCGAAACACTGTCATCATCCTTACCTACAAAGCAAATTATAGTAATATTAGCAAGTATTTAACTGATTAGCACACAAAACCTAACACTTAATAGAACATTTGATTGTGTGTGTGTGTGACTCACCGCATTCATGTCAATTCCATTAGTGTAGGACCAAGCGTGTTGGAAATACTCTTCCAGTCTCTGTCTAAGTGGGTTGGGGATTTGGTGAAAGCGAATAAACTCTCTGACCCGAAGCATCTGAGTGTGGTAGCGTGCCGTACCTGAGTACAGACGCTGTATGATGGCAGACACATTCCCAAAGATACTGGCGTACATGAGTGCTAGAAAGATATAATTGAATAATTAAACATAGCTTATAGACATATTTTGCCATTTCAACTAGCAGACCATGTGACAGGTTATTCATAGATCGTTTTTCCTACTTTAAAAAGTGCTACAACTATTTAAACACAATTCATATGACACAATCCTTTAAGGAGTTTGAGAAGTTAGTTTAGAATAGAGAAGAACGCAGGACTGAGGATGTGAATGTAGCACTTGTTTAATCATGGTCATTCAGGCTCATGCAAAAGTATTGTGAGAATACAGTATGTGCCAGTTTTGCCACGGTATAAGAAGTCTAGTGCCTGACCTAAAGCATTATCATTTCTATGTTTTCGAAATTTATAAGAAATAAAACAGCATTTACATCGCAAGGAAATTGTCACCACCTTTAATTATGAACTTAATAAACATAATACAGTGCTTTTTGTGACCCCTTGCTCTTAAGCATTACATGCTGTGTTATAAACCATTCAGCAGGTCCTTAAGACACAGGAAACATCACAGCATATACTGTATTAGGAAAAACAGTAACATGCTGCTCTCCCAATGGCACACTACAGTAGTTAATGCAAACTAAAAATGTCGTAATCTATCATTTCCCCATAGATATTTTTAAAGGTGTCTTTTAAAATTAAAAAACATAATTTAAAATGTTAGTCATCCATTTGGTCTGGATTCTGATCTATACATAGAATCTGTTAGCAAATTGTTCTGGTTAGTCCAAGCTGGACCCTTGAGCAAGGCCTGTAACCTTCTCTAAGCAAGAGGCATCATGTAATATCTGACCCTGCACTCCAACCCTATCCTAGCTTCCTAACAAGTAGGGTTATGTAAAGTAACAAATCTTATTGTATTTTATTTATATGTGACATTTTATTTATGAATAAAATATCCACATTTTGTCCAGAAAACCAGACAGAATGAATTTATATCACTGATACTCACATCCAATTAGCATGACACAGATGGAGAAGATCTTCTCTGAGTTGGTGTTGGGTGAGACATTGCCGAATCCTACACTGGTCAAGCTGCTGAAGGTGAAATAAAGGGCAGTCACATATTTGTCCTTAATGCTGGGTCCTGAGTTGACAGTGGAGTCATTGTAGGGTTTCCCGAGCTGATCCCCTAGTGTGTGAAGCCAGCCAATGGCACCGCTTCGTTCTACATTTCCAATGGCATACCAGATGCAGGCCAACCAATGAGCAATGAGTGCAAATGTGCACATGAGTAGGAAGAGCACAGCTGCACCGTATTCTGAGTAGCGGTCCAACTTCCGGGCCACTCGAACAAGCCTCAAGAGCCGCGCCGTCTTTAGGAGACCAATTAGAGTGGTTGTCTTGAAGGCAAAGAAAGAAGGAGAGATTCAGACTTAATATGGATGTTCAAGTCAGGATGAAATACAGCACAACTAAAATTCTACTCAAACAAATATTAAATCAAGACAGGTATTTGGCTAAAGTAATGCCATAGTTTGCTATAAAACAGAAAGTTTTAGAAAGTTTGAGTAGGCCGTAAATGACAAATTGATATTGTCATCATGGTTTGATAGCCAGTTACAAGCTGTACCCGTTACATAACTATTCCTCCCATTGCCTAATAACAGTGCCAATCCATTCAGGTAAGGATACCACCAGGGATTTAATAGATTATGTCAATTTTAGCTCTTCTGCCCTAACTGGTCATCTGTTTCAAATAATTCTATGAGATTCCAACCGAATGATTTTCCACGCGAGCCAAACAGGCCGAGTGTTATATCAGGCTTGTTGAGCAAGTCACAGCTTTCATCTTAGAGTGTGAGATTGTCAAAATTTCTGTTCTGCCTGGCAATAAAGCACAAAATGTAACTTGCATGTGTGCAATCTTTTTACATTGTACATGGTGCTATGGATGGATGCAACTATGTTTTGTAAACTGTAAATAGATTAATTAA
>JAQQZR010000033.1:21069750-21081361 GCA_030068235.1 Notoglanidium macrostoma
ATACTGTACAAAAACAATGGCTGTATATTCTGTACAATTCTTACAAATTACAAACACTTTTTAGTAATGTTAATTTCTGCAAAGTGCCAACCGAAAGTATTAATCAACTCAAGAATCAACAACATTTTGCACAATTTTACTGTTCCTAGTTCTCATTTGTAGTTCCCATGGCAACAAAGCACCATGTACCTGTATTGTAAATGCTCACAATTTTTATTTATTTCATGGGGAACACATCATTCTTTTCAACTGCTTTTAGACACATTGGAATATTCATGAGACAAATTCGTTCCTGCAGTCATGTTCCAGAAACTGGAAAGACCGATGTCTTCCTTCACGGAGATCTTCCAAGGCACTGACATTTGATAAAACATCCATCAATGTTACATAATTGTCTCCTAACAAATTTGTTAAATAGCATGTGTATTAAAATGTCTTTATTACTAGCCTTTGATTATGATTATGTTGATTGTCATACCTAATAAACATACTGAATATACACATTCCTGTCCTGAGTAAAACCATCACACAACACAAATTTAGAACCATTCAGTATGTTTACAAGGTTACGGAAAATAAATTATAGGGTAAAATGTTTCAGGAGAAATACATGAACTTAATGAGAGGAAGACACACAAACAAAGACACAAACTTACACACGCAAACACACACACACACACACACAGAGCAAGAGAGAGAGAGCGAGAGAGACTGAGAGTGACAGGGAGACTTATGCCCTTTGTGAGTGAGGTATGTTAGGTGATATACTATGAGACATAAATATTCTCCTGAGTTCTACATGTGTCGACACAGAGCTATGTTCATTCCTAGTGATTACACATATCACAAAGGTCATTATATCAATAAAACAAATAAATCTCAAAGAGCTTAGTCTTTTGGCATGTAGCCTAGTTTTCTTCCTCTGGGCAATAATACATGCAGCGTTGGAGTTGAAAGCTGAAATTCTTCCCTCACAACAGTCTGGTCGATTTATCCATCAAGATCACAGACAAGAAAAGCATACAAGGAGAAAACCTGTCAGATCAGTCCTGGTCTATTCCACTCTTTCACCCCTTAAAGTCTTGGCTTAACATTCAGTTATTTAACTTAAAGTATAGTATTATATAATAGGAATCAAGTATGAAAACGTTATTAAGGATGAACAGATAATGTGCTCTAAACAGATATAAATACAAATATGAATACGAGGCTCATAAGCAGGAGAAAAGCCCCATCCTGGACACATTTCTAGTTGAAACCAATTATGAACTTGAATGATGTAGCTGAGGTTGAGAAACTGTCAGAATTTTCAGATCATGCTAACAGTGCTGGCACAGAGGTTCTTATTTAAGAAAGGAAGAAAGGAAGAAAGAAAGAAAGAAAGAAAGAACACCCTTCTGGTTTAGCCCACATCGCTTCAGATGTAAATACAAATATAAATGCAAATACAGATAGCTGCATTGAGTTACAGTCATATCACACACTCAAAAGTCCTGTAGTTACAAAAGTGAAGAATGTAAGTATGAACCTGCTGATGGGTCCTAGGAGTTTAAGAAGTTAACTCTTTAACCACGAGAGGTGGCACCATTGGATCCAGTTGCGCATCAATTAGCATTTCTCATATTCATGCTAAAAAATTTGCAACTCCCACAAAATAAATACGCACTTAAGGGGAAAAAGCTTAACTAAAAGCAAATAACAACATTTTTACCTAGACAAAACAATTTAGGGGCCTAAAAAAGTGTGCTACAGGGGTTAAAGGGTCATCTTTTGGACTTTTGCTATACAGTCTATAAGCCTAGCAGCTGTGTATTATGACTGTTCAATGCACACAGCAGAAAAAAAAGATCAAAATCTGATCATGGATAATAGAAATCCCTTAAAACTGGGGTATTATTTATATTTTTTTGTAGTTATTTGTCATAAAGCTTATTATTTTGTAACAAGGGTAGGACAAAGCACTGAGGAATTAGACATAAGTGAAAGTACGCTTACATGTGTTAAACTCTTACTCGCTTAAATGCGGAAATATTCAGCTATTACCTTCACTTGTACTCGGGTATTACAAAAGTCAAAATTAAATGTTTTAACTAAAGAAATTACATCATTGTCAAGTTTTCTTGTGAAAAGTAACAATTATTACTTATCTGAAATTGCTATATGATGATTTTTGTTTTAAAGCAGTTACGCCATTTTACCTGAATATATCATTCAATCTTTGCGAGTTTGCAATATTTAGCACTAGCTTGCTACCTAGCCCATTCTTTTAGCTACTGGAATCAATACTAGTTTAACTTGGCACTGGCAAAAAAACAGACTAACTTTTTAGTTAAATGAATTTGGTTAATATTATCAAATTACCTAAACTTACCTCAACATGCTACTTCTACTTAGATGGAGTTCATGCCCTTTAGGGAGGCAAAGGAGACGCCTTGTTTTATACAAGTCTTTGATTACCCTAGCATATTAAAACATTTTACTGAGGTGGAGCCAGGGGGGGCTCATCCTCAAATTCAACACTGCAGTGCGGTGGATTATCTATTTCCAGCACACTGATAGTTACAGCACTATTTACATTGTGTAGCTTGAGAAGGTCAGTGAAAATGATGAATTGGCACAGTTCTTGACAGTTTTTTCTACCCTAATGAGCTTAATTAGATGCTGAACTGAAATGACTGGACTGAAATGATGTATAGAATACAGTCACTGCCTGAATGAAAGGAGAAGAGATCTTTAAAAGTTGTAGTGAGTACTTTGAAAGTCTAAATAAAAATGAAAGAGTAGAAAGTAACTATTGAATTAAATAAAAGTACTCGATTTCAATTTCATTTGGGTAAAGTACAAATACACCAATAATGTACTCAAGTATTTTCCACCCATATCTGTAACTAATATTACTGTTTAGTAATTATAATGAAACTGAAAAACGTACAGTTATAAGATTTCGGAACACACGCCTGCATTATTGACCAGTTTGGGAGTTAAAGGTGCACTCACCTCCTCGCCGTTGTCGTAGATGAGCAGGTCGAAGGGGATGGCGGCCACCATGTCAATGAGGAACCAGCCTTTGAAGTAATGCACCGCGATGCGCAGTGGGTGGCTCACCACCTCGTCATTGGCATTGACATAAGTGGTGCGGAAATTGATGAGGATGTCGATGATGAACATGATGTCGACGATGAGGTCCACTTTGTTGAGCGGCATGCAGTATGTGCAGGAATTGGTCTCTTTTTCCGAGCCAAGGAGGAAGGCAGCACTGTATGGTGTTACGATGGCAGTGTAGATTACCAGCAGCAGTATCAGCCAGTCCCACACAGCCTTGAAGGGGCTGTAGTGCAGCACGGTCCACTTGTGGATGCGTGGCGCTTGGAGCTTGTATTCGGGAAGGACATCAGCGCCTAGTGACAGCACCTGTGGAAACACAAGTTGGTATAGTTTTAAGGCAATGATTATCATTATTGTTGTAAATGTAATCGTTTATGAAAGCCACATACATTAGACGTAAAAAGAACTTTGTTCATGCTCTTAGAAAGTCATTTAAAGTAATTTTTTTTTTCCAAATACCAAGGATTGCATGACTATTTGCATGACTCCTCAGTGGTAACTGGTAAATGTATTACTCAATTAGTTATCTAATATTTTCAACCAATACTACATTCACAATACTAGAGTATGAAGTGTGTATTTTCAAAATCTATCTGCTCATTAAAAATTATACACAACAGCTGCATGAAGAATTCAAACTGCTGGTGTGTGCATAGCTATATGAGACAGCATGTTTTTTGTGTTAGTACACTAAATGGAAACATTATTAAATGGTTCAATCTCTTAATCTCTTCAATCTGACAATGTTCAGATTATGACCACATTTGACTGGTCACTTGAATTGCTTGGGTTTAATCTAAATCTCAAAAACCAGTCGGTCTATAACATGTTGAACCTAACGTGTCAATGTCTGTCAATGAAAAGTCAAAATATTACTGAATATATTACACAAGTAATTAGACATAATCTCATTATTTCCTGTTTCATGTCTACTTCCTGGTTCATTTTTAAAATATAATTGTTAAAAACAAAGTTCTTTTAAGTTCTTATCTATAGTTTCCTGTTAGCTTTATCCATGCCTTTGCTATTTTGTTACACTCTGTTTGACAAATCACTTGGATTCTGCTTTTTGGTTTGATGTTTGATGCTATTACTGTGTACCATCACTGCCTGCTTAATGATTAGGATTTCAGTTTGTGATTCAATAAAACCTATTTTACAGTTGAAGTGGTCCTTGGCTGTAAAAGTTTTGAGAACATTTAATGGAAAAATCCTGACTCGTAACTTTGTATTGCTTCAGAAAAGTGTCCCTTTTCCCTCTGATATGTTTCACTGCACAAGCCATTTATTCGTCTACAAATAGCTATATATATATTTATATATATATTATAATGAGATAACTTATCAGGAACAAAGATTGGAGAGAGACTTTCTGATTCAACAATGCCCACTGGATTGCATGATCCAAACACTAATTTACAGAATGGCACAAAATGAATCGAAAAGCAAATGTATGCTTGTGTGCATGCTCTCATAAGAAAAAATGTAATCAGGCACAGAAATATTGATAACACATTCAACTTGGACAATTTTCCTGACTGTTTATAGAGACCGTTATCTTCTTTGCATTTGTTTTATTTTCACCACAACAAGCAAAACCTTTTCATCAGGAGCCCGGATTTCTCTGTAAATGTTGATGGTCTTTAAAGTTTAGCCATAATTTGGTCTCTTCGCAAAAATGCTTGCACATATGTCATTCCTCAGCATGGGTAGCATTTAGAGCCTGCAACTTAAGCCCAAATTATTTGAATAATTACAATGGGTAAGTTTAATGTATTCAGAGGCAGTTAATGCAGGTCAATTTTCTGGGGTCCCCATTCAGATAATCCAAATCATCTGTGGGTAGTTCACATCTCTGAGGTTGCTTGATTTTAGTTGAGTAGTCATGTCAGAGACATGGGTTTTCAATAGCAATAGTCCACCATCGTTATATATTAGAGCTTGCCTTTTAGGCTGAACCATCAGCGATAGGAAACACAGACCTAAGCATCTTTGCTGTCAGACATAATACATTATATAGATGTTAGATCCAGTCCACTAATTCGATTGGTCGAGCAAGAGTGCTTTCTTATAACCCTGTAGCTTCTTCGAGATTTATTTCCACTAGTGGAGCAAAGATAAACAGAACATTTGGCCATATTATGCCTGAAATGTCATTTACTCCACATTAATTTCTTGTTTAAAGATCTGTTTTATAAAAGCACACTTTTATCCCACCCACAATCATGCAGTTATACTGTGATTACCTTTGTAACTCGGCCTACAGCCTCGTCCCTGCTGTGAATCAGTCTTCCCAATATTCAGTATAACCACACTCTTGCATGTGCAAAATTGCTTAAATGTAACATAAACTCACAATTAAAAAAAAAAAATAATGTAAAAAAAATAATTACAGTAAAATATGAATGAGATGGCAATAATTGAAAAACATCTAAGAGCAGTGTAATATAGTGCCAGTGTATTGCTGCATGAATAGTAGTTGTATTAGGTGTAACTATCACATCAATCACTGCAAATTTGATTTAATTTAATTTAATACCCTGGTTTGGCAGCCTATCAAATAGCACTTGATACAGCACATCCTATTATTTCCCATTATATTTTTATATTGTGCTCTGACAGTTAATGTTGTGCACAATTTAATCTAGCCACAAGATACTAAATCAAACTCAGAAAATGTTTCATGTGTTTTATGTTTTATGTTCATATAATTCTATATTTAGAATTTTTATATCAATATAATCCTGCTGTTTTTGTTAATGCACTCCTAGCAGCTCACTTTAAGTAAGTGTAATTCATAATGCAATCTACAAAAAAATTCAAAGCTCAAGAAAAGCATTGTTCAACATCCAAACATACACATATCCCTAGCTGTTTTCCAGACCAACTCAACCAATTAGAGCTAAATCCATAAACATCAAGTATTCAGTTTTCAAGATCAACATCAAACAGAAAACTAGTCATTTCTCAGTATTATTTATTAGTAAGCAACATTTGCGAGCCAAGCACAGTTGCAGGAAAGTGTGAGGGTGTGAGGAGGAGAGTGACAGCCGGCAGGTTATGAGTTCTGTGTCATGAAGACACGCTCTTTGTGAATCAGCTGAAAGTTGTTTATTTTCTGGATGTAATATACATGCAGGACCACAATCATCAGCATATCATCACTCTCTGTCTCACAGTTTTATTTTAGCTGCCATACAGTATTTTAATCCAGCGTCACTGTAATAATAATGAATAATCCTTTGAAATCATAAAGAATTTTTCCTTATACCTGTACAATTTTAGGTGCTTCTCAGTAAGAGTTAGTGTCGTGTATCGGTTCAGGGAGTGTGAGTGGCAGTTTAAATATTCAACTATTATTCTATTATTCTAATGTCTGAATTAAACCGTTATGATTCTGTAGTCAGATCAGCTCTTCCCAATGGTACATCCATTAACCTCACCATTAACTCTACTAAACCCTTTGCGTTCTTTGCTGTTTTGCAGTAAGACAGATGAAACAAGTACATGTTCTTCAAGAGGTCACCAGGTGTGTTTTACTCACGCTGACTCACATCATGGAAAAGTCTTTATAAACAGTTATTTTGCAACCCTCACTGAGCCAAAAAAAAAAAAATACAAATCCCTGAGTGTGATCTTTAGTATATAAATGTGACTCATGGAGGCAGAAATGTCCCTCAGTCCAGAGCTTTTGACTTTTCTGTGTTTCCACACAGCAGCTGTGATGACAGGTGCTGGATTACCAATGAAAAGGCCAAACAGGTGCCCCGAGCAAAACACTGCCTGCACTTTTACTCCAAAGACTGAATGTGGCCTGAAATAATAAAAAGGTGTTTTTATTATACAGAAAACATCTTCTGCAAATACAGTCTCGAAGTGCATTGGACCACTGTAGAACCCTACCTGTCAATCACGCCTGATGTCCGAGTTCAATATAGCACTCTGCCCTGAGATATAGCCTGTGTGTTTACTGTTTATGTCGTATACCAAATCTTCATTTGATCATGCACTAGACAGACTACTAGAGTTTTCTCGCTCAATGGCAAACAAAATGAAAGTAAGCAATCCCCAACAATTACATTCTTAATAACAAATGAATGTTATTAGGAAAACAAAAATGGTTAACAAAAATGGTTACTAAAACAAAGTCGGTGGCGTTATGGAGTTAAAATGCAATAGTAATAGCTATAAATTGGGAAATGACAATGTAGTTCATTTTACCAACAGTAATATGTGGGAAAAAGAAAATTATAACATGGATAGTTTTGGTTATAAAATCTGATTGGCTAAGCAGTTAACAGCTTAAAAAAGGGTGAAAAAACGGAAAATGAAGGGAGAAAGGAAGAAGAAGAGGACGATGGAAGGGAGAAGTTCGGAAATACAGAAAAAGAGAAAAACTCATTCCTGACTAGGCAAAGGATGATGTGAATATATAAGCACTTCCATAGGAAATTGGCCTGATTATTGCTTTGCCCCCTTCAGCATGAAATTATTGTACTGTCAGATTATCTAGTTTAATCTGTTGTAGTTGTTGTTGTTGTCCGTGCTGCCTTATCATGTCATGTATTTCTTAAAAAACCCCAAAAAACTTAGCAGATGTTAAAAGTTTACAATTTACATTACCTCAAGCTTACAAGACTACATTGTGTCACAGAGGAATTGTTTATTGTGAATATTATTAATAATAAATTATATTGCCCGGAACACTGTATTTTATCACATTGCTTTTTTGTCATTGTTTTACATGTTGCACCTAAGAACATCCTTATCCATGATACTCGCTCATTCTCTCACTTTCTCCCTAATTTGGTCTTGGCCTATTCCCATCCACCCACTGGTTCTCCCCTATAACACAACAGTTAACAACCAGGAAGGGTACAGGCTAACACATGCTTCCTCTGAGACACATGAAGCCAAAAGCTGAATAGGGTAACAGGAAAGCTCTATCTGCCCTCTTTCACATTCATGAGCAGACAGACCCCCACTATTAATTAATATTGCTGTGACTGACAGGGGAGAGACAGCATACCATCCCTCCCACCCAGAGGGCATGATTGGCATGGCACATTTTGTTCTCTTGACTTGTAACAGCTGGGCACCGGGATTTGAACTCGTGACCTCTGGTTGACTGGGTGAACACGTTTATGTTGCACAACTCGGGAGCCCCTTATTAATTTACAATCATTTATATAATACTGAAGTGATCAATTGCCTGATATGAAGTCTGAAGGCTTTATGTACACTACACATTTTTATATTCACTGTTTTATACTAATAATTCCACACTAACTAACAGTGTTTTACACAGTATAACCAGCTGAAAGATTTACATACATATTATTGTGATAACATTATTTTGTTAGTTTGGAGCTATTTGTTATTTTATAATGAAAATCAAGATTACCATACAACTGAATGAAAAAGATTTTTTAAAACTTGAAAAGTAGAAGAAGAAAAAAACCCAACACAAAACAAAGGAGTTTTTTTTATTTTCATAGAGGAAGCTCCTATAGGTTCCATATAGAAATCTACAACACACGTTTTTCTTGTCTTCTAGTAAACCTATAGAACTCAAGCACCATTAAGCATAACAATAACCCTTAAGGAACCTGAAAGGGGTGCCTGATATATTCATTAAAATATCACAAAAATACTAAAAGGGATTTTATGATCACTTGACCCCAAAGTAGTGATATTAAATGATTCCATTTTTCCCTACATAGCACAGCCAGCAAATAGGTGTCAGGGTCAAGCATGGTCAAGTGCGACAGTGAAATCATGGCCTCTCTGACACATTTAGCTAATGGCCTGCTGGAGCATGATGCAGGGGAGGAACTGAGCGCTAACCCCAGGACTAAAATTCCCTCTGACTCATTCATTGCTCGCGTTTCGCAACACAGCTGCACTGTTAAATGCCACATCACAAACACACACTGGCTTTCATTGCAGTGTAGCCCACCTTCCAATGTGTGAGTGAAATGTGTGAAAACGTCTTACTTTTGGATGGACTTATAAGGATTTCTTTTGAAGGTTTCTATATTAATAAATGTCAAATTAGCATACTTTGAAATTAGCCCAACTAAATCCTGTAAAATCTAAATTCCCAAGTATTACTTTAGACCCCATGCTGTTATTGTGATAGCCCTCAGCTGGAGGTTTTCTATACTTCTCTAAATATTCCACGTAGAGCAGGTTTAAGAAAAGGAGGTGTGTTTTTTTTTTTTTTTATCACATCTTCAGACCAAAAGGCTTAACTTCCATCCAGACAGCAAGAACACAATAGCTTTTAAAGGCTTTGACAGCCTTGCTAGCCCATTTAACAAACTATTCTCCAGCTCCAGACATGAGAGCACTGACCTAATGTCGCTCCTCTCTTCATGTGCCAGAGCCAGCATGCTTGTCTCAGCCCTCACTGTTCATCACATCTCATTTCCCAGAGTCCCAGATCAGCAGGGTGTCTGGGTTAAAGCCATACCTGTGTGTAAACCTCTTCTTCAGAGACACAGCAGATTATTTTTAGTTCTTCACAAAAAAAGGGACTCCTCATTGAACTACAAAAATATAAAAATAAAACTGCTCAACACTAATAATAATTCACCTAACATGGTCATTCATTCATTCATTAGTATCTGCTCAATACTGGTCAGGGTTGCTTGCATCCAACTGGGTATGAAGCAAAGGAATACACCCTGTATGGGATGCCTGTCCATCACATGGAACAATTCACACACAACATTCGCACACTCATTCACACCTAGCCAGTCCACCTACTGGTATTTTTTGCGTGTCCGTAAAAAACTAAATGCAAGAGGACGTGTGGAGAAGATGAGAAATTCGACAGACAATAAACCAAGCTCAGGATTGTACCATGGACGCTCTTTGCCACCATGCCGCCCATCCAATAGTTTGTTAAAAGCATTTATTATGCAAATTATAATGCACATGTACATAATCAGTGTTGAATTTGCATCTTTGATATTTCCCTCTGACTTAATGTTCCTGAAGTATATGCTATTGAAAAGCCATGCCATCTAAGGTGTCTGTTTCAAAGAACCTCTTCTATAATGGATTAAATGACCAGGTCTGAAGCTTTATGTCTTTTTTTTAGTCAGCAAAATAAAGGCCCCTCAGTCTGACGCTACAAGAGAGGGACTGCAGACTGAATTATAGATTAGATTTCTACTATTTCTAGCCATTTCTAGCTGTGCCAAAAAATGCTGCACATCAAACACCGACAGTGCCCAGGGAGTGACAGCCTCCATTATCAGAGTTTGATAGCAGAGCAGCTTGTAATGACAAACACTTTCTCTGTCCAAAAGCACTGGCAGTACTGAGAGGGTAAAAATCACAAGGTCTCTTACACAATGCCTTTGACTCTGCCTGTACTTGTATTATACTTGTATTTGGCTATGATGATTATCGCTCATACATTCAACTCTTCTCATTTTAAATTTTTACTATATTTGACAAGGTTAGTGCTCTGCTTTCATTTTCAACCGATTAAAGGTTTTAAAGCTTTTTAATTTCAGTCTCTTTATTTTCAACAAACAAAAGTTATGTGGGGTTTCTTGGCTTCAAATCAAATTACAGTAGCCTATCTTCATCTTCTTTCGGCTTATTCCCTATTCGGGGTCGCCACAGCGGATCGTCCGTCGTCCGAAATTACGGTAGCCTATAAAAGATGGTAAATGGGCCGAACTAGTATTTCCAACATTGTTTTTAGCTGAAACTCCATTGTATGTCTTTACAAACAGCAAGAGCACCTGATGATTAACTTTCTTCGTCCTCGGCCATTTCCATTTCACAGTTTCTGATTGATTTGGCACAGAGCCACACAGCATGCTAAAATTAAAGAAAACTAGGGAGGAAAAAAAAACAATTATCCATATGACCGACAAACAACCTCTGGAGACATACAACAAGCCATACTCCTTAAAAAGGTGGTGTGAGCTGTGCCTCAATGAAGGAACTAGTTAAAAATTATTCAAATAACATAATGATATAATCACTTTGAGCAATTGAATAAGAATGCGCTTTGCTAGCTTCTTTACTAGTTCCTTAAAAGTTTCTTTCGATTTATTAATAACTCTTGTCTCTGACTCCAGTGCATAAGATATGTCCTGATTTCATTAATGCTTTGTCCCTAGGAGGGCTTTACTGTGATAAGTAGAGCCATTATGGGTTCCTATGTATAAGTAGGCACCTGACAGCACAAAGAAAACATACACCATTGAGTTAATAGTGTCACTTACACTGATTTATGCCTTTTTAAATGGAACAGAAATTTCTTTTGGTACCAAAATATATATGCTGGTAGATAAATACTATAATATTATTATAGTAATACTTTAGGGACCATGAGAATTATGCTAAAGAGAGCAATGTTTATATATATATATATATATAAACATTGCTCTCTTTAACATAATTCTCATGGTCCCTAAAGTATTACTATAATATTACACACACACACACACACACACACACACACACACACACACACACA
>JAQQZR010000033.1:21083059-21094524 GCA_030068235.1 Notoglanidium macrostoma
ATTTAATATAATAATTTATATTATTATCATTTTTATTCTGTCTAGAAAAAAAAAATCAACATTTGCCAAAAAAAAAAAAAAAACCCTACAAGCCAATAAGCACCTTTCTAAAGTTCTTTGCATTATGCAGCCTCAAGCATCATTGCAAAATCCATCCTAGGCACAAAATCTGTCCAGTGTGCAGAGCACAACTATTTAATTCAGCTTCTTAAAACCGAAAGCAATGCCGGTACAGAGCCACTATCCACAAACTCAATATTTCATGGGTCCCATGTGCACAGATGTACATATTGTGCAAGAGAGCCAAAGTTTCCCCAGAGATCCATTTCACAGTAATGGGACGCATAAAAATTTCAGAGGCATCTATTTCTACTGTAAACAATGTCTGGGACTGGAGCCTAGGATCTGTCCATATTATACAAGGTCTGGATAGCTGGTTATTTTGGCAGCTCCAGCTTTGATACTGGGATAAATAATTTAGTCGTAGGACTTGGATCAATATTCAAAATATCAAATTCTTTTCACGCGAATGTCCCAGCAGTTGTCAGAATGTCATCAATGCATTCACTAAACTTTGCTTTTACAGATAAAACAGATAAATAAAATAAAAACATTTTATTTTCTTGTGTTACAATGAAAAGTTAATTATCACTTAGTGAACATAGTGCATGATAATCATCAGTCTCTACGCCTCTATATAGTCACAATGACATCAGTCTCTGTCTCGTCACCTGAGGCAAAAGTCACTCGCTGCAGTCAACTCTTCACAGGTCTCTGTTCATGCTAACTGATTCATTCAGTCAGTTTTGCTGACTAAATTTGGTATCGCTGGTGTCTTTTTTTCAGGTAATTCCTGCTGTTCACTTTACAGAGTGAGTGCCCGTCTTATGGCAGTGATGGTGTGGGAGCATTGCACATATATGTCAAATATACAGTACCAGTCAAAAGTTTGGACACACCTACTCATTCATAGGGTTTCTTTATTTTGACTATTACCTACATTGTAGAACAATACTGATTACAACAGAACTATGAAATAACACATACGGAATTATGTAGTAAACAGAAAAGTGTTAAAAAAAACCCCCCAAAAATATGTTTTATATTTTAGATTCTCCAAAGTAGCCAGCGTTTACCTGGACGACACCTTTGTACACTATTGGCATTATCTTACCCAGCTTCACGAGGTCGTCACCTGGAACGCTTTTACACTAACAGTTGTGCCTCGTCAAATGTTTGTTAGTGGAATTTCTTGCTTTCTTAATGTGTTTGAGCTCATCAGTTGTGTTGTGTCGAGGTAGTGTTGGTGTACAGTAAATAGCCCTGTTACACAACTGTAGTAATCTATATTTTGCCAAGAACCACTCAACTAAGTAAAGAGAAACGAGAATCCATCATTACTTTAACACATGAAGTGACTTTTAAGTAAAAAAAAAAAACAAACCACTGAATTAGAAGGTGTGTCTAAACATTTGACTGCTACTGTATATTCTGAAGGATTCACAAAAGGCTTATGTCAAAATTTATGTGAAAACTCACATTAGAGTTTTCATGTAGCTTTACTTTGCGTTCTTGTGTAAGAGAGAGCAGAAGATTATTATCAGATTATCACCCTTCAAATATCATTATGTGTAGATGGTTTAAATTGTCAGTTACCTGTTCCTTTCATCTGATATACTGGCTTCTTAAATAAGTAAATGTATATGCAATACAGGTTTGCACCCTCTACCCATAAAAATAATGACCTCTTTCATGTACAAAGTCATACTACAGAAAATCTCAAATGGCACCTCAAAAATTTTAAAGTAACCTTTTTCACAAATCCTGCAGTTCTAAAAATGAATGCAATGTCTATGAATGTCTTATTAATGTAGGCACAAATAAACTGTAACCCAAGCGTCAAGTGCGCTAATCCATTTGTACCAATACTAACAGTGTAGTTCATGTTAAACATAGATTCTTCTTCTTCTTCTAGACACTTGGTGAGCTTTTCTTTTGCACGGCAGAAGTTTGTTATTAAAACAAAACAAAAGAGCATATCTTTGCTATGGAGTCCTTCATCAATCTCTACTGCTTACCCCCACAAACAGCCTTCTCCTTACATTTACATCAACGTTATAAGATCAGAAACTACCTCTCTCTATTTCTCTCTTTCATTTCTCTCTCTCTCTATCTGGTCCCGCAAAGCCACAGAGACAATTTAAAATATAAATGACAGTGCAGGCACAAGTACAGATACAGGAATGCTTCCTGTCTGATCCATTCTGATGCCCTACTTCAGGTTGGAGCTCTCATCACTTGGAAAGCGCTTGCTCCTGTTGAGCACGGCCCCATATTGACAGCCTGAAGATGCACTTAGAAACCATGAAGATGGCTTGGACTGCAGTGGATATGAACATGTTTTGCTTTTATGGCTTTTGACTACATTTGCCATGATAACTTAAAGATGCAGTTGATAACTTCAACAAAATAGACTTCTTGTTAAAACTATGGTGGACTTCTTAGCTACACCGTTGTACTTTTTGACCATCTAGCACACATTTATAGAAGCGTGTTATTTATGATTGCATCATCTGGTGTCACCCAGATAAAGATGGGTTCTTTTTGAGTCTATTTCCTCTCAAGGCTTTTACGTCATGTCGTTTCAGGGAGTTTTTCCTTGTCAATTTTTCCTTGTCATCATCGCCTCATGGCTTGCTTATTAGGGATACTTTTATATTTAAAATGTATAACCGGAATTAATATATTTCTATGAAGGTGCTTTGTTACACTGTCCATTCCTATGTAAATAAAATGTAAGTGAATTGAGGAATGTAAATAAAGTTACTAATTCTGTTAACAATGTTAAGGAATTAATGAATGAATTTGCAGTGGAGTAGACTTTATCTCCTCAGATACAGCTTTCTGCATATGTTTCTGATCTTCTGTAGGAGCTGCATTTCCATACAGTGATTAAAACTTTAAATTAAATGGCAAAGATTTCCTGATAAACATTAAAAATATGCAGGAAAAGTAAGAACGCAAAAATCAATCAGGAAGCATTTTTCTAATATTTTATGACCATGTTCAAGGAGGATTTGAATAAGAAAGCGAGGCATAATTTCAACGCGTGCCATTTCTCCCTTTGACAGTAACGTTGCTGCATGAATTCACTGTTCTGAAATCACCTTTACTTTCATTTCACAAAATTAAACCCATTTATGTCACCGTTACTGCTTCTTTTTATGTTCTTTTGTAGCTACCAGTGACAGAGATTGCTCTGCTACCACTTTACTGTTTTAACACATTTGCTATGCTCTTTGTTCTTTGCACAGTCATCACTCCATGTATTGTACTGTACAGCACAACTCCTAAGCTTTTTCTTTCACAGTGTGACACTCACTGAGCTCGGAAAAGTTTTTATTTTAAGGAAGCGTGTTGGCTGTAAAGTCAGAAACTGGGAATAAAGCCAACTCCATGTCTAAAAATATAAGGATATAGTTAACAACGCACCTTTCGGCATCCTCACTGGTGGCTCAGTGCTTACGGCTGTTGGTTACCGATCAGAAGGTTGGGGGTTCAAGCTCCAGTATTGTCAAACTGCCAGTGTTGTGTCCTTTGGCAAAGCCGATAGCCCTATCTGCTCCCAAGTACAATGGATCATGATGGACCCCAGCTTCTTAACAAGCTCGGATATAGGGACAAAATATCAATGTGATGCATAACGGCTTTCTTTGTCTTGAAAGAGATCAGACATCTTTAATCCATGGCTTAATTGCATTTCAATAATGTGTGAAAGAGTTGCTTGGCCATGGCAGCATTATACTGGTGAAATGTATAATAGCTGACAGTGTGGCATGATAACCTATAATTCACTGTAAACATCTGCTTGCCTGCTTTCATCAGAGTACCACAACATACAAATTTGTCCTAAAATGCCACCCCAGAAAAAAAGGCTAGAGGATGTTTCTATGGTGAAAGGATGAAAAATAGGTTTGGATCAGAATGTAATTTTGCCACAAATAATAAAGTTTCACACGTCTCTTTTAAGAAAACATGAATATATTTCAACAAAACGATGTGAAAATGTTTTTACTTAGGTCACTTTATAGCCTTTCCTTGGCTGCATTCATTGATCAGGTAAGAAGCCAGTTTAACAAATGAAGCAGTGAAAATAGTCAGTTTGACTAAAGCTGTCAGAAACATTGCTAGCTCTTCTCATAATTTGATCAGATATGAGCCTGATCAACTGACTTTGTGATCAGTTACCAGCTGTCATGATACACCATTAGTATCACATCATCACCAAAACAGAGAAGCGCGCTTACACACTCTGTACAGATGTGTATATATAGCTTTGACTGCTAACAAAGTCAAAAATGTTTAATTGACCTAAATAAAAAGACAATGATACCAAAAATGTCCAACCAAAAAGAATTGACTGAATAAATCTGTGATTATGACCCAATTACCACTACGAGACTGTTAATGATCACTCAGGTGAAGACTTAATGATATGGCTCATGTTTAAATGCCTCAAGTGACTTGTATCTCAGGTGACTGAGACTGGTGTGGATGATGGTGAATCACTGAGAATACTGATGTAGTTTTTCCATAAAACAACAGAAACTGGAATGGAATCTTTAAATGCAATTTTGTGCTCAGGCCACCACTCACATGGGACAGCTATTAAAAAAAGCTTAAGAGAGATTGGTATGGATTAGGGAGAAGATTCCGACTATTACTACTAAGCCCAATCTTTATGCCTTTGCATGTGCACGCATGCATTTATGTACAATCTCAACTCCCGTGGGGACTGAGACAGCCACCTCTGCAGCAGAACGCCGTGGTCTGATGAAAACACGTGCCCTCAGAACACATGGATTCCTCTCCACTGAGGGCAGCCACGTAGAAATCACCAAGCCACAATCAGGTCACCATTAGCTGATGTCCACTTTAACAGACCACCATTAATTTTAGTCAATATGTGCCTCGTGTGACATTTAAAGTCATTCTCAGCCAAAGAAAAGACCTCTCAGGGGCATTTTCACTGCCAGGTATAAAGAGCATCAACGTGAGTCTGAGAAAATGTTAAATGTCATTTCAAGTGAGAAGCTGGCATTACAATTTAATCCAAAATCTACTTTCACAAAAACATTAAATCAATTTGGGTTTTTCCTCTCCTTCCGAAGGTCAGCCAGAAAAATAGTTGAACACAATTATTCAAAACCACCTAAATATTAAATGAGATAATATATTTGTTATGTGATGATGGTACATTAATGAGACAAGCACAGCAGAAACACAAAATGCAGACAGAAACAGGTGACATCTGCTTTAATGTTGTTCACTTATACTATATAGCCAAAAGTATGTGGACACCTGGTCATCACACCTATATGTGGTTCTTTTACAAACTTTTGCCACAAAGTTGGAAACCCACAAATGTATTGCATGTTTTTGTATGCTGTAGCATTACAATTTCCCTTCACTGGAACTAAGAGGATGAACTCAAACCTGGTCCAGCATTGCAATGCCGCAGTACACAAGTGAGGTTCATGAAGACATGTGTAGCCAAGGTTGAAATGGAAGAACCTGATGCTTGCTGTTCTGCACAGACTCCTGACCTCAACCCCACTGAACCCATTTGGGATAAACTGCAACACAGACTACGTGCTAGGCCTCCTCATCCAGCATCAGTACCTGACTTTCATTAATGCTCTTGTGGCTGAATAGACACAAATCCCCACAGCCATATTTCAAAATCTATCTGAAAACCTTCGCAGAGGAATGAAGGTTATTATAAAAGCAAATGATGGACTATATCTGGAATGGAATGGAATGAGATGGGATGGAATGAGATGGGATGGAATGAGATGTTCAACGAGCACAAATGGCTGTTATGGTCATGTGTCCACGAACTTTTGGTGTATTTTGTCTACAAGAAAACATCAAAATTCACACACTCATATGAGACGTGATCTCACTATCTCTAGGTAGAATACTGACTGCAAGCCAAATATCGGCCCTTGTCATATTTTACTGTGAGCCTCCTGTCCAAACCACTTGTAAATGACATTTTCTGTGTGGTGTGCTGTAATGTTGCAGCAGTTTAATTACTGTTTGGGATTTCTTCTTTGGTGCAAGGCATTGCTTTTAAACAAGCCATGAGAAAAGTTAGAAATAAAAAACAAACCTTGTTCTTCGCCTCCCCACATATTTTACAATTTCTGTGGTTCAGTTGAATTTGTATAAAGCGGTGGTAGCTCAGTGGTTAAGAAGTTGGACTTGTGATTGGAAGGTTGTGAGTTCGAATCCCAGCACTGCCAAGCTATCGCTGATGGGCCCTTGAGCAAGGCCCTTAACCCTCAACCGTTCAATTGTATAAATTGTATAAATGAGATATATGTAAGTCACTCTGGACCATTATCCATTAAATCACATTACATAAAGGAATTGTGCAAACTATTTGTACAATACACAAACTTACTCAACCTAAAGAGAAAATTGTATCACAAATTGGCTATTGTAGCCAGTCTGTCTCAGGTTTGGTGTATGCATTCTGATGCTTGCTTTTCTGCTCACCACAGTTGTAAAGAGTGGTTACGTTGTTTAGTTACAGTTACTGTAGACTTCCTGTCAGCTCATACCAGCCCAGTCTGGCTATTATCAGCAATGTTTTTCGCACTCTAGAGACAGTTGAAAATCCCAGCAGTTTCTAAATACTCAAACCAGCCAATTTGGCACCAATACCCATGTCACGATCGAAGTCACTGACACACCCATATTTCCCATTCTGTAGTTTGCTATGAACATTATTGAAGCTCTTGATCTGTAGCTGCATGATTTTATGCATTGCACTGCTGCCACATGCTTGACTGATTGGATAATTACAAGAATGCACAGGTGTATAGGTGCTCCTATTAAAGTGGCCAGAGTGTGTATAAAAGCATTCATAAATATGTAACACAAGATTAGGTCTAAGCCCCGTGGCACAAAGGTTACGCATATAACAAGCTAAGCAGTCTCAGTGAGTGGGTGACAGCCATGCCCTTTCCAGAGAGGTTGGGATTGACATAGGGAACATCGCATGCTGTGGTGGCCATACCAACCTGGACTGGAAAATTAGTACAATCACGGAAAGTTGGTGAACTTTTTCTGGCAACATCCGGGTGGCAGTCAAGATGTCCTCTTCCTCTATCTCATTTATCCTCATCCTTCAGTTCAGGTTTTACTTTCTCTGAGTTTCAATAGGCTGTAGAGCTTCTCTCCTGGAACTATTATAAACTTTTTGTTTCTGCACCAGGTAGTGTGGTAAGGCATGGTACAGTTACTTACCTGAGTCCAGAACTACATAGACATAGGTTTGTTTACATTTGCATAATGCTGTGCTCAAAATGGTTCTTCAAGGGCTTTTTATATAATACTGTGATCTGCATGAACTGTGATTATCTGCTGCAGGTTTATTGAAGGTTCTCAGCAACAGCTGAAAGATAATTGAGGATGCAGCCTTTGTCATTTATTCCCCAAAGCTATGGGGGTTAACCAGCTTGTTTAATATTTTTAAAAAGAAAGCTAAAAATGTATCTCTTCACTTTAGTCTGTATTTAGCTCCTGATATTAGTCTGAAATTATTCTTTTTGCCCTTTGCTTCACACTTATGCACTGCTACACTTCTTTTAAAATATATTCCATTAATTATGGCATTTTACCCCTGTTTTCATGTTTTTAAAATGCTATAATTTACTTTATTTGATGCATTCTATGTATTATTATTATTATTATTATTATTATTATTATTATAAAGTGGGATTTGTTTTCAATCTTACATCCCTATTTTTATGTTCATTTTATGTCTATTTTCATGTGATGCATTCGGTGCAATTTCTATTTGTAAATCAGTTTGAGATGCATTTCTTATATGAAAGGTGCTAGACATCCATCCATTATCTACAGCTCTTATCCTTTAAAGATCGAAGGAGAGCTGGAGCCCATAGCAACTGATACACCCTGGACAGGTCGCCAATCTATAATAATAATAATAATAATAATAATAATAATAATAATAATAATAATAATAATACATACATGCATACATACTTATTATCATTATTATTGTATATCTACATATCTACACTTACTCAGAAGGTTCTACTTAGGACCCTTTGTAGGATTAAGGATCCTCCATTGCAGGATTATGCTATAAAGTTCTACCAGAAGGATAAACTGAGCTAAAAAATGTTACAGGGTTCTCCTCCCCAAATAATATACATATGAATATAAGAGATGTTGGAGGTTGTGGGGTGGTGATATAATTTCCCACACAACACTAATGTTAATAGTAAACACAAGTCTTGTTGAGTAGCTGTCCTGTCAGTTCTGTAGAAAAACTATTCCAGCTACTTTAGCTATCCTGTGTCCGAAACTGTATAATGTCATTTTATAGTATAAACATTTCGATATAATTTTTAGTAGTGTAGTATGTAATTTGACAAGAAGCCCTAGAAATTTCTTTTTCACCTGAGAGACGTTTCATATTTGACTATTTATGTAATGAATGTATGTAAATTATGTACCGCTTCTACCCAAAAGTCACTTTTCAGGCAAGAAACCTAGCAAAATTTAGCAGGATTACTTAGTTAGAGTGCGGGCCACTTGGCAATGAAAATAACAAAATGTGTAATCACAGATTTGTCATCATGCTGTTATACCACACTGTCCGGTGGAAAAGCGCTGTACGAGTATAGATGTGAGAGTGGGTGGATGAAGAATCTGAATACATTTCGAAAGAGCAGGAGCTCTACTTAACAGTCCTAACAGATATTATAAGGGCATTTCTTCTCTAGAGTGTGTAAAACATTCATGCAAGCACATTAAGTTGTAATGTCAAAGATTTCAGCAGAGTACTAGAATATAGCTTAAGGTTTAATAAGAGACTTCATCCAGGAAGTATTTTTATCCTGTACAGGCTTAATGAATGCAAAAATCTGAATGCATATTCCTCTTTTTTATTTTCTTGAATAATCTAACAATATCAACATAAAAGTCCTAATTTCTCACGGTCTGGAAAGTGCCATGCTTCTTAATAATTAAAATTTTAAGCACTATCTGCAAGCAGATTCCGATAACAGCATTTCTAACACACACACACGCTCACACACATACAGAAAACACACCTCTCTCCCTTCGGAAGACAGCTGCGGGGCATTGCTGTGGTCCCAGCAGTGGCAGCTGGTGGTGCCAGGCTCACAGAGTGGCATGGGAGCAGAGCACTGGAGCAGCTCGGTCAGAAGCTTCAGCACCAAAGAAACGACCATGATCCTCAGCACCGCATCAGGCTGCCACCACTGCCGCTCTCCGGCTCTCCAGCACTCGCTGCCGCCACCACCGACACCTCCAGCGAGGTGCTTCGGCAAAGGGGTACCTCTAGCACCACAGCCGACCAAACCCGCCACATCCCACAGACTCCTCAGAAGGGGATCAACCCATACCCTGGGTGTCTACCCTTCTCAAACTTGCGCTCTCCCCTGACTCTGAGAGAGCGAATGCTCTAGAGGACTGTTATTCCGACAAGCTGATGTTTATCTGTTCCAGTTGAGAGAGCTTGTAAAGCTCAGAGGCTCGTCTCTGTCCTGGCAGATGCTCCAGCGCTCCAGCTGCCGCTCATCTGTTTGATTTTCTCAATGAGTTTCTTCGTGTGATTTTCTCCGCTAAGCTGGACATAAATAATTCACCCAAGCTGAGAGGAGGAGCGCTAAGCTGCGCCGAGCGCGCAGATATGAAGCATCGTACAGATAAGTGGCTGGACAGCAACAGGAGCCTCTTCACATTAGTGAAACAGTGATGTTGGGGGTTGAGGCTTCACGAGAGCTTCAGCTACAGCCAGAGAGAAAGAGAGAGAGAGAGAGAGAGAGAGAGAGAGAGACAGATGGAGAGAGTGAAAGAGAGTGCGGAAGAGAGAGCATGTTCTGCAAAGTGATTGCTGAGACTGAAAAAAAAAGTCTTGCAAGTACAGCATGCTGTGTTGAGAATAATCAAAGAGGAAAGGAGGGAAGCGGTGAGCATGTGAGGGGAAAATACATAAAAAACAAGTTAAAGAGAGATCAAAAGAAATAATATAAAGGAAGAATGTTTTGAGAAGAGGGCAAAAATGTGCATGTGATGAAATGAAGAAATGCGATCATTAAATGGTTATTGGAGCAGAAGGCGATTCAAACATTTCCCATTTCTGTCATTTAGTCCCAGTCCACCAATTATTCTCCACAGGCTGTTCCCATCTGTGCATCGATTGGTGGCTTTTCACATGTTTTGGAGTGACAGGGCACTAAGCAGCACAGTACAGGGTGCCAAAGTGAATACATACACATACACATCCACACCCACACATACACACACACCGGAACACACAAACTGGAAATATCAATGGAGAAGCCTCTATTATTAGCACTGGCCAGCGTCACAAACACACGTCACTGGTAAAATCACAGTAGCCACTAATCTTGATTTGTGCCAACTTTTTCAAATACCCTTCTTTATTGTTTAGTTGTATATGTGTGTGTGTGCGAGAGAGAGAGAGAGAGAGAGAGAGAGAGAGAGAGAGAGACATTCTCTATGCGTTTGCTTACATTTTTACATCATTTTGTGTTCAGTAATTCTCATATTGTAACATTCGTACTCATGGATTAGATATATCCTAGCCACAGTGTCTGATAACATGGCCATCCTAAGCATTCTGCCAAAAACAAACAAAATACATAAATTAATAAAAACCAGGTTCTATGCCAACTCCAGGCTTGTACTTCACAGCATGCTGTGTGTGTAACTATCTATAGTGTAACTATAGTTGCATGCTTTGGGATGTCTGTGTATGTGTCGAGCTTGAGGGAAGTTTCTCTGGTTCAGTGAGAAATCTCGATGACAGCTGCCTGTGTGCATGTGTGTGTGTGTGTGTGTGTGTGTGTGTGCGTTTGGTGATGGCAGGGAGGACGGAGGGGTTTAGAGAGGGTACTGTGTCTACTCTCTAGCCTCAGGGCAGAAGCAGACCCAGAAAGCTAACACACACATGCACATACACATGCACACTGTAAAGGTCAGTGAAGAACAGTATAGCACAGGACCTACTAGTACATATGTGCATATAGGCAGCTGTAGTATGTTTACCCTTCTATGGTATTCTCTAGGTTAGTAATGTCACCACTGGTAATAGTCACTTTGTTAATTCTGCCCTGTTCATACATTATGTTATCACATCTAACAAATCATCTCAAAGCTTTGCAGACGTTGAGCAAACAAGACATTAAACGGTATTATATCATAGGGTTGTTGAATTCTCTGATATAATTGGTCAGAAGCTGTCGATAAATTATAAGCTCTGACTGTAATCCAATCAGAGTTTTATATTAACATGCTCATTCTAATCAGTTATTGTTTCCATAGTAACAGGTAATTCACAGACACTGGTATGGTGGAGGCGCCACTTAATGTAC
>JAQQZR010000033.1:21106553-21120043 GCA_030068235.1 Notoglanidium macrostoma
TGTGATATTCGTGATCAGCACCAAAAATCTATAAGAAACACCCAACAGTGTTCAAGAAGCAAAAACTTTGTTGTGCATGTGTAACCGTAAAACTGGACACAAGAGCTTTTGTATTATGCAAAAAGTTGTTCCCTGTTTAACAACAGTGTAAGCTCTTGAAAATTAAATATTAGTCCTAATTTAGACTATTAAAAGAAATGAAAGGGGGAAGCTTATAAATTAAGCAGGTTTTTAAATAATTCTAATGACATCTAAATGATTTATTTAATTTTATTTATGTACTTTATCTACAGGGTCATTTCAAATGGAGCAGAAAAAAAATCTCATACTAATATACTTACATGTAAAGACACTTTAATAGTTCCCTGTATTAATTAAGAGGAAAGATTCTTCACTAGGCTGTCGAACATAAAGCTGTCAGAGATTGTTTATATTAGAAATTCATGGAATAATTTTTGATGTTTATCTATGTCTGTATGCCAAATTTAAGAACATCCTCTTAGATGCACTTTCTTTTTTCAAAAGAGCAAAAGATTTTTTTATAAATTTTTTGTATGTTTTTTCCTTCTTTTTTATTTATTTATTTTTTAATCTCATTTGTATGTCAATTTAAGTAAAACATTTCACACACTTTCAAAGCATTTGACCAGTTAAGTGTTTTAATAAGGTGGTTCCAATCTTCCAGTCATCTTTAAAAACCCTCTCACTGGTGATTAATCTGAAAGAATCAAGTGTGCCATAATCCATTAATGATTCACTGAAAATGATTCCCTTTTAAACAGCCTTAATAATGAGTTGTCAGAATGAATCAAATGAAACTTGATTTCTGTGCTTCGCTGAAATGTACGCACGACAGAAGCCCTCACATACAGCAAAAGTACTCAGTAGTTTTCAGAAATCATTATATCCTTTAGGTCAGTCCTTAATTTGTAATACATCTACAAACAATTCACATCATTTCTTTGTTAGGAAACTCAGAGATGATCATTAAAAAGAGTAATATAGTAAAAGCAAAATAAAATTATTTATATACTTGTCTGTGTCCTTTTCAAGCCTGCTAAGATACATTTGATTTGTAAGTTTTGTACTGGTGATAAGAAGCTAATGTAAGGTTATATCACAAAAATAGATGTTTCTTACTCAAAAAATTTTTGGGATGGTTTTTGATGGATTATGTAAGTTATGTTGCTTCAAAAACATTTAATATTCAAATTTGTTGTATTATTCATATTAGCAAGATTATCTTGAGTGCAAAATTAAAGAAGCAAACATTGGATATCGAACTTGTTGTACTTGAATAATCGAATATACTTCCACTAAGAGGAAACAATAGAAAGCATTTTATGGCCAAGACTCACCTTCTGTCTTCAATAGATAATGAGCTAATGCTGTAATTATAAAGACTGTCCTGGGCTCATCCCAGGACTCTTATTTACAATATGGTCACACCCTTGTCCTTATAACAACACTCTTTAGCCTTTCAACACATTTAGTACAGTTTGACCTTTCTTTATACGGTTCCCTTTTGAGACTGGTTCCTATTAAGATTCCTTTCTCATGTTTTTCCTTGCACCTTTAGCTTGCTTGAGCTAAATCTACATCGGAATTTCCATAAAGATGATATGTGACAATGCCCAAGTTTCTGTCTCTGTGGAATATTTATGCTCTCTCGGTTATCACACGGTCACCTCTGGGTTCTCCGGTTTCCTTTCACTGTCCATGTAGATAGCCTGACTGGTGATGCCAAATTGTTAATTGAGAACAAATGCATGTGTGTGCATGGTGCCCTGCGATGGACTGGCATGCCATCCGGGCTGAATTCTCTCACATTGCTCCCACTGAGCCCTGGATTTGATCCTGACCAGGCAAAAACTGAAAATGAATGAATGTTTCTACCAAACTGTTCTTTCCACCAACAACAGTCCCTCCATAATGAGTTCATAAAGGAATAACGCTGCAGATCAAGGTGGTGGCTGGAAGGAAAAAACATGCCACTGGGGAAATGAAACATGATTACTCAAACATTTTGATCTTCATTGCATCGATACTGTAGCCATTACAGGAAGTGATATATCACTGACTCACAGCATGAGATGACACACCGCTGTCCTCCCTGTCACTGTAACCGGCTGCCATTGACACAAACACACTGATTCATGGCAAAGAGCCGTCAGAGCTTGTTGGCTTCTCGATCACCAGAGAGGACAACTCACACTGATGGATAAGGCCACCCTTCTGATTGCGATTTGTCATTGTGATGGATAGGATGGATATCAGTGGTCTTTGCAAGGCAATTTGATTGCTGTCTCTCAGGGTGACGAACTGGGGCTATAGGATGTAGGTCTTCTCTGAGCTGGTCGCAAAGACTGCACTGACGTCTGGGCTTTCTCTGTGAGCATATGGAGAGCAGGAGGGCTCTGATGGAATTACATGGGTCAACCCCTAACATTTAATTTTGTTCAATTCGAACACAGGGCATTTCTTTGGCATGGTCTGGGTTAACTTATACCTTTACAGGAGAGAGTCACTGCCAATCAATACAAAGTCATTCTTACTCATCACCTTTATCATATGAATAAACATTTCTATCCTGATGGGATGACAATATCCCTATCCAACGGGCAAGAAGGCTCACTGAATGGTTGGATAATGATAAAAATGATGTAAATCCTATGCTATAGCCTTGACAGCTACGGGAGATTATGTCACAATGTGTTAGACAGTGCTCTTTACCATCATCAAAAGACCAATTGAGATGCTGTTCATCCCTCCAGTATAGTTGCAGATACTTATACAATCTATGCCATGGCACACTGACACTTTTCTTGCAGCTTGTCATAGGCCAAACCTTTCCTTTTCCTGTGTCACTCAACTGTATTTGAAATATAACCATCAGAAGCCATACAGCAAAGCAGAAGCAGGCCGTTTAGAAAGATATATGACCCAGGCTGGCATATACCTTAGTTTCACATTTCTCACAATGCCTTGAAAAATATCCTGCTACAGATAAATCGACTTTAGAGCAGAATTGATCATCTTGGTTTTAATTTCTCCTATTTTGGCCAGAGGAGAATGCAGGAAGATAGGATTAGGATGCAGGAGGAAATAAGTTCACATCAATAAAAGAGCAAGCAGAGAAAAGCACAAAAAGATGAATGATACAAAATCAGCAAATTTATAGAGCTCTGCTTAAAATGCACCCATGCAAGTATAAATCAACAAGTCCATGATGACTTATAAATGATTTTCTAACAGCCTAAGTGTAAATATAAATACAGAATAACTGCATCATTACATTTCACTCTTCCCAAACTGAAACATGTGTGCCACATTTTAAACATCCACATGTTCAGTTCTGATATTTATTATGAAGATAATCATATCTTGTCCTTTGCAATGCTTTCAAATGTTGGCTAGGGGGAGGCAGAGTATATTTGGATTAAGAAATTACTAAGAAATTGTACAATAGGTGATGCGTTCGATTGCCTCTATGTTTGAACAAAAAGCATTGTTTGTGAGAAGTTGTACTTGGTTTCAGTACATTGATTTACTGCTCTTTAGTGTACTTTATATACTAAGAGACCTTTCACTGAATTGTTTTAGAAAGCATATTTGCTTTATTTCATTATATGTGTATATATAACATTTACAAAGTACTGTACACTGTATAATAGGAAATTCTGAAACTACAGATCAGGTGCCAGTGAAAGTTTGAACATTCATGTATTCATAACTAGTATTCTGTAATGAAGCATAATGAGATATTTGGAAGCGTCCATATGACATAAAGGGGATGGGTTTTTGGAATCGGTGTTGGTAACGTAAGTGAGACTCGGACGGAGGACTGTTTGGAATTATTTGAGTATTCCAGCTTAAAACTAGCATTTAATGTGCTATTTGTCATGGCATATAGTATTCAGTAGCACACGGCATGACAAGTGACCATAGATTTTGATGAAGCAGGACGGCATTAACAATGAGAGAGCCTCAAACAGAAACAGAATGAAGACAAGAGGCTATCACAATTGTAGTGAATTGTTTGGGTAACCCTGTAAGAGGCAGGTGAGATTCGACAATGTGGAGTCATCCAGCATACAGTCTAGCAGCTTGATTTTAACTGGTGTTAACTGTACCTTTGTTCAGCTGTGTTACAGCACACAATTCAGCAGGTGTGTTTCCCATCGAGGCACAAACAAAAGAACTAATATCATTAAGCAGGGTTGCCAGGTTTCAGCAAAATTTCCATTCTTGCTATATCTTAAAAAGAAATAAAACTGGTCCCCAAAATTTAGGCACTGGAAAAGGTAGACACATTTTTCTTCTTTTGCTCAGCCATTACATTTCTGCTGTAAGGACATTTTTCTTTCCCTTTCTCTCTCGCAGTCTTTGCAATGTATCTTATAATTATAATGGTTCTGTATATCACTGTCTGTACTTACTCATTTTCTTTGTTTGTAGAAATTTACTGGTTTAATTCTGATTATTTGCTATAAAAGAAGATCTCAGAGACCACAGAGTATTTTTAAACTAGTGTAATTGGGTGTAAAAACTGGGCAACCTCGTTATTTACTGTCCTGTCTGTTCATAGATTGAGCATGTCGCAGTATGATTCCTGCCGCAAAGGGCAGAACTTGTTGTAGTTCCTGTTTTGGACCACTAGGTGCAAAGAAAAGTCAACGGAGTTAAATGGGGTATAAACACACTTCCCCACAAATGTGCAACATCTAGAAAGGTGATCCAATTCCCTGAACATTGGCTTATATTTGTCAAATAGCAACAGTTTCACTAGTCACTCAAAAGAGATAATTCTATGGAATTTAAAATGTATGGAATTGAGAAAAAAGACTAACATTTGTTAAACTTATATATCTGGTGAGGCCCTGTACAACCTGCCCCTGTGGACCAGCTGCTCCTGATAGGACAGTAATTTCTATCTTACCCAATCCAAAATGAGGCAGAAATCCTGATTTTGTATTCACAGATGGGTGACTAAAGAGAAAACCAATCTTATCTTCATGCATGCCAGCCTGAACAAAACAGAGACCGAAGTGATCAATTCTGTGCTAAAGCTGAACCAGATTTATTCATAGCTTGGTGTTTTGCAGTGCAATGTGGGAAAATTTTTCAGTGCAGAAACTATATACCAGTCTCGGATATACTGTCAGTCTTTCTAAACAGCCTGCTTTTCCTCAGCTATATGGCTCTTAATGGCTTTATTTCGAATACAGATAAAGGAAAAATCAGCATTGTATGCCTGTAGTAAGGTGCTAGTCCAGCACAAGCTGCAAAAACAGCTTCAATGCACCTTAGGGATTCTACACCTCTCTGGTACTGTAGTGAAGGCATGAACACCAGCATAGAAATGTTTCATCATGGGATGATGAAGGTGATCATGTCAGAGGAACGTGTTATTGATTTGCAGCAACATTTTCTTCTAGGAGAAGTGGACCCATACCATTCACCTAAATTCCCTCCATAGTACAACACAGCCAATGGTTTTCTTCTAATTTGTCGACTATTTTTATATGGTTATATTATTTTACATCAATACAATGGATCTATGCTTTGCAAATACATCATACTGTACACTATACATGTCACTTCCTGGTGCGTAAGCTAGCAAAGAAACACCAACAAAATATGTCTTAATAAACAAAAAAACAACAACCACAATGCAGTACACTACAATTTCTACATTATATGGAATCATGCTATGATGGCCTCTACATTTATTTTGTCTCTAACCCAGTCTTCACAGCTGTTGGAACAGACCTTGTACATTGCATTCTATCAAAGATGTGTGTCCCAGGGGCAGAGAAACTCACAGGTGGCTCTATTACCATCTACTCTATAATCATCTCAGAAACACACACTTTGTCTTTGTCTCTGTTCCTTTTATTTAATTCATTTAGTTCTAATCATATACTGTACCAGAAATACGCAAATGCAGTCCTACACACACCAGAGATATGGTAGTATAACTATATATCATGTTCTTAAACAATTTTTTATTTTTCTTACTAGACCTCTAATCATATCATTTTAAAGAAACTCTCTACCGCTGAAACTCTAACCGACATTATTCACGGGTCTAGTCATTTCAGGCTTCTGGTTACATTTTTCTGGCCTGGAAAACTTGTCCTGCTGCATGCCGGAACGCACCTGCTAAGCTCCACCCCTTTTCCTTAAAATGTAGCTCACTGAGAATACACAGTTGTAATATATGCTTTGGGGTCAGTTGAAGAAAAGGAAAGAAAAAAGTGTTTTCAATGTTTTTCTCCTCACATGCAGTAGCAGTCAGATTTAAATATTACAAACTGCTCCTTTAATATTCCATTTTCCTTTTTTTATTGCTTAGGCATATGATAGGATATGTAGGGAGAAGGAAGGAAGTACATCATTGTAATGTTTGCTGAAGAGAGCAGCTGGTCAATGTCATGTTGTTGGTTTATGTGTTACTTGAGAACTACCTCAATACACATTTGTGTCAAACACACTAGTGTCAAAGTGGTCTTTCAATCTGTCGACAATTCCAAGTCTTTTCTTAGAACTATATGTAGTATTTTAGTTAAAAGGGTAGAACAATACACTAAATGTAGTAAGTGAATGCACGAGTAATTAAAGGTCACTGAACATGGACTAAAATATCTAATATCTAAAATATCTAAAATCTCTTTCAATGGTGATTAATCAGGGAAAGTACAGCGAGAAATGTGTCGCGACTCATTATGATTCAGTAAAATCCCTCCCCTTTCATATGTTTTGCTAATGATTCATCTGAAGACGCCAAACAAAAGCGGATTTCCACAGCTATTCGCTGAGATTCAGATTTCGTCAGGGAGGAACTATTATCAGTCGAGGACATCTGCTATTTGAGTATGGAATTCAGTCAACAGTCTTATTTATATTAAATCCATAGCAGAATCAATAGTATTAGTATCTGTAACATGCACACAGGCTGCTCCGATCTGCTCTGGTTTTGAAGAATCACTTGACTAGTTTAAATACCTGCATTGCCGTGAACGTCCCGAGGCTCATCAATAAAAAAAAATTTAAGGCCATACTAATTGCATCCGCAGGCACCGCTCCTCACTGACTATTATGATTTTATGACATTCTGGTCAATGCTGATTAGAAACCCTGGACTCATTTAAGATTTCTAACTGTCATTTTTCACATTAATAACACTGCTATGACAATTTTATTTCATCTTATGAACAGTGACCAATTTTATTGCTCCCTTTCCCACTTTGAGAAACTGTCTTGACTATTATAATGAGGGCTAAAGTAGTCTGACAGATAGAACGCCTCACCCAGAAATACTATACTATACCCTGCTCACTCCCAGTATACAATACTGTCTAAAATACTGCTTCATAAGTTGGCCTTTATACAGGGTGTCCCAAAAGTCTGGATTGAGAGACATTTTTCCTTATATGAAATTTTATATTTTCCAAAACTAACAATAGAAGATTGAATTCAGTGTATATACAAGTGCTGAAAAGTCTAAAGCCATTAATTTGAGCATTTTCTGTAATATCTGTATTTAAATCAATAATTGCCTATGGATCCAGACTTTTGGGACACCCTGTATACCTCCTGGTGCACACTGCCTGATACCTCTTTGCTCTTTAGCTGCTTCATCCAGTCTTCAAACCAAGAATATCTGTTCTGATATATATTTTTTCATCTCCTTTTCCGTTAAAAACTACAGAAACCTATTTCTTCCAGCTTGCTTTCCCACCAAGCTAATGACACTACCTCTATCTTATAATTTATATTTAGTTTAGTATACTTAAACCACACTTTGCCTTTAAACCAGCATCATTCTCCTACTACTGTACACTGTTGTGCAGATTTATAAGAAAAACTTATAGTAAGTTTTTCCAAGCATCTGCCATAGTTCTTCTATGTGAAGTGGCAAATTGATAATAAAAGACATGGTACTTTCTGTAATGACAACCTTTTCTACAGGCTCTCCTATTTCCTCCCACCTCTATAAAACGTGCCAGTAGGTGGCCTGGCTACTCTAAATTGCCCCTAAAAATGACAATCAGTATGTCTGTGTGTGTGTGTGTGTGTGTGTGTGCATGGTGCCCTGTGATAGCTTCCCATCCAGGGTATATTCCTGAAGACTTGTGTCCAGTGTTCCAGGGATAATGTGAAATACCTGGAGGAAACACATGCGGAACAACCGTACAAGTTTAGATATTGTGAAAATTTTAGCATGATTAATGACTGACTGTGATTTAACGCTGATGCTGTCCTGAACACAGTGAAGTAAACATTCCACAATAGTAGTCCGTCACTTCATCCTCTTTAATTTCCACGAATTTAAAACTCCTCCATTAGGTGTTCCAGTTATAGCAGTACACTAATCAGCCTCTCGCCCATTAGGAGAGACCATTTAAAATGAAAGAGAAAGATTACGCAAACAAGTGCCAAGTGAGACGCAGAGCTTCAAGGAGAGCCAAAAACAAGAAAGAGAGAAAGAGAGAGAGGATGAAAATATCATCTAGTGCAAGAATGTAGTGCAGGAGCATTACGGTAATATTATTTGTACATCTACGTCTGTACATGTGCATCTTTACCATAATAATACCAAAAATATATCAGTGTGTATAGACACACTGAGAAACACCGGACTGTTTGTCTTTCTGTTTCATGTGACGTCGCAGTGTATAATCACTGACACTTTGAGGAGTGAACTGCATCAATGTTATGTCTTGTTTCATTAAGAAGATTTATTTCATTTATACTGATTATTGACTGCCCTACACTTCAATATCGCACAAGCAAACGTGTGGTTGTTCTGAATATCAGCAAGGCTGTAGGTAAACATTTCTGTGATGATATTTAGCATTTAACTTCATGATAGCAAGCGCAATATCACTTTTATACGACAGTTTTTTAAACAAGAAATTAATATCGAGTAAATAACATTTTTGACACAGTATTGTCAAATGCTCTATTTATTTTAGACCTGCTAGCGGAAACTGGTCCTGAAGAAGTTTTATACTCTAGCATGTTGGCTAGCTGGCTAGTTAGTTCGCAATGATTTGTACATTCCTGTTAAAGGTGCTTCCAGTAAAATTAGTGTCTCTTCTTCCTTTTCATCTTCATCTGAAGAGCTTTCGTATTTGAAGTTAAAAGTATAGCTCGCCATGTCCGTTTCAAACTAGGTAGCGGAAGTTCACACGGTGAACACAGTTGAATGAAGTGAAACGTCACACACAGTGAAACGTCCCAGTGCGGCTACAGTAAATATAGGCACTCTTGTGACGCCGCTCGACCAATTAAATTAATGGAGAAAAACATGTAGCAAGCATTGCTAACATTAGCAAAAGACACACAAGTCACTGAAACATGTATCAAGAAGACACATATTTGGTAGTTTTTCTGCCATTCTGTAGATAAACCTCTTGTTACCTCTAGTTATCTTTGCATTGTGCAGGAAAGCAGGAAATTCTGTCTCAAAATTGATGATCATGTGAATGAAACACTAGGATAATGCACCATCCTCTCTTCAATGGATGAGCCTGGGTCACAGAGGTTTTCTATTCGGACCGCTCTATCCAATAGCAGCATTGCCATGGAGTACAGGAGCAGGCTTCTGCGGTGGGAGGGAACACTATTTAAATTGTAGGAGGGGACACTATCTTGATTTATTTGTCCACAGTCACCGGTTCCTGTGTTCAAGGGCATAAGGGCACTGTTTATAAAAGTGATGGATGACAGCTGCTTGCTCTTTTGTGATCTCTCCCTCTCTCACACGCGCTCTCTATCTCTCTCTCCTCTTCTCCCAGCACTCTCCTCGCCGACCACCTCACTAGAAAGTGTCGACATAACTTTTCCGCGAGGAAAAAGGGGCGGCCATAAAAAAAGCAATTTGTCTCAGAGATGATAATTCAGCCAGACTCTGAATATTCCCCATTATGGTCATTGTTTAGCCGCGCCTGACTGCTGGTCGGAACAGATGAGGGCTTTTAATAAGAACTGAATGTACAGCGAGAGCCCGAGAGTCAAGACCGAGAGATACTGAGAGATATTATACAGACATGTAGATATAAGGAATAAGGTAGCGGAATAGGTCACTTCAAGAATGACAAACATTGCAAAACACTGAAGCAGAGCGCAACCGTTCAAAACTAAACTTTAGGCAATTGTCTAGCTGTTCAAAGAAGTGAAACAAATCAACCTAACAAATTTGTTTTACACCTGTTACCTTAGAAAAAAAGGTCAGAAGCCAAATCAAAAGCAATTAACATTATAATGAAAGCAGTTAGAGTGCTTCATATGTATGGAATAAACCAAGACAGGGCGTGCTGTTATAGAAAAATAATCAACAACAGGGTGGTGTGACGTGGCCCTGTGCAAAGCAAAGCAGGGGTTACTCATACCACCCTGAAGCAGATTATTATTCAATAAGACCAAAAATATTTAATTTCTCTTACACCACAGCAAATTGCCAAGGCAAATGATTTTTAATTTATTAAAGAACACCACATCATACGTTTACAGTTACATTTAATGTTGTGGAACTCCAGAAAGCTTGTTACCCCATGTTAAAAAAACGAACAGCTTTACCGCTGACTATTACAAATCACTGACACTAGAAACACCTTCCCAAAATGCCACATGAACATCTCCTTACAGAAAGCGTCACCATATCAACAAACACACACATTGTAAAGTCCATTTATGTAGAGCATCCACCATACAAGTCCATGTGAAATTTGTTCCTTAAACTGATGGTTTGCTTTGCAGTCGGAACTACTCTCTGGGCTGCTGTTGTTAGAAAATGTATCACAACCAAAGAGAACAAATCAACCGCATTGATGTATATAAGCTACACCGTGATTTTCATTCAATAATTTGTGCTATCTTACAAAACTATGCCATAATAAGCACGATCCAGAATGACACAGATTACAGAGTTACAAATCTCAGCTACTGAAATTAGAATCACAGTCATTCCCCCAGACATAATTGATAATCAGATTTTCAAGCAGTCAGAACAGGAATTCACATTAAACAGTATTACACTCTAAAGAAGTAGACTTCAGTGTCACTGTGCTAGTTTCTTTACACTGATTAAAATCTCAGTAACTGAGTGCATTCAGGATAGTTATCATGATAATCTATTCTTCTTAAAGCCACCTTTGCTACACTGCACTCAAATTAAGTGCATTAAGCCTCAATAAAGTGCTTAATTGCCTGATAAATGTCAAAGCAACAAATAAAGTAGCACCTATTGTACACACACACTACACAAGAATTACCTTCCTTATGTGGCTCTTCCACTGATATGTAATTATTAACGCAGCTAGTTAACGCTATACCCACCACAACCATAACCTTAGTAAACCCTTGAACACCCATTCAATCACCACACACACCCACACACACACACACACACAGAGGAATTCCATCAGCACACACTCTTTGACGCTTTGATTTGACATAATGCAGGCACACATCACATGAGAATAAGAGTGTCTAAGAAATGCTGAGACCTACAAAAGTTCATCTAAACAGATGTTCCTTAAGCACTACTGAATCCATAAACATGATGAACGTGACACTGTGTACGACCGGGCAAAGTCTGGATTCACAAACACAGTAACGCAAAGGATTGTCCAGCATATATTATAATTCATAAAGTAAATCTGAAATGATCTATGAAATGACTTTCTAATACTCTTTTTGAAATACTGACACAGAAGATATACACAGTGGCTGCTGTAACAATATCTCTTTCTACTTATGTCCTGCTGTCCCTTAAGGCCTCTATTTTTGGGTAAGGGGCAGGTTGTGAGTAATGCTCACAATTTTAGGCCATCACACACAGTAATGCGATTGAACCAAAGAAAACTGACATGTAATTTGTTTTAGAGCTGAGTTGCCGGAATAGCAAAGGCGAATCTCTCCAAAGAAGGAAAATCAAGTCATTGTTTCCTGGAGCACTTTGCTCTAGAAACCCTTCTTAGTTTGTGAAATGCTCTTGAGTGAAATCATCTGGCAATAATATGAAGCAATAACGTGAAACAAGAACTATAAGAAATGTGTAAGAAATATGCAAGTGTTGTATCTAGCTAAAAGCATTAGTTTCCATTACTTCTCAAATAAACATTCGCTTTTGCATTAGAAGATATGCATTAAGTGTACAAGGGCTAAATAGCTATATCACATCAGCACGATGCGTGTTATTCAAGAACTTCAGCACATGCTATTCACAGCAGTTAAATAGTCTTCCACTCACCTCCTGAGCAACGATGCTGGATATACGCACTGCCCTTTTAACGCGACCGTTCCTGCTGCTCTGCGCCCCCTCCTGGCCAATGCTGTCTCGGCCACTGAGCGACATCTCGCTCATCATCTGATCGCTTCCACCCGAACAGCGTGCATCCCGCTGTTCACCCGGTCCCCGCCCGTCACCCCCGCAAGCCAGCACGCCAATGACCCTGACCTCTTCACCCCTGACCCCTGACCAAACCAGGGCCCCGTTTGGCGCTCTGAGCCAAATTTGGAACCCAGCAGCTAGATTGTATCCCTGTGATCCCCTGACACCGTTGCTATACAGTAAGAGCCACGGTAAGCCGGCTTCCCCTCTCTGCCTCCTTGGCTGTGTGAGAACCCTGAGGTGCTTCCACGCTCTCAGTCTTGCTGCCCTCCCCTTTACGTTCACACTCCTCCCTCTGTCAGTCTCTTCAGAAGAGAGTCAAAGTCAAGCAGAGAGCTTTTCAACTCATCTGACACTTCTGTCTACCGGCAGGTCTTCACACCGATTCTTTCCTCCCTCCCTTTGCCAATCCGCGCTTTCCCTCCCTCTCTCCTACCATCTTTCTGTGCTGCCTCTTCCACTGTTCCCCTCCCCTCAGAGGATGCTCTCCACTTGATCAGCTCTAATTGCTACTGGCTGTCTGATCCCCTCTCCACCCCTCCGGCCCAAAGTCCCTTCTCTTTCACCAGCTGTGGGACTTGATTAATTCTCTCTAGCTCTCCATTAACAAGGAAGTACGCAAATACGACCCATCTCTCTCTCTCTCTGTCTAACATTTGTGCATCAAATGCATCTTCTTACCAAACTACACACACCCTTTTAGCCTGAGTGTTCTACTTGATAAATTATTGCTTTACATAAGCAAGTTAGATAACTTTTAAACTTAGTGACATATATATATAGTCTATGTACACATGTATGTATTTATGTATATATATTTAAGGGGATCTGGTTGAGACTAGAGGTATTTGAGCCTGGAATCCAGCGGAACAAAAAAAGGCAGGTGTAAAGCTTGTGGGTGTGAACAAGAGGTCAGATATGAAGCTTGCAGGATGAAGAAAGACCACATTCATTTTATCACATTAATGTGAATGTCCATCCATCTATTATCTATACCGCTTTATCTGTCTGGGTCGTGGGGGGGAGCTGGAGCCAATCTCAGCAGACTTCCAGGCGACTGGCAGGGTACATCTTGGCAGGTTATATA
>JAQQZR010000033.1:21141895-21152363 GCA_030068235.1 Notoglanidium macrostoma
ATTTTTGGATTTAGCGCATTAAAATTATCCTAGATCAGCTATAAAAAGTTAGACCTTTTTTTCACTGTTGACCAGTGAATGGATGGATGGATCATAGACTAAACATTCTGTATAAGAAATTCCTGACTCTTACAGTCTATAAAAGTTTTTCCACATTAAAACCGTCACAGTCGCAAATATGTAATAATAAAATTCTACAATAAAGACCTGAATGTTTGTATTTACATGTAGCTAATCATTAATTCCAAAGGATTACTAGCAGTAAGCTTTATTTCATAGTAGTTCAGGCAAAATCGGGTAAAGCAGCCAAATAGAATGCTGTAAGTACAGAGCCTAAAGCCTGTGCATGAAGTATTGCACTGCATTATTAATCGTTGCTTAGTAATCCCATGGAATTAATAAAGCACTGCATTAAAGAGCTTTTGCCCTGAATGTATGTGCAGCTTGAGCCAAATATGAACAAGAATAGCTCCTGCACTGCTGACACAGAGCCTGAATCACTCTGTATCTATATAAAGTCCAATGCTTTATTAATGATACTGCATAATTAAGACGTGATGCAAAGTCAGTTGAATGGAATAGAGCAGATAAAGGAACCACTTACTCTATGTAAAGATTTACAGTGCATTATTTTATATAGGCGATTAGTAATCCTACATCCTAAACCCAAAACTAATGTCAGCCATGAAAGTTTAAATGCAACTATCATGCATCACTAAAACCAATAAGGAAATACAACACTACTATGATAAAACAATTTCATTATCACTTTTAAAAAATATTTCAGGAAAATGATTTCCCAGCTGTACATCCTGGACCAATGAATTTGGAAATCTCAGTGTCTGATGAACAGACGTCACCTTCTTGTGGTAAGTTTTAATAAAGTATTTCAAACGAGGAACAGTGTACTTAATTTAATTTAATTCTCCATTCCATATTGTTGCTGGTAATTTAAAGAGAAACATGCAAAGTAGGGGGGAAAAACTACTCAAAATAAAGTATGAACACAAAATCACAAGTGTGTTATGTTTATAAGGTATGTGGAAATAACTTTTTACAAGCTCTGTATAAATATTGACACTTGAACTGTGAATGCGCAGTGAATATGTAGTATGAAATCAGTGCTATAGTGGTAATAAGAAATCATAATTTTGAGTAACTTTCTAATCATTTTCACATGCCAAGGAGTAATATTGGGTAAAATTTTAGGTGTAATTTTGTATTCAACAGGAGATGGGCTTCCATTAATATAACACTTGCTTGTTGGTTGTGCTAATTTACACATGTAACCATCATGGCCAAAGTAAGTTTCAGAGTGCATATCATGTGTATATTGCATAAACATCACCCTGTATTTGATGTTATCATCATCATCCTTTTACACATGCAACCCAGTTCCTGATTGTGTAGTTTGTGGCACTACGATGGCTGTTGTGGGTCTGTGATGGAGTACCCCAGTGTCTCTGCTCACTCCACAGCCTCATAAGATGAGTCTGTCTGACTAGCACGCCCCACTCTCTGCCATGATGGATCGGCTGGCTGGAGAATAGCCTGCCTGAGGACTGTTTGGTCAGCAGAATAATACTCCTTCTTGCCTGGTGGCTGAAATCATTACAAGTATATGTCAAAATTCTCTGGCCAATTAGTTTAACAATAAGCAGGTATGGCCTCTACTGTATCATGTGCTATGAAGACCACTGGAGTACTTCTGAGGTCCTCAGAGAACAAACATGTATCTGTACAACAGTTTGCAACAGCGTATTCTATAAGAGACAAACAAGTGGCCCTACATAGAGGCAATATGCAAGAAAAAACTCTTTTGATATTTACTTTATTTTTTTTATACCTGTGCTTCACATCTACAGAAAACAAATCATATTGTTAATTTAAAAAACAATACCAGTTAATACTAGTTTTGGTATATTAAGGTTTCTTAGGAGGACCATCATCATTCTTACTCATCCAATTTTAAAATAAATGCTATTGTCAAGAGGCCAACTCTTATTTTGTGCCTGGTTGTACCAGGGCCTACAGCATGCTTGGTTGTAAACCTAGGTTGGTCGTAATTTTCCAGTGTAAATTTAAGACTATTGCATCAACTGGTTTTGAACTTTAGCAGACCGAGTGTAAAATTCATGCCTAGCCAAGACCTGGTTTAGAGTAAGTTTTTTGTCAACTGCTCATCTCTCACCATTATCTACCTCATCATAATGGTGCATTTGGTCATTTTAAAATTCAGCAGTGTTTTTAGACAGGAATGATTTTTGGGGAATCAAAGCAGTCCTCTACAAATGCAGCAACAATGATGTCAATAGAAACTAGAAATTATACCTTATGAGGGAGAACATCTGTGGATTTGGCATATTTCAAGCTGATACATCCTCTCTTGCTTTGATCAAAATGTGTGATGTCCTTCCAAATATGTATGTTCATGTATATTTATGTAGACTATTATGTTCTTTGTTAGGTGTTTTCTTTATTTAGGCATATTTTTCCCATTGTTAGTAGCATAAATTAGCTAGAGATGGGCTAGTAGTGTAAGTATGTGTGTAGCAACATACAATTTCTCTTAGTAACACAGACTGCTTAGCTACTATTCTTGTTGAATATTTGTTTCACATGGACACACACAGTTGCACTGATTTGTATTCTTTGATTGTCTTGGCTATGACCTATTTAACAGTCAAGACTGCCTTAGTTAGGATCTGCTGCTCCAACCAGCCCAAGATGTCTTCTTTGAAGAAATGTAAAGAACATGTCTCCTGTAGATTGATATTAAAAAGTGTAAATTCTACAGGGTCTAGAATTTTAAGTTCTAGAACAGGTTGGGGGTGCTTAGAAGAGCTAGGCGTGTGTGACGGATGCACTCCAGATCAGTGCTGCTTTTAGCAGAGCCCGATTCAATTAGGGTCCAGGGACAAGGGCGAGCAGCCAGTCCAGCCCCTTACCCAGCTCACTGAGATTAATGACACGAGGGCTGACAAAATGGGTCAGCTATGAACGTGTATGTGTGTGGGTGTGTGTGCACGTGTTGGTTAGGGGGAGTGATTAAAGGTGAGTTAGACTGATGTTAATGCACAGTATACATTTGTTTCTTCAGTGAATTTGAACATCAAGGCCAATAGCACTACACCAATGTCTTGTCTGCATACAAATCCACAGCACACTCACACAATTATGCACATTAATATGCAACAGTCATATGATGCACACACACACACACACACACACACACATCCACAAATGCACACATATGCAGGTGCACACTGTGGATCAAATGTGGATCAGAAATCCACAGTGGAAAAAAAAGATATGGAGAGAAAGACAACCAGGAGAGATAAAAGACATCAGAATTTCTTACCCACAATTATCTAAATTATCCTCCACTATCATCTAATCATTGGAACTCATCATCACACACCTTATGCACACACTCTGAAAATTAACTCGCGAATCACTGATAAATGAAAAGCACAGCTCATCACGTCAGTATGTCATACTCGCATGTTGAAACACATTACATGTTAAAAAAAAAACAAATTCATGCATGTTGATTTTTGTACAGGTGCAACAGTAACTTTGTATTACACCAGAGTTTCCAGCATGGAGTATTACATTAGGAGTATGCCATTGCAGTCGTATTTTTCAAGCCACATTGGACTAAAATAGTGTTATTGCATGCAAAGACTCCTCTAAGAGCAGACAATAAGGACTAATGCTGTATTGTTTATGATTTGAAACCTACAGTCTACGCCATTTATCCCACCACACTTCAACTAATAAAAATATGCTTCTCAAACCAACGACGAACTAAATATAACTGACTGAATTATTTGATCAAAAACAGCTTGAACTATATTTATGCATGGAACATACCATTAATAGAACCAATTAGAAAGGTATTTAACCACACATTTTGACAATTTACTTATTTCAACACATCCCTTAGGTACTTTCATGTTACTCGTCATGCCAGATTACTGTCTGTGTAACGGTCAAGAAAATACACCATGAGATTGCATGCTGCAAAACACTACACTTGCACTGTATAGCCAAATGTTTGTGGACACCTGACCTTGACACCAGTATGTGGTTCTTCGCCAAACTGTTGCCATAAAGTTGGAAGTTCACAATTGTTTAGAATGTTGTTGTACACTGTAGCATTACAAATTCCATTCACTGGGACTAAGAGGCCCAAACTTGTTCCAGCATGACAATGCCCCTGTGCACAAAGCGAGCTCCATGAAGACTCCATGGTTTGCTGAGGTTGGTGTGGAAGAACTCGAGTGTCCTGCACGGAGCCCTGACCTCAACCTGAACACCTTGAATGAACTGGAATGCCAATTGCACCCCAGGACTTCTCGCCTGACATCAGTGTCTGACCTCACTAATGCTCTTGTGACTAAATGAGGACAAACCTGACAGCCAGGTTCTAAAATCTAGGAGAAAGGCTTCCCAGAAGAGTGGAGGTTATTATAACAGCAAAAGGGGACTAAATCTGGGATGGGATGTTCAACAAGCACATATGAGTGTTAAGGCCAAGTGTCAACAAAATTTATTCATATAGTGTAGTTCCCTATGGGTTATGTTGCCTTCAAGATCTCCTTGGAAGGTATGATAATGACATGGTGTTTGTTCAAGTGGTATTGTTTATTTAAGGTGCAAAACTTAAATCCTTACTGCTGAGGACATCACATTCATATTGGTGACCACATAATTCCAATATTTCTGACAGGACTTAAGCAGTATAAGAATCTGGTCTATCTACCAGGTGATGTTGTAGATGGAAGGTCCCAGTCCAAAGTTACTACTGCAGCTAGTCAGCAAGGAATTACAAGAGCCAATGCTACACCTGCAAAGTGTTCAGAGTGCAGTAGCTGTTAAAGGGTGTTTTACTATCTACTGAATCTACTCTACCTCGTTACACTGTCTTCTCCTAAATTCGATTGAGATTTTCTTTCCAGCAGCATTGAGAAGGACAGATCAAGCTGCAACCATTATCAGTGTGTCAATTGTCTCCAGGTGATAGAAGAGGGCTGTGAGATTGCAAACACTTGCCAAGCTTGGATCTGCTGTGTAAGGTTGTTTTCCCCTGCTCTGTGGACATCATGTGTGATGTAGATCCATAGATCAACAAAATCATGTTTTTTCCTCTGTGCCTTCATTGAGTGTTCTCAGAACTTCTTTTAGAGTACATGGAAGCCAAGATCCACAACAATGTCAGACAAGACAGCATTTATTGATGCAAATGAAAAAAAGGCTATGGTCAACAAAAGGGCTAGAACAGGCAAGGTAAACTCGATAAACTGAACAAGCAGGGTGAAAACCAGAACAGATTTCACTCAATAGCAAAGCCTTGGTAATGTGATTAGCTAGGACTAATACTTCACCATGAACTTATGTTTTACTGTCTGTAAGTGTGTGATTAGAAGTGAAATCAAGTTAATGAGATCAGGCGGTAAGAGATGTAGGTTGTTATTTGGTGGAAAATTCTAGGGAATGGAGGTTTAGCTGACATGCAAGCACTACAGCTTTATTCTACATCTTTACATAATACTGAAAAGACATTAAGAATACCTGTTCAATTTATTGTTATTAATTATTAATTAATCATGATTATAATTATTGTATTTTGAAATATCGACTTATTAACATCAGCTTTTATTTTTGTTCTCATTATTCAACATACACAAATTAAATAAAAATTATGATCAGCCCATATATAAATAAAGTCAGAAAGGCATGGAATTGGTGATACCGCATAGATGTAATCATAGATAAGGTTGTATTTTGTGTTGCATACAGGTGAGGAAAGCCTACAAGTCAGCCACAGTTCTGGTCTTAATGTCCTGGGTTATACAGGTTTTTATGATCTATTAGAAACATTAACCTTTTAGTCTGGAGTTAATAGACCTATGTCCACTGCAGTCATTGAGCCCTAAGAGCAAAACATGACATGACTAAAAGCAAGTTAAATGAATTATGCATCCACTGTATTGCCTAATAAATTATCATTGACATTGTCATAAATTTAGTAGGCCTATTTTTAATGGTACAAAGCGTTTTGGCTTTTGGGTCTTTTAATGGCCTGGTGTTTTGAACTTGCTGGTATGCTTACTACATTAATACCATTTAAGCTTATATTTAGATCAAATACTCCTGTTATTAATGCTCTCAAAGGCCATGGTTTATGACATAGATTTGAATATTTGTTGACAATTCTATGATTTTGTGCAGATTAAATAGGCTACCACTACATTAGATCCAGAGAGGCTATTTAATTTTATATGCATAATATTTTAAATGTAATTTTTAATTGTAATTTTTCAATAATTCATCCATCCAGCCACTAATCTTCAGCATCTGCTTTATCCTGGCCAGGGTCGTGGTGCATCTGGAGCCTATCCTGATAGTCCTGGGAGTGAGGCCAGTCCACTGCAAGGCACTACACACACACATTCACACAATCACTTATACCTAGGGACAATTTAGGGCCACCAATCCAAATACTGGCATAGTTTGAGAGATGGAAAAAAATGGGGAACCCAGAGGGAAAACCATGTAGGTTCAAAGAGAACAAAAGAGACTCCACACAGACAATAACCAGAGTTCAAGATCTAACCAGCTATACTGGAGCTGTGAGGTGGCAATGCAACCCATTGCACAACCATGATATCATATTTTAAATCTTGAGCATTTAAAAGTACATTTTAACAAATTTTAATGTTAAGGTGACAAACAGGCTTATACTGAGTCAATCAGAAAAAATTAAGCAGCTGTAGATAGATGTAGGAGATGTATATGTAGATAGGGTTTGAAATGCTTGGCGATTATTGTGTTAACCTTAAGCCACTGAATTTCTGTTGTTACACAACTGATGACGTGAAAATCTGATGCAACAAGCAAGGGATCAGTGAATAATTACTTTAATGATGATGATATTAAATTATGGCAACTGGTAAATATACAAGTATGAACCTACTATGTGGTACATGGAACTGATTTGTACCTGACTGTTTTTGGGGGCTGTGTTCATGATTTTTCAAGTCAAGTCAAGTATAATTGTATAATTATATATATATACAGTACATAGTGAAACAAGACAACGTTCCTTGGTCCTTGAGGACCGAGGACAACACAGAATTACATAAAACAACATAGAACTACATAAAGTGCATGTGTGCAACCATGTGCACACATGAAAGAACAGTGCAATGAAAGACAATAAGATGGTGTGACATAAAAACAGTGCAGTGCTAACCAGTACACAGGTTAGAGTGTTGAGAGTAAGGTGCAGTAATGTAGTGAGTCATGCAAGTCAGTAAAATCTACAGTGGAATGTATTCATTTGCCTGTGTGATCCTGCTGGGCTTTCTTGGCTTTAGAGCTGGTGTTGAGGGACCAGGCGAGGTTCTCATCCAGTTGAACACCAAGGAATCTGAAATCAACAACCATCTGTTTCATTTTGTCCACATTCAGAGGCAGGTTGTTGACTTTTACACCAGTCTGTTAGATGCTGCATCTCCTCTCTCTATGCTTACTCATCATTATTGCTGATGAGACCCACCACGGTCACGTCATCAGCAAAACAGATGATGTGATTCAAGCTGTTCCTTTCTGAACAGTTGTGAATCAGCAGGGGGAACAGCAGTGGACTGAGCACACATCCCTGTGTGGCCCCAGTGCTCAGTGTTGTGGTGCTGGAGATACTGCTCCCAATCCAGACTGACTGAGGTCTCTCAGTCAGGAAGTCCAGGATCCAGTTGGAGAGCGAGATGTTCAGGCCCAACAGGCTCAGATTTCCAATCCGGTGCTGAGGAATAATTGTGTTGAATGCTGAACTAAAGTCTATGAACAGTATTCATGCATACGTGTCCTTATTGTCCAGGTGGGTGAAGGGTTTTCCTCACATCAGCCATTGTCAGACACAGCACCTGGTTGTTGTGAGGAGAGGCGGTCTTCCTCACTGTCATGTTGTTCTGTATGTCAAACCATGTGCATAAGTTGTTCAGTGCATCTGGTAGGGAGGCAGGTGTTGTTGTCCTGTAGTAGGTGATGGCCTGGATACCCTGCCACATGTGCTATGTGTCGCTATTGTCCTGGAAGTGGCCGTGGATTCTCTGGCCGTGTGCATGCTTTGCTGCTCTGATGGTCCGAGACAGTTTGGCCTTCGCTTGTTGCTAGGCTGCCTAGTCTCCCGTAGTCCTCAGCAGCTCACGCACCTCTTCTGGTTGGATCATGTAGTGATAATCTTGGAGACAGAGATGTCACAAATGCACTTGCTAATCACTAGCTGGTCACTGATGACATGTACTCCTCCAAGTTGGTGCCATCAGTTACAGCCTCCCTGAACATATGCCAGTCATTGCGCTCAAAACAATCCCGAAGAGCACTCTTGTAGTACCCGATGTGTACTCTTATTGCAAAGTACACATGCTGCTGGAATTTCAGGAGCACTGACTTGAGATTTGCATGTTTGAAATCTCCATTGACAATACACAGTCCATCACAGTGTGGGTTCTGCAGTCCCCTGATAGCCCTGTACAGCTCACAAAGTGCCTCTTTAGCAGTAGTGCTGGGGGGAATGTGCATTCTGACAATAAGCACAGTGGTGAATTGTCCCTGCAGGTCTAAGACAATAAGCACAGTGGTGAATTGTCCCTGCAGGTCTACGATTCTGCAGGTATGGTGTCAAGGGATAGTGCAGGTATAGTGTACAGTGTTAAAACAGTGTCAAGAATTTTATAAGACTGGTGTATATGTTTGCTAATTGTTTGTGAGAATCTGAGAAAAGCTTTACCAATTATTCCAACTGTTTTGGTAAAACAGTCAGTTCCCTGTGGAAAGTAGTGACTCCAAATTATTCCAAATTTGCACATGCCAAGTAAATAAAGTTTATTATTTTCATGCTTTAACCCAGTCACTCTAATGCCTTCAGAAACCTGTTATCTGGGTCTGAATAAGTGTTTCAAAGGCATTCAAAAAAGCTGAACTCTGCAAGTGTGAGAACACTAATCACTTAAAGCTCTAGCCAGCTGTCCAATACTTTGGACCACATCAATCAAAACACCTATAGCCACCACACACTGAGTAGGAAAATAAAAGCAAGTGTCTACTGACCAGGTCAAGGACAGTAAAGGCTCTTTAAATAAGACCTATTTTGATAAACAAAGAGCTTGCTGGTCTTTTGACATCTGCTATGTTTCACAGGTTTTTTGGTTTATTTTTACATAGCATGACAAACTGATTTGGAAATGGACCTTGAGAGTGAAACACGCTTGCTTAATGTTTTGCTAATGCCTCTATACCTCAAGGATTCAGAATCTTAAGCTGATTCAGAATTAGTTGTTAGTGCTGCAAATACCCTGACATACGGCTCCAAATGGAGATCGTGACTTGGGCACAGACAGCGGTTTGACGTAGGAGCATATCAGATGTTGATTAACTGCACTAGGAGGAACATGAAAACATAATGTGTCTCATTTACTGAGACTCTAGTTGTTTAAAATTACACAAGATGTATTGCTTGTGGAAGCAAAGAGAAGGGAAATAGGTGGCAAATCACATTAGATGTAGAAGTGTGTTAGATATTGAACAGTATTTCTCATTTATAATACATTATGCTTATGGGACCAATGCAGTAATCTCTGGAAAATGGAGGGAGGAATCTTTGCCAGCACAGAAGTACCTCTTTATACCTGTTATAAAAATTAATCACTGGATAAAAATAAACATTACAGTTAACCAAATTGAGTATGTAATGTTTGAATCTCTTTTTAAATTATTTACATCACAAAGTTGTTTCGTGCCACCAGCATATTTCTTGTATTTCAACAAAGAGAGATGGTGATATTAAACCAGACAACATAAAAAACGCTGATGTTATCAAGTAATTTGGCCAGAATAAAGAAAGTTCACTTTTGCTTATGAGTGGTTCCACCAACTATAATCAGAGGGTATGGATTCACCTCCCCATGGTATGCAAGATCATAACTCTTACATTAAGAAGAAATTCTTATATTTTCACAGCAATGTTCTAATGCTCTAATATTCACAACAGTGTTCACAATGAATTTGAGTAACACATTCCCTAGAACCCAGATCTAAACATAAAAAAATATTTAAAAAAATTCTTTTGGAAAAATGTTGGGCACTTAACCACTTTATCCTGGTTAGGGCCTAAACGATCCAGAGCCTATCCCTGGATGTGACACCAATCCAACACAGGGCATCATACAAACATTTGCATTCTCATCCACACCTAGGGGCAATTTAGAGAGGCCATTTAACCTACCAGCAAAGAAACCCATATGGTTGATGATTATTACTATTAGTTTTTTTCCCCAAATTATTCGCCATCACTGGTCAAAACCTAGTAGTGGAATTAATAAAAAAAAATTACTAGCATAATTATTGTACAGGCTTAATTTGAGGTTAAAGCTACAAGAAGAATGAGTGGTAAACCCTA
>JAQQZR010000033.1:21162109-21173361 GCA_030068235.1 Notoglanidium macrostoma
TAGAAAGAAAGCAATATTAAATACTATTTCAGTCCTGCATTCTTTCAATATATATATATATATATATATATATATATATATATATGTGTGTGTGTGTATGTATACATGTACATGAACAAGTCACAGGGACATTATGGTTTTTACTTGTCTAGGCGAGATATGACGCATTGACTTATAGGCTAGTGAGAGACAAATAATCCTAGGAACATTGCATTAAAGCTTAGCGGGGATGACTGTGGATTTGTGAGGTTGTAAACATGGATCTGAATGTTCTGATCCAAGTTAGAGTTCATGTTATTGATGCTGTCTTCATCCAAGTGATGGACAACAGGGATAAAGAGAAATGGCTCTGTAAAACCAGACTAAAGCGGGGTTTCCTTCTTCACTCCTTACACAGAGAAGAATTTACTACAATGCTTGCATGGGGAACTAAAAATATATTATTCACCATGGGACCTGGGATGTGAAGAGGAGTGTGGAGTAGAGCGGTGCATCTGGACTGGGATCCCACAGGACCCAAATAAAAAATGCTGCAGGAGCAGGTGGTTAGATATGAATCTTGTAGGACAGAGAGAGAGAGAGAGAGAGAGAGAGAGAGAGAGAGAGAGAGAGAGAGCACATTTGTGGCATTTCAGTCTAGTCTCTGTTATTCCACAAGGGGGCAAAATAGAGCGATAAACATGGGGCCTTGAATTCAGCTACTGAGTAACAGCTAGATTTAGAACAGCTGAATTTGCAATAAATTTTATGCTTTTGTTTTTTATTGGTAATGAGTTGCAGTCTGTTGCTGTGTTTTGTAGATGATATATGTTCAATCTGTTTGCGCAGTCAGAATGTAGCTTTCAGATAATTGCCAATAAATGAGCACATTTAAAAGGAGCTGTTGTGTTATTAGCATATTAAAGTGACTTTTACAGCTTTTAAAACTATGTGTTGTTTAAAAAAACCAATAAACTTGTCATAATAATTATTTTTATCATTTCCCAGAGACAGTAAAGTTGTGTAAAAATAAATCTAGCAGATATGCAAAAAGCTGAGTACAGTGCAGTGAAAATACAGGGAAATCATTTTAATATCACTTATATGGTTTTTTTTTTAGAGGAAATAGGACCATAATTGTAGGAGTTTGTTAGACATTTTGGAGCAGGTCAGAATTATGGGAGCAGGCGTAATTAGTCAGAATTCCATTAGGCGCAAGTTCAAGTGGGATAAAAACAACAACAACAACAACAACAGTGACAACAACAACACATACAATTACCAGAAACTAGCACCTTATGGTTTTAATGTTGATATTTTAACAAAAACGATCTAAAATCAGGCCACAAACCAAAGTCCACGCTCTCTTTAAGTTTAAGGTGATTGCACAATTGTGACTTGTACAACTATACACAGTTGTTCCTCAGCTCCTATTCATAAGCACATCAAGTAAGAAAAAACTTTATTCACATAGCAATTTTCTAGGTAGAAGTTTACAAAGTGCTTCACAATAAAGTCAAATCAAAAAAAAAAAATAAATAAATAAAAAACAGTACAGGAAGACACACGAGACTACCAGCAGCAGACAGAAACAATAATATATACAGAAATGTACACAACAAATCACACAAGTGCACTACAATAGCCATGTAGACTTCACAAATCAGGGACCATCTTATTACGTAAGCCCAGGGGACTCCTTAATCCTAGCTTAATACATTAAAGGGTAATTCATGTGGAAATTCAGTTCCTGAAAAATCCACAGACATTTCCAGGGAGAATAAATGTGACATGTGACGTGTTTATTAACACACTAACCATATGTGCTTATGCATCCTATCCAGTTATAGGTTTGTAAATTGTTTCACATTAGACTATAGATTTAGTTTGGAAGGCAGTTTAAAAGTAAAAGCCAAAACTGAGCAATAGACCAAGTAAGTCAGAGCAAAGTGAAGTGCGATGAAGTGTAATGCTGCCATCTAGTGGAACAATGTAGTCAGTTCACAAGTTAGTGGTACGTGAGGGGAGATACCCATTCATAAAGGAAAAAGTTATATAATTTCATATGTTGTATATACTATTATGTATAATTCTATATTTATGACATGTATAATATATTAAATGCCTTTTTGCTGAAATATCAAGAAATAAACAATATCAAGAAATATATGGCATATAAACTGGGTTCTATAGATTGTTTATGTTCTGCATAAATCTTTCCTCTAGAATCTTTTATCTTTTTTAGGGAGTTTATCTAAAAATCACAGGTACCATTTTATACTGACACACATTCTTTAGACAAAATCCTTGCTGTGTCCTGATCTCTGATGACGTCACGGTAAAAAAATAAATTGAAAAAATCCTGAAGACATAAAAAGTCCTTTTATTACTGGCATACATCACCCTAATACCCTCTCTATCATGTTTAAGGACTACCTGACATATTTGGATAACATTTCTGCCACGTTGACATTTTTCAAGGTGACTAAGATTATTCATGTCTATAAAAATGTGCCCTAGCCATGATGGATAATCTAGCAGCACATGTTCGGAGCACATAGCTGTGCTGTAACAGTATAGATGGCGGGCCAGAAAAGAAGACCTGTGGTTGATGGACTGAAATATTTGTATAGGCTATTGTACAGTCATATAAACACACTGAAAATCGACTAGAAAAACAAATATGATGTAATATATCAGGGCATAAAGGGACAGCTAATTACAGCTCCTTATACCAAAGCCTAAGCAAAAATAAGGTTTAAAAAAAGTGATGATATTTTACAGATATAGTGATTTGCCACAGCACACGAGCATTGATTCACCACTAGAGGGCACAACTGGGCTTGCCATTGTGTCTTTCCTTTCTATTAGCACCCTGTATACTGAGAGATGACATAACTGCTAATTAATTTGAATTCCTGGTGGCAGTAATGAGCAATAGTACTGTGCACCACCTCTACAACAGATCTGAGTTCAGAGAGAAACAGATATAACCTGCTCCCAAGCGAACGTTTACTGTAAACTGTGATCTGTGCAATGTCCATAACACTGCTCAAGAGCGCCAGTGGACTTATTGCCAAGTCCCACCCACTAGCTAGTTCTCACTTCGCACAACACCTACAAACCTGAGAAGGCAAAGGCTAATGCAAGCTTCCTCTAAGACACCTGAAACACTGATTCTTCTCAAACTGCTGTTTATACAGTATACCATGATAGTCAGGGGTTAAAATGGGATTTAGGAGGTGGGGGATCCAACAATGCGGGAACAGTTCTGTTAAATTCATGTTACTATATGGAGTTCTCTTCACTGATATAAAAGGAAAACAATTAAAAGAAAATTTTGTTATCTCTGTTTCTGCCATAGCGTCATCGATACTGGAGAAAGATTGTTGAGATTGTTGAACAACCAAACAAATACACACCTCCTTACAGCGCTGCAAGATTTTTGCACATCCGACTTGGTTTAGCGCTGCACTGTCTTGTCCTGTGATGTCTGCACTGTCTGCAGTGTTTGCACGTTTTGCACACATGCACTTTATGTTGTCTTCTGTTGCACACGTGCACCTTTGTACTTCTGCGTTGTCTTATATGCAGCACCTTGGTCCTGGAGAAAGGTTGTCTCATTTCACCTATGTACTGTATCATCTGTATATGGTGGAAATGACAATAAAAGCCACTTGAACTTGAACTCCTTCAGAAGCTCCGCCCTCAAATTCATAGACATGAATTGCCAACGCAACAACACTGTGAGCCACACCCCTGCCCTGCGATTGGCTGGAATACACGCCCTGTTACTGATTGGCAGGAATAATGTTCTTTGTTTGGGTCAAGCTCACAAACAGAACCGACAGTTAGCTGACTAGGAGGAGATATTTGCTGAATTTGATAAAAAGTGTATTGGATTAGAAATGACTGCACCTTTAAAGTCTTAACTGAACAATATGATGTCCACTTACTTGTTTGTCAGTTAAAAAAATTATATCAAATCCCCTGATTTTTTTTACAGATTTTTCTGCCATGAGCAAAACGACACAACTGAGTCAGTTGATCTAATTTGTGAAAATTGGTAGGACAAGACAGATCGTATTGGGGGAGGGGATATTACAGTAGTTAGCATGTAGCTCGCTAAGGTTATGTCATGAATTCCCCCCTTCAGTGCGTGACATGGATTGAAGCACAAGTTGTTCATGTTTTGGTTTTGAGTTTATGTTTTGTGGTTTTCTTTACATCATGTGATTGTCTTCAAAATGTGTTGTTTTTCAGTCTTGTCACTGTCCCGGTGTTGTGATTGGTGTGCTCGCTGATTTTTCTCATCTGTTCAGTTCAGTCATGATTGGTTAGTGTCTTTTTACCCTCCCAGGTCTTTTGTCTCATTTCTCATATCGTACATTTGCGTAGATTAAGGTCTGAGCTGTGTTTTCCTGTGTCATGTCCATTCTAGTTTTGACTCTTGCTTGTGTTTTGGTATTGATCATAGATTACCTCTGTTTAATATTATCTACCTGTTCTCTGACTACTATATGGATTAATAATGATGATTATTGGATTTCTCCTAATAAACACCTCACTGATCTAGAGCACTTATTTCCTGCCTTAACTCACTGCATCTTACGGGTTATCTATGAGAGTATAGTGCCAGAGCCAAAGCCTTGCTAGTAAAGTCAGTCCACTATTTTGAGATGGGATCTACATATTTGCTTAAATGGTGAGAAACCATATAGCAGAAATGGATCAATAATGTGATGCATTAAATATGGATTTGACATCACTGTTAAAATCTGACAGTAAAGTAAAACAGGATCTTTGGCTCCAGTAACATAAATTTTTTTTTTGGGTTGCTCCAGTTACTATGCATGTCCATTTCATCATTATAAGCAGAGCGATGTGCACCCACATACCAGTGCAAGAATGTGACAGAATGACACACACTTTTTCACTAATGTCATTACCAACAAGGGGTGTGACTTACATCATATAGTTGCCATGCTGAGTGTTACATGCTGCCCCATTCATATTTCCAGCATTTGCCTGTCTCAATTCACACCATCTGTACCGGAGCTCTTCCTGCCATTCATAAATACCAGAGGTGTTGGAGTCGTGCAGCACTGCCCAGTTCAACCCCTGGTTACAGCAATGCTGAACACATCAAACAATAAGGAGAGAAAGGCCCTCTCTCCCATCTAGAGAAAAGAACAAACACTATGGGGCTCCGAGCTATGGATGGTTGTGGCTTCAATGGGATTCAACCTCATGAACTCCCAACAGCATACAATATTACACAACTCCGAGGTCCCGGCACTTGCCTGAGCTGACTGTATTATGGATTTTTTTGTATGCTGGCTGCAAGCTTCAGAATTTTAATGCCTGCGATCTGATTTGCTCTCTTCTGTTACTTGGTTTTCAGCAGAAAAATAAACTTTGCTAAATGTCCTTTCTACTATATAAGGATGTGTCCACTATGTCTTTTCACTTCTGTAAGTCACTCTACATGCATGTGTCTGCCAAATGTCGTTATACATGCATGCACATGTGTAAATGTGGCTGGCTTTTTGTAGTTAGTCACGCCTCTTACTCTGAACGCAAATCTAGTGACAACAACTACCAAACTCAACATGAAAAGCTAGAAGTCTGGCTCACAAGACAAGACTGGAATGTTCTTTGGAGTGGTGTGGAGAAGCTACCAGATGCCTACAGACAAGGAGAGAGGAAGAGAGTTTGTATACACTCTTGCACACACACCCACACACACACACAAACCTTGTCACCTGCATCATTTACTGTGATGTTGGTTAACTCCCAGTGGCTGTGTACAGATGGCAGTTTCAATGGACTCTCATTTATCATCATTCACAAACTAACCCAGTCAAATCAGTGCTGACCTTCCGCTCGCACCCACACTGATTGTCTGTAATTTGGATGCTTTACACACACGCTGAGATAGAGAAAGAGAAGAAAGAGAGAACTGTAGGAATCTGTAAGAGTGGTGACACAATAAATGTTCGTTTTAAAGTAAGTATAACTGTGAGTGCACTCGGAAATCAGGTTTGCGCTCACGCCTTCCTCACTCTTTCTCTCCAGTTGAACTTAAAATACGCTTGCCAACCCTATTTCTTTAAAGATCCCTCTCTCTCATTTGCTTCCTCTCTTTCCTGCTCTCTCTCGCCCCTCTTTTGTTGTCAGAATGAAAAGAGTGCATTTTAATCAAGGGCACACAGAGACTGCGTTAAGCCTATTTTAAAACTTCATAATGGAGTGCACTAATTGGTCATGTTTTATTGACCGCAAGGCCGGACAGTTAAATACTGACTCCATCTTTACTAGAATCTCATGGCTAATGTGGACACTCATTCGCGTTAATCACCTACACACATAAATCAGTACCACTTTACATGTTATACATGTTCCCTTCACTAACATAATTTATGGATTAGTTCAGATAAATCATCATTCATAAATGACAAGTAATAATTAATTAACTGATTTTGTCCAGATAAATTATCAAATTAAATTACAGCATGTTACAAAGAGCTGATAACTTCCTGGACTCTGGTCTCTCGGTCAACATATTAATATTTGATTTTTAGCCTCTGAGTTGAATTTTTCTAGTTAACCGCTTTTTCACTAATGTGATATTCATATCGGCCATTGATTGTGTGAACATTGGTCAATGCAAGTGTTTATTGGTCTTATTTGATTAATTATTTCATCATTTTATTCATTAAAAATACTTTCTGTTAGATACTTTGTTACTGACAGTGTACTAATACCGTGTATTAATGCTGGAGTTCATGATTTGTTCATTTTAAATAATGCATTAGATAATATCAGTTAAAGCAACTTTAAATGTAGAGTATTTATAAACCTGTTTGAAATTTCCTGGACGCATGCCAAAAAAGGGAAACATAAAGGCTTCTGTGCTGATTAATAGTCCTTTTGGTTGAAGCCTACAGTGTCACATATGGCATGGCTGATGGTGCCACACACAGCTCAGCATCCATAAAATCAGTCATGTAATACTGAGCTGTGTGTTCCTTGCCGCTGTTAACTGATTACATGTCAACCAGTAAGATTATATCTGAGGCCAACCTGAGTAGTTTGGTGCACCAGAAAGGTCAAACGGGCTTTGTCAGCTAAGCTCATTACAAAGCCTTTAGGATAAGTGATGTTTGAGAGGAGGCTCTGAGAAAGTGTCATTTCACATAAACAGGACTTTCAGTCCATATTGAAATGCTTCCCTGATCACAGCACCACACCAAACTATCTAATGAAACACATTTCTTATAATTAAACAGTTATTGGAGTTACGCCTAGGTGACCTTTTCTTTCCTGGAGCATAAGCAAAACTGAAAACTACAGCTATATAATAACTGTACAGCCTGTATCAGTGAATGTCCATCAAGGAGCGTACGCACTCCGAACAATAATGGTACTTTATTATTTAAAAGTACTTTTAGTTCTCTATGAAATGGTACCATCAAGAAGACATGGTTTGTACCTTTAATATGTACATATGTGTATTTTACCTGGAATGCCTCTAAAAATAACTGAAGGTATATATTGGACCTTAAGACCTTTTACTCTAATAAATTATTAAAGATGCACCACTTGCCATTTCCTACATAATGGTATAAAACAAGTACTCTTGCACCCTTGAGTGACGGGGATACATATAGGTGGGTACTTTTATCACTGAGAGTGCACACTATCCAGTTTTACACTGAGGGCTATATTGTGGTGTGTGAGATTCTGAGTATGTTTCTAACTCTTCATCTGAAGGAGAGCTACTTCCTGTGTCCAGTAAAGTGATTTAGGATTATGATTAGGCGCTGTCGCACGCGCACACATTCCTGTGTGACAGCTGTGTTTACATATGAGTCGGAATGTGCTCGTCTTCCTCATGCTCTGCCATGAAAAGAAAAACTCCACACCGGACAGGAAATAAGAGATGTTCCGATAGGTGCGGAATCTAAACATCTTTAGGGCTGTTTTGCGCTGGGAGGAGAATGGATGAATATTCTGATGTTTTAAGTCCATCTGGCTGGACTCATGTTTTGTTTGAATATTTGCCATAGATGTTTTGATATGATAAAAGATGCTTGATGTAGCTTTCTCCTTCTGTTTCTTCCTTTCATCAAGTTTAATGCAGGAAGTGAGCAGTGCACATTTTCTGCTTGCATGCTTTAACCAGATTCCTCATGGCCTTCTAAGTGAATGCCCTGCATCCTGGCCTGGAGAGAACTCTATCCAATTACCCGGCCTTGTGTCTGTGAGTCTGTTTCTGTCAAACTCATGATGAAAGCTTGAGGGCTAAACCAACAGCTCTGGAATCAGGTCTGAAAACCGTAATGCTGAATCATGTTTTGATTGCAATAGCAAGATACGCCGGTCCTAGATCTATAAATGTCAATTTGTTCTATAAACACTGTCGTAAAAGTTTGTCTACAGGAGATCCCTCTCAGTTGTGTGTAGCAGGTCTGATTTATCTGTTACATGAGACAGTTAAAACTGTCAGATGTAATTTGTGAAGAACAGTCCTGCTGATGGTCATTAAAATCCTATCTAGCACATCAGAGATCTGTGTTTTGTCTACAGCCTCCAGATTAGCTTGATACAAAGTAAGTACCTGGCTTCTGTGTGCTTTGCATAGAACCAGAGACTGAAAAATAGATGCAAATGTGCCATGAACATGCAGTAGACACTGCTGGGCTGGGCTGGGTGAGTGGGTTATAGAGCAGTGGGGAAACAGCTATTAAAACACATGCTGCTGAGACAAGTGACAGAATTCAACAGCTGCCAAGACAAAAGGTTCACACTCACACGCACACTTACACACATGCACACAAATGCAAATCAAGCGAGCTCAATCTGTCTTCTTAAATGGAATGAAATGAGTTGAAAAATAAGAAACAGGGGGTCTTAATAAGGAAAAGTGCTTCAGCTACAGAATTCCTTTGTAGCACAATTTGCAGAGTTCCATCTGTTATTGCCAGTTCTCAGTAATCTATTAAAGTCATTTTGCCACAGTGTAACACAGAAATTATATTGTGTGTTTCTTCTGTAACGTGACAAGTCTCAAAGGATTTTGCTTGATAATAGCTGGGGAAGGGGAGGTGATTCATGAAGAGGCATTGGATATTATAATTTCTCACTTGAGTGTATGTAATGATGTCTAAAATTTAAGACTACGGAACGAAGAGGTATTTCGTTTATGTAATACTGACAACTCGTGCAGCCCACGATCTCATCACATGACCTCCTTATGCACCTATCCCTGTGATTACTAATGGAGCTCACCTGTCTGCAATCATGCTACTCCATTTAAAAAACCAGGATTCTCAGTGTTACTTTGCAATGTCTCACTCCAGCATTGTGCCTGTGATGATTCCATGCCTTTGTTATCCGTTTTGGATCACAAAATGTTGTACTAATTTAGTCTTATCCAGTTTATGCCTGGCCATCTATTTGGTTAGTTTTATTTTAATACATTTTTTATGGTAACCATTCCTTTTACAGTCCCCTAATTACTTGGTAAATATATGGTAAATTGTAGCATATTATCGGATAATTACCACAGCTAATAAGTAGGTAAATACAGAGAAACTACAGCTGAAATACTAAGAAAAATCTGCCCTATTACCCTAACCCATTAGGGCACTGTAAATGGAAGGGTTACTATTATACTTAGTAAATATGTATAGTAAATTATAGTAAAATACTGCATAATTAATGTAGGTAATCAGTAAGTAAATACAGAGAAAGTACAGCTGAAACACCAGTGGAAATTGTTCTTAGTATTTAAGCTATAGTTTCTCGGTATTTACCTACCTACTTATTACCTGTGGTAATAAACCAATAAAATACTATAATTTACCAAAGATTTACTGGTTTAAATACTTAGCAATTAGAGGGCTATAAAAGGAAGGGTTACTATTTATATTTTATTTCATGGCACATCAAAGATACAGTATTTCACTAAATATATAAAAAGGACAGGTTGATTTTAGGTTTTCTTCAGATTTCAAGTCAATTTTCACACACTTCAGTTAACAGCAGTCTCAGCGGCCTACAAAGATCACCCTGAGGACTACACCTCCCAGCACCCTCCTAAACTTCCTCGTTCACAGTCTCATGTGTTTTGATTTGTTGCACACGTTTCCACTCACCTCTTCACTTATTTAAAGAATTCAGTTGTTTTGATCGACGTGATGTATTGGTCTGTGTTTCAGTTCAATCCTCTGTTCATGCTCAGGGTATTCAGGTTTTTTTCATTTTGTTTTCAATATTTTGACCAAGATTCTTGCCAGCCTGTTACCGCACATCAAGCATACAAATGCACCAGATATTTTTTTACACATATCTATCTTTTGTCTGCAATAAATCCAGCTCTACTGCCTTTAAACACTTTTATAGAACATCTTTCTACAAACATCAAATAAAGAGACCTCATAGAGAGTCTCATAGAGATAATCTAATTTTAGACAGACAATTTCCCACACATTTCTAGAGCAAAACTGTGCTTAATTAACCCTGACACAGAGTCAGTTTATACCACACAGCTAATAAACACTGTAAGCATTAATTCAACACTCCTGGCTCTCGTGCTTAAAAAACATCAAATGTTTGTTTTTTTAATTCAAATAGAAGTGGCAAAGATTTACACGGAAAGTGATTTTTTTTTATTCTAAATGAGTCACACTTGCATTTTCATGTAGATAAAAGCTTTATTCATGTGAGATTAGATTAATCTAAGGGCCTAGAGGTAATTATAGCATTTCCAGGTGCTATTTTGTGATTTTATATCTATCTTGAACTGCAACATTCCTGTTTTTATCCCCTCTAACCTGAGGTTTACAGACCAATTTGCCTACTGTTTCTGACCAACTCTATAGTGGTCTGATAATTTGCCTGTGCCTGTCTCTTCCACAGGCGTCACCACCATTATAGCTGAGGGGGACGTGTCCCCCCTACATTTCATAATTATTCATTTGGACCCCCATATTTAACAGAAAATATTAGTTCACCCAGCGATGTTTCTATTGCTTCGCGAAAGAATCCATTCCACTTGATGGCTATGAGAATACACACACAACTGATATTCCACTCCGGGTTTTCCGGGTTCCCTACAACAACAAACCACACCCAGGTGAAGTGAATCGTCAGTACAGCTATAGACAGTAAAGCTGCTCAGTACTGGAAGAGGTAACGTCAGCCCCATTGCCTTCTCACAATGTCCAACTTTTGCTAAAACCTTATTCTTTTGTTATATGCCCTCA
>JAQQZR010000033.1:21185818-21208489 GCA_030068235.1 Notoglanidium macrostoma
CACACGTGTTCACTGAAAAGCGTTCCAGGTGACGACTTCATGAAGCTGGGTAAGATAATGCCGATTGTACCATCACGCTAAATGTTGGCCACTTTGAAGAATCTAAAATATGAAACATATTTTGTTTTTCTTTTACACTTTTTTGTTTACCACATAATTCAGTATATGCCATACGTGTTGGTTCAGAGTTTTGATGTATTCAGTAATGTTTTGCAACGTAAAACAGAGTAGGTGTGAAATAGAGTAGGTGTGTCCAAACTTTTGACTGGTAGTGTATATATATACACTATATACCGTATAAATAATTGACCATATGCAGTTTACATAATACAGTACTTTGTATTACACAGTATAAAGTACGAATATGTAAATACATTTATTTATATCACAGCGCTGCTGAATTCTCAAATATGATTGGTCAGACTGTTTGATTAATTTTCTATAAAACAGCAGCTCTGACTATAGCGCTGACTGTCATTCACGTATGAATGACAATGTCAACAATGTACTTGTTCTAATATGTTACTGTTTCTATATCAGCAACGGAATCACGAGGACCTGTACGGCAGACACACCAGATAATTTAAGACTAGGAATAAACGGATAGTGAAAAAGCACATGATTTTACAAAGACATATAATTTTTGATATAGTGAAGGTTCCTATAAATTGATGACTACTGAACATTTATGGACGGAGTCTCCATTGTCAGCGCTTTTTAAGTCAGTAAGTTTTGTATCTATCTACACACCCAAGCACACCATATCAAACCCACAATAACACTGAAAGCTCCACTTTCAAAGACTCACATTTTAAGGTGGGTAGGCAAGTCATTGAGTACTGCAAGTATTGACAATGCAGGGTGTGTGTGTGTGTGTGTGTGTGTGTGTGTGTGTGTGTTCCTAGCTTAGCAGTGACGTTATCGACTGCATGGCAATGCACAAAGGAACAGCCTCTCTGCACTAAGAAAAGAGTCTCCAGATTAGACATGGCCTTTTCCTTCAATGACAAAATTATCCAATTAAGAAGCTTCTGGCTCTGAAAAGCAATCTTTGCATCGGGAGCCATGGCAGTGCTGTTGATTTTCCAACACTTAATTGACACCCACCAACACAGACCCCAGATACTGACACTTACACACACCCATACACCCACGTGCTATTATAATGTTATGAAACATAACATAGAACAAACACCAAATACAAAATCACTGTGAAAATAGCAACTCCCGGCACAGCATACTGTATATCTCAGTCCTACAGCTTCACAGTAACACTGATATTACAAGTATTACAAGACCCCTTTTGTTCTTGTCCTTCATATCAAATTTCTTTCACAATGTTTACAGCCACCTCATGGACCTAAAGTGATATAGCTGGGAATTGAAGCGTCGTTAAAATATTAAACCACCTGATGCAGGATGTCCGTTCCCTCACAATTGCATTATGTTCAGTAGCATCAGGCTGCCGGGAATCAGATTGGTCAGTAAATCACGTTGCATGAAATAAGGACCAGTGCAGTGCAGTGTTATTAAAAGGCTGTTTATCTCAGCGATCGTGATTTCTCTCCCTGCATGCTGTTGACCGGAAGTGCTGAGACTGGAGGCCATGAAACGCAGGGTGCTCATTAGCAAGCTGTGTGAAAAATGCTCTCACATGAAGCTCGCAGCAGCAATGAGGACAACAGCAGATGTCAGCAGCTGTATGATCCTAGTGTTTCAGCAAATTGATGCATACTGAGTTTTTTTTAAACAAAACATTTCCTAGAAAATAAGACTGGCATATACATCACTAATTAAAAGTGACTGAAAGGAATAAAATATCATCTTACATCTAGAATTGGAATACACGTCACTTAAATTACATAAATCATATCAGTACTCATTTACTGGCATGATCATCTTAGTCTTTAAATAGATACTCTAATTTATCAACCTGATCTCTATCTGCCCTGTCTGTAGTACATATGTGATTACCGTGCACAAGAATTTCAACACATTTCCCTGTGCTAAGAAAAGAATGAAAACTTCTGCAACTAGAAATTTACTTATAATACCACTCCAAGGCCAGCTGTTCAATCAAGAACTGTGTCTAAAAATGTTTATGCAATGAAAATTCAAAAGCATGTGTATTTTTAAACCGTGTACTTTTGTGGAGCAGTACATGATTACCTTTCCAGTTATTAATACGTGCCTGGAGGTTCTGTGGTGTCAGGTAACAAGAAGGCAGAAACTGAGGCATGTTCATGTTTACTTGATCTATGTTTGTAATAAGTCCATGAGAAATAATAACACAGAGTTATTGAGAGCTTAATGTGGAAATACCTTTAATTAAAGAATTAAGGAAAGCACCTTTTGTTTAATAAATGTTTACTGAGTTCAAAAACTGCCCTTAGATTTCCATTATAAGGCAATTTTGGGCCAACGGGGTTCAATTAGGATGAAAAAAGCTGGAGTATTCCTTTAAGCACAGGCAACAAATATGCAGTGCCAAAGTGTCTGTGTGTGAGAGAGAGAGAGAGAGAGTGAGAGAGAGAGAGACTCAAACTCTGACTCCTCTCTGGGGTTATACTTGGGTCTGATTGCTGTCCGTTTTCCATTTCGCTCTGATTACTAGCATTACATTCTGTTGACCGCACGGCAGGAACAACTTCTCATTCTTCACTCGGTGTCCCATTACTGCGGCTTCTCAATCAAAGTCCTTTCCAGCAAGACCCACCCAGCCGTTGGCTGCAGTGCAAGCTCAATTAAAACAGACATTAGATCATAGGGCCTTGTCTCTGGTCCCATTCTGTCATAGTGTCTGTCTCTCCACCGCAACGTGACACTCCAGGAAAGATACGGTAACATCTGAGGGGGTGACAATCCACCTCTGTCTTTTGCCATATACCCTCTGCTCCTTCTGCATGCCATGTGTATAAAATGTCACTTGTTGACTGATATCAAAGATCAACTTTAACAGAATGACTTGTTCACACATCACACATGCACATGTACTTTCAGGGCTGATATATGAATGGTATATATACACACATATATATACACATCTATACACATAGATGTGAGTGTGTATGTGTGTGTGTGTGTGTGTGTGTAAATTTCCTTTATGTATATATACAATTTTGTACCATATTGTATCTGGTATATATACATATATGGTATATATACACATTATATATATATATATATATATATATATATATATATACACACATGTAGGTATATATGTATATGTAGGTGTATGTGTGTATATATACATATATATTTATATATATTCACACATATGTGTGTGTGTGAAATTCCTAATATGTATTTGTGTATGATATGGTATATGGTATACTACTATACAATATTGTAAACTGTAAAACATATAAATAAATGGTTTTGAACACCATGAATACCTTTCACCTTTGAAAATGAAAACCTAATTGGGTACTTTATAGTCTCATAGTTCATATTTTATATAATACTAGACATTCTCTACTGCATAAAGTCGCCCTATGTTTTATAATGTAGCCAAAAAACTAAGGGACACAAACATATTTATGACACATTTTGAAATGTAATTAAATCCCACAGGGGCGCTTTCTTTGACTAAATTTAGTTTTGATAAAATGCTGTCCTTCCTTCTTCGTTGTGATGCAATGTTCCTGTAATCTTCCAAGCAAGTGTAAATACAGCAGATACAGCGAGTGATTTTGTCCACGATAATGCACTCTAGTCCTTCGTAGACGCAGGTCTTGCCACATGACAGTCAGAAAGCAGCCACGCATGACAGCCTTGATTACTCAGTCTGGCAGCCACCACAGCCATCACTCCCTCCTCCAGCACTCACCCTTTCACTTGCACGCCCACTAAAGATGACATGCCACCTAACCGCTTTCACTTGCTCTCTGTACAATGCCACCTACAGTACACTTCTAACACACCGCTAAAATGACAGCTTTTTATAATGTGTGTCCTTGTAAAAAGTCCAGCTGTACAGAGAAGGACACTGGCAGAAATGCTGGAAATCAATGATAACAGGGTAAGCTAACTCCTGTTTGGTGCTCTGAACATGGCTGCAGTGTCTTTGATCAGCTCCGGCAGGAAGCACCTTTCAGGCTTGTGCTAAAGTAGTACATGTGGTAAATGTCCTTCTGTCTATCACTCTGACAAAAGATTTATATATTCTGTAATGCTTTATAATACAGTATTACACATTAGCTAATATGAACAAACCATGAACCTCATCATTAATACACTATACGTAACATTAACAAAGTAATCAATACTAATAGTTTTTTTTAAACAACCTAAAAGGTCCACTATGTAGGATTCAGCTGACTGCAGCCCAACTGAATGTCACTTCCTTACCACGCGTGTATTAGAACATATTGTGGCCATCAGGTGCCCGTAGAGTACTTCCAAGTATTCACATTCACACTCCCTTGCTTTTTCTCATGCTAAATATCGGGCTTCCTTCTCAGTGCTTCCTTCCAGATTCATGCTGCCACTTGTAAAAGTGTGAAATGGGGAAGGCGTTCTCTAGAGGTTTGTCCATTCTAGGCTACTGTAGCAGCACAACATGGTGGCTCCATGGAAGTGGACCCACTCCCTATGTAGATATAAAGAGCTCATTCTAAGCTTATGAAAACACAAGCACGAGTGGTTACAGGTAATTATACATGAACAAAAACATACTTATGAATACAATATTCCATTTCTGCTAGTAGAGCCCCCTAATTCCTACATAGTGCACCTTTAATGAACAGAGTTTTAAGGAAGTTCCAATATTTACACCTGGAGACTAGAGTTCAGGAAGTCAACAACAATGATAACAATAACATATAATTTTTGCTAATTTATGGGGACTTATTGTTATTTGTGGACTGAACAGTCATTAGTCAATGCACGTGTATTTCATTAACATTTAAACAAAGGTGGCGCGACATGGTGGCACATCGTGTAGCCTTGCTGAGCTCAGGTTACTCTCTGCATGGAGGTTCATATGTACTCCCCATGTCGGTGGGGGTTTCCTCCAGGTTCTCTGGGTTCCTCCCACCTCCCAAAAACATGACTTTAGGTCTCTAAGAAATTAGTATGAAATCACAAACTTGTAATTATTTGGGATGATTAATGCCAAGTAGAAATGAATGTTTGTTTTTATAACCTAATAGCTGTACGATCATATCTTATTTATCTCATGGATGAAAATCTATATACTTACATTTCCCCCTATTGTTATGCTTGAAAACTCAACAGAAAAGACCACCAAAAATGAACATTTGTGAGAGGCCTAACTGAGCTATACAACTGTAAGGCAAAAAAATATCCTGAATCTAACTAAAAATACAAGCCTCATTTGTTGTCTGTCAGGAGTTTTCTGGATCTGCCAATTCTCTTGGATAACACCTTTGACAGAGGCACAGCTGCAGTTTGTGTAATACCCAGAGCTTCTGCCCACCTCTTGCTGATCAATGATAACACATGTTAATGAATGTTTACTCCATGCCTGGCTGAAAACAGAGGCCTGCGCACTAACATCCTGTCTGTTCCAATCATGTCCACAATACACTATAATGTCCCAAAGACTGATTAGCATACAGAATCATTTGTGGTCGATACTTTAGGAGTAACTGGAACGTGACATATATTTTGTCCATGATTATGCCTCATTATTGATCCATTATATAGCAGAGTTCAGCAGCTTTTGTCCACCCTGCCCAAAGGTTCACTAAAGCCACTTAAACAGCATGAGAATACAAGACTCCTGATTGTGGTTGAGGCTAAAGGGTTTAACTTGCTGTGGCATTGGCAGCAGCATCACTAAAACACTTTAGTACAACACATAATATTCCATCCAAACTGGCATGTATTTCAGAAATGAGAATGGATTGACAGCAAATGATCGTTAAGCGGTTGAGTTTCTTGAGAAGCTTTACTGACATTTTAGCTGGATTGGCAGATATGGTCTAAGGTAATACGCTGAAAGGAAATGCACTACACACAATGGTGTTGTCTTCCATTTAGCCTTTACACAGATGACCTGTTATTTTGTTTTTCTCTATTCCTTTGTCCTAGGGACAGTGGCTTACTGGTCAGAGTGTGAATGCATTAGATCTAAAAGTGAAAATGGAAAATAACTTTTCTTTCTTTTACTGGGTCACTGGGTTTCTTACCTGAAAAGGAGGACAGAGTTGGTTATGGATATGCAAGAAATAACCTAAGTGCTATTGTCTTTAGTCTTTATTAAAAACAAAGTGTTCTAGTATCAGATGCCATGAATAATTCAACATATATCTTTACATGAACATAAAATGGAAAGGGCCAAACAGGGAAAACTTGGCATATAATTCTTTAATGCACAAGGGCTTCCATCAACAACCTTTATTCAATATAGATCAGGATTGGAAATATTAGCCATTTTAAAAAGCCTTTCATATGAACTCTTCTGGTTTTGTCTTTCATTTCTTTCTATTATCTGCTTCTGTTATATTAGCTGCATCATTACCAGGAAATCCAGCTTCCTGTTAGTTCTCCACCCACATTTTACCAGAATCGGATGCAAAATGAATGCATGTTTTCCCATTTAAGACAATTATGTGCCAGTCCAGCCTTTCTATGCAAAGGATAATGTAATTAAAGGAGAGAGTCAAGAGAGAGATAGACTGGATTTTAATATAATAACCCAACAAATCTAGCTATTGCCACAACACCGAATGAATATGTATGGAGAAAAGCAGGCATTATTGTAATCATAAACCACCTACTCTAATGTTGTCATTGAATTTTAATAAGAGAGAACAAAAAGGGCTGGTTAATAAAATAAACTATCAAGGCCAGACAATGCAAGTGGAAACCAGATTATTACATTCAAATCAGGTCTTACATTTTTTATCCAGAAAACCATGTATATTTCACTGTAATATCTTACCTCAGGACTGTTTTAATACCCAGAGATAATAAGGCATTTTCTCCAATGCAAAATGGCTCTAGTGTTCACCACTCCTAGGGAAATAAAAGAAAACATATTGTCCCCCTACATCATGCTTCCTATGCATTTCCATCAGTAATTGGTTCTGGAGCAACATGTTTTGATTAGCCATTTCACTCGCTAGCAGAAATGTCATATTTCTACAAACTAAAGCCAAAGCGAGCTAGACTTAATAAACATGATAATGATACAGGGGAGCTGTGAAGGCAGCTTCAGTTCAGCCTAAGAGATGTGAAAACTCTCCTAATATATAAGATAAGCATTAAAAGCCTATGCTACAAACCACTACAAACTACAAACCTCACAAACAAGAACTCAGTAAATATGCTGGGTGTAAAAGCTGTTGTATAGTGCCTGTGCTATTCTGTCTCTGAAGAGATATTTTCAGTCAAGCTCAGAATGAAATCTGTTTTTATCAGTCCAACTGGAGCTTAGCAATATCTGTCTCCCCTTAACCTGCACTTTGGTTTCTCTCAATTAAAGCTATAGGGCACTGTGGACAAAGGGACCCTGGGGTAAAGCCAACATGAAACTGTATTTTCTTTCATCATTTTCTACAAGGAACGGAACCCAGCCACATTTTCTTTAGGTTCATGAATAATCACATAACTCACAAATTATTAGTGTCTAATCCAGGTCAAGTTATACCAAGTTTTAAGAAATTCAGCAGTCAGCAAATAGGAGGCTTGTGCTGATCTTCAGACTCTGGATGTTTATTTGTGTAATTTGAAGAATCATCAGATTAGCTAGCATAAATTCAGAAAGGTTTATCCAGCTTAAATACAACAGGCCGGGTATACACAGGAGATAAAAAAGTAAGGAGGTATGATGCCATGTCTGTTAGTTCTATCACCTCTGGTCTTGGTGTGTTTGGCCACAGTGACACACCGTATCAAAGAAATGAGAAATACAGCATTTTCAGGAACAGCCTAGGTTTAAACCTGTCATGCATAATATAAAATATACATCTATTCATATACATCAGTCCACCACAGGGCCAACACAGACAAACAGCCACACACGCTCGCATTCACACCTATGGGCAATATGGAGGAGCCAGTTGACCTAATCTGCATGTCTTTGGACTGTGGGAGGAAACCGGAGCACCCGGAGGATACCCACACATGCACATGAAAACTCCTCACAGAAAGGCACCCTGGGTGACCCGGGGATCGAACCCAGGACCTTCTTGCTGTGAGGCGACAGTGCTAACCACCGCACCACTGTGTCGCCAATGTACAACAGCAGGAATGTGTAGAACATGTAACCTTTAACATAAAGTTAAGAACATTTTGCTCCTCCCTTCCTTCTTTCCTTCCTTCCTTCCTTAATCCCATCCTCAATTTTTGCCCCTTCCTTCCATTATTTGATCCTTCCATTATTTGATCTCTCTCTCTCTCTCACGCTCCTTTTTTCCCCAAAGTCCACATTTAGATGCTTCCCAGCCTGCAATATAAATGGCATACACTGTCTAACAAGCAGTGTTGTTCTCCTGTGATTCCAGGATGAATGTGAAACGTTTCCACTATCAACAACAGACAAAGACAAGCGCAAAGCAACAAAGTTCTGTAATCAGAAGTCAGAGGACTGCTCATTCCCTAAACCCATCACTCACAGATCAAACCAATGCCACAGAGTGACTGCTCTACACACCACAGCATGCAGGACAAGGCGATTACCTCAGACAATCAATTTCTTTCCCAAGATCCCCAATTTCTTTTAAACAGGTGTCAATGGTAATATTTTTTCACTGTCAAACCTCTGCCTTCACTCTTTTATTACTCAAGTCCTCTGGTTGCTGTGTATATCTCTCTTCACTTTTATCTACTCACATTTCTTCCTCTATCTGTCTCTCGCTCTGTTTAGTGTGGAGTGTAGAGCAAGTCTGGGAGTTGCTGAGGTGGTGAGCTGGTGAAGGTTAAAGGCAGTCATTCAGAAAGCACAATTAAATCAGAGGGTGGCATGCTGTATGACCAAGCCCTACTGAGGGAGCTGATAAAGACGCTCTGCTGGGACATGGGGCGGGTGCTTAGGCCGCTCTCACTTCAGAGGATTTCTGTAAACGTCACACTGCTAAAAGGCTTCAAATACAGGATCAGATTGCTGCTCTTATTTTGGTGAATACAGGGGTTAATTTGGGATTTAGGAGATGGGAGACCCAACAATATGTAAACAATACAGCTTGTGCTATTATATTAAGTTTTCAACAAATTTCAAAACAGAAGGCTTTTATTTTACTAACCAGAATTTAAATGGCCAACACCTTACATTTTCAGTCTTTCATATTTGTCAGTTTTGGCATCAAAATCACTTTGATTTATGATTTATCTCAAAATCTGATTTATTTCTGGCAAATATATGTCATTGTGATGCAAAGCCTTAAGTAATAAATGTTCTTTAATGATCAAATGTATTATGTAGATTATGATGCAGTTAACAATTTCTTTAAAGTGGGAATACATTTTGCTATTTTGAGACAAAAGCAGAGTAAAACTCTATTACATCATCATTATTATAATCATTCCATTATGCTTCTAGCATGCTTTGATTTATATTTTCGCCAAATTATAGTGCTGGAGCTCAACTAGTCTTGGCAAATGACTTCTAAAGGCAGGATTGCTCTTGAGGCCTCTTACCAATTTAACCTCTGTGTGAATATAAACGTATTGACAGAAAGAACTAATTTCAAAACAGCCCTTTTGATATGTGTGTTCCTGGTTTGCACAGTGAATACATAGATAGGGATGTGTAAAGACAGAGTCATGATTTAAATTAGCAGAACATATACTGAAGCAGGTGAGGTTTCATCTAGCTCAGCTGTGAAGCAAAACTGTAGCTCTCACGTGAACCTGTAGGTGTGATTCCTTCCAGTGTCCCATAGTTGTGATCTGGCAAGAAAGAAGTTTAATTATCACATTGTTCTTCTTTTATTTCTCTGTTCCTCCTTCACACAATCGATTCTAAGAAGGCCATGTTTCTCCTGCAAGCACATCATTAACAAGCTGCTAGTATATAAAATACATCAGGAAAAAACGTCCAAAGGGAACCGTCTAGCCTTCCAGCCTTCTGTCCAAAGGGAGTCCAGATGAATCATCAAGCATGTAGGTTTTTCTCTTTCAGAATGCCATCATAGAGATCCCCAAAAAGAGATGCCTCTCTGAGGATAGTGTAGAGTAATACTAGAACTAAACTGTATGAAGCAAATAATTCCAAGCTGCTGGAATCTGGATTTATGTAATCAAAGAGTACATGCAGCCGGAGGTAAAACACTGGAAAGTTTTTCCTTCTATTACTCTAAGCAGAAACACTTGTGCTAGCGTTGAGAGGACAAGCAGGACCTCTCATTTCTCAACGGGAGCGACCACACATGGTGATAGCAACACAAATTGAGAGCCAGCCAAAACTCAATGAGCATGTTTATATTAGAGGGTAGCTTAATATAACCATTTAGTGTCACAAGATGAATCTATTGCGGTATAGAGAAACAAATATAAAGAAAAACAGTGAGACACTGAGAAAGATTTCCAGCAATAATTCCAACCATTCACTCACTTCTAATTCCACACAACTGTGGAGTTAACTTAACTGTCTGTAGCTATAACTGTAAAGTAGCTCTGTGACAATGCTGACATGACGATAATGTTACTAATGTGATTTAGTGAAAATACTGTATCTCTAAAATGACTCTAAAAGATAATGCTGGTGTAATGGTGTAACTCTAAAGTGACTTACTGAAAATGATGCAACTCTAATGTGACTTTTTGGTAAGGTTGTACCTCTAAAGTGTCATATAGGACATTGTGTAACTCTAAAGTGACTTACTGATAATGGTGTAACAGTGATCATGCTGCAATTTTAAAGTGAATTATTCACAATAGTGAAACTCTAAAGCGGCTAACTGACAATGCTGTAGTGATAAAGGTGTATCGCAAAAGTGGTTAATGACAATGTTGTAACTGCCAGGTGGCTTACTGACAATGCTCTTTTCTATGGTGATTTACTGACAAAGCAGTAAATGTGAAGTCACTTATTGACATTGTCATTAATCATCTATGCAATACACCACTTTAGACTGTATGCAATGTGACTGTGACAATGTTATAACTGCAACATAACTTAGGTACAATATAACATATATATATATTATTATACATAAATATAAAAATATAAAATATAAATATCAAAATATTAAATATTAAATATTATATATATTGTAACTGGAAAGTTAATAACAATGTGGTAACTCAAGTGGCTTTCTGACACTGCTGTAAATCTAAACTGCTTTAGGGACAGTATTGTAGCTGCAATATGAGAAAGTTGTATCTCTAAAGTGGCTTAGTAACAATGTTTTAATGTACAATATTTTAGTAACAATGTTTTGACTCTAACTTGACTACTTGATCAACCTTAACATAACCCTCAAACTAACCTGTCTTATTACCACTGCGTAACTCTACAGTCACTTAGTGACAAAACTGTAACTATAAAGTGATTTGTGTAGCAATAAACTGATTTGGTGACTATGATGCTTAGAGAATAAACAAATACTATCAATGAACCAAGTAAAATACTGTCCTTTAATAAGATTATCTCAGACTGAATTCTTCATTGCCCCTTTGACAGAATGCAGCTTGGAAAACAGATTGTCTGCTAAGTGACTATATCTGCATTCATCTCATGTAACATCATAAATTACACTTCAATTTGCACAGAAACCTAATGTTAAATTAAATGTTTAAAAGTTTGTTCCTGAAGCAACAGAGCCTTTATCAGTGTACAACTGCCATTAGAACATGCTGGAAGATTTCCGGGAACAATCACAGGACTAAACACTCCACAATAGAAATGATAAACAAAGAAACAAACAAATAAATAAAATTAGTGAAATAGAAGGCATGTGGAAAGACAAGAGGGCCTATAATAAATTATTATAGTAGATGTTCCTCACTGTGAGAGAGGTATTAAGTTAAAGTATGTAATGGAAGTGGAGACTCTGGCAGCAGAGAACAGACGGTGGGCAAAGAGAACTTTATATCAAAAATGTTTAATAGGAAGAAATGGCAGAAAACCATATCAGTAGTGTGGGGAGGCTATTATAAAATCTGAGGAAAATGTGATTCTGAATGGACAAAGGCAGGGGATTGAGTGAGGTTGAAGCAGAGAAGGAGGTCTAATACTGAGGTGATGTCATTAATCGTCCACCCACACCTTAGAAGCTAAAGTGAAATGAGAAAAAATACTAGATATCCCAGAGCAACTCCATTGAGTGCATGTTACAAAATGTGGTTCAGGACTTTCTCAGTAAATCTGAGGGTGCCTGCTTAACAACTTCATAACTTCACTTATATATAACCCAGCTAGAAGAGTGATCAGCTACCTTACGATCTAGGAAGCATAAATCACAAATATTAAGTCTGACATGAAACCTAGAATTTCATAGGCATGTGCTAATATTAAATTTTCATATCACAAGAAAGGCTTAACCTTGTCAATACTGTAGGATTTGCAATAATATAACAAACGTGTGCAAAACCAAAGATGGTATTTCATAAATATACTCCTTCAAAAAAATACTTGTTTGTGCTACTTTATACGAAGTGTCTGCAATAATACGCGTGTAGTTACACGTAGACAATATATGTGCCTAAAACTATGCATTAACTGAAGATATATGCATGTTTGTAGATGGATGACAGTGGAAATCTTATGAAAATATACTTCTGTATAAAGTTACAGTGTACAGTAAGTGAACAGTTCTCACAAATGTAATTGCTCTCCCTCTCCTACATCTGAAAGAGAAAGCCTTGTTACAACTGTCAAGACACACTTGCGTGACAACTGAAGTTGATGCACAGGTTTATTTACGTAAGCTATACTATTGCAATCCACCTGTAATTACCTGAGTTATATAGTAATTACACACTTAGAGCTAAGCCCAACTCACTTCATATCTCATAAGACTTATGCCCTAAAGGATACAATGCAGAAATATCTGCCAATTAATTCATACTAGCGCTAAATACAACTATCCCTAAAGATTCCACCTAAAGCGGAGCTCCAAGCCTACTTAGCATGGACATAAGTACAAAGAGTGCGTGCAAATTTAGAAGTTGTGAATTGGGGCTGCAAAGTTCTTCCTGCTAAGGTGCATCGACTGAAAGAATAAACACTCTGATGACCGCTGACATTATTAAAATGGCAAAAAAACAAGAACAGCAGGGCTGAATAAAGAATTCAAATCAACCTGCAAAACTATAACCACTAGGCTTATCTACAGTTGATGCCAAAAGCTTAGATACACCTAATCTAATGACATTCAAATTCTTCCCAAATCCGCTAATTTCATATTGGCATACTTTTCCTGTGTGAAGTTAAATAGGTAGTCAAATCTATTTTATTTCCATCAAAGGTCATTTTTATTCACTATATCAGATTTTCAGTGGGTCAAAACTTTACATACACTTTGTTAGTACTCAAACATGAATCAAACTCTTGGGGTGAAATTTCCTAAGCTTCTAATGATACTTTGACACGTTTTGCTCATTCTTCCTGACAAAACTCATGTAACTCAGCCAGGTTTGTGGGCCTCCTTTGCTCAGACATGCTTTTATAGTTTAGTCGATACATTTTCTTTGAGTTTCAGCTCAGGGCATTGTGATGGCCACTATTGGCCAATACTTTCACTTTGTTGTCTTTAAACAATTTTGTCACAACTTTGGAGATACGCCTAGAATCATTGTCCTGAGAAAAGTCATGGTCGCAGCCAAGTTTTAACTTTCCGGCTGAGGTTTGAAGTTTGGCTTCAGTATTTCTAGAAAATCCTCCATCATAATGATGCCTTCTCAATTCTGGAATGCACCAGTCCCTTCTTCAGTGAATCACCCCTACAAAATGATGGTACCACCACCATGCTTCACAATTGGGATGGTGTTCCTCGTTTTAAAAGCCTCACCCTTTTAAGTCCATATATACTGATTATTATGGACAAAAAGTTTTTTTATCTGATTGGAAAACATAAGGCCTCCTGCAAACCTCAGTGTGACTTTTTTTATATCGGTCTCAGAGTAGGGGCTTCTTTGCACAACAACCTTTTATGCCAAGGCAATGTATACATCCCTGCTATACATCCCTGAATTGTGGATGTATGTACATACTTTGGTATGATGCATGATGCCTCCAACTCCTTCATTAGTTCTTTTGTCTCGGTGTTCAGTTGAACCTTTCATACCCAGGTTCGCTCATCACTGGAAGTTAATTTGTCTTTCTGGTCCCAAGATTTTTATATTTGCATGCAGTTGTTTCTCCAGTCGCTTGTGGTACCTTCAGCTGGTCGGACTCCTAATTATGACAACTGGCCAATCAGAAGCTTCTAAAAGTCATTATATCAATTTCTGTTTAAAGAGACAAACTTGGTGAATGTAAATTTCTGACCCATTGGAATTTAGACATGGTGAACTAAAGCTGAATTAAACATGTCTCTAATCGATTGATGTGAACGAAGTAGATGCCCTAATTGACTTGCCAAATTGTATTCAGCTTTACCAGCATTGTATAAAAAAATATTTGTTGTGGCCTTGCTGCAGAAGACATACAATATGCCAAAGATGCAGATTTATATAGAGCTCAAAGTAAATGTATAGGATAATAGGTGTCTCCTGTATTTGTTCTAAACCTAGAGGAATACTAATTCTGACCACAAAAATCATCTTATTCATGGCTCTGAGTCAGACAGAGAAGTATATGTGCTTTGTATGGTACTGCAGTGTATCTAAGTTGCTTTGAGTCAATATTCCAACCTAATTTAACCTTGCTTTTCTTAGCATCAATGCAGCTACTCTACTGTGAGTTATAGTTTTTTCTTTTAGAGCTGCAGAGATTTTAATGCCATGGCACATAATAATTAGACAGGCCATTGCCACAGTCAGCTACTGAAGTAGCATTAAAATAAATTATTGCAATTTGTTAGATGTCTGATGTGTACTGAACCTTAAAATTAAGGATGTAACAGTCTTGGAATGTGGATAAGGTATACTTTTGAAAAATGTGTTGTTTCATTTTTCAAAACCAATATTATGGGCCAAAGATGTAGATATTTAACACCAATCTTTCAAAAATCATGAATTTATTAGACACTGTCTTGCAGCATGTCTTGTTCAGTTCTATTAGATTATATTACTATGTGAGCAGTAACTGAATGTGTACGTATCTGGTCTGTTCACCCTGGTTCTGACACTTGTGGCTTTCAGTATTCTGTATTCCTGTGTGACATTTTTCATGTATCACTTTCCTTATTTGTTGGTTGGAACACTGGTTCGTATCCTTGCACACTTTCTGTATACTGCTTCCACATGTTCTTACTTTCCAACTATCCATATTTGGACAAAGCTTAATACACTTCCACTTTGATTAGTTGGTTTTACTTGTTCCGCTGTTCAGTTCAGTGTATTTATATGTCTTTTCATGAATCTTGTGGAGTCATTTATATTTCCCCTGTATGAATGTTTTTTCAACACTGGCCTGATTACACATTTGACCCTCTACAAGTATTTAGATTTATAAGAATGCATTTTGATCCTCGTTTCTGTGTGTAGCCCTTATTATGCCAGCATTTGCTTTTTATGCGAATTTTCTTTTTATTTTTCTTATTCTCCTTGGAATAAAATCTTAGCTGAGGTCATCTTTAATCTTGAGAGAACTCCGAAGTGCAAGTACTCCTAAAATACAGCCAAACCATTAACTATTGCTGAGCATAAATAAGACAAACTCTCCATACTCAAAGCTGAATTTCAATTCCAAATGACCAGAAACTAATATGATGAGAGTGCATCATCAAGGAATGCTCCCTTGAGCACAGACTAGAGAATACCAGAAGCCTGTTTTCTATTAAAGCCATACCTGATGACTGGACAAATGTATATACAAATCTATATATCTGTATACTATGAAGTATATACTAGTGTTTGGATCTTTTATATAGCCAAAATGTTTTTGCAAGATTCAAATGTAGCAGAGAGCAGAGAAAGTGATTAAAAGGACCCTTGACTCACACAGAGTTACATATTGCACATAAATTATTTTAAAAAAATGAACACTGCGTCTAGGCAGCATACTGCCTGACCTGCTTTTATATTTTTCAATTTCATATATGGCTGGACTTGAAATTCCTGGGGTGTACCATTTTCTCGGCAATGTGGCACCAGTCAAGGTTGTCCTTTAAGTCATGTCAGCTTTAAAACCCATGGCTTAAACCATTCTTCAGTCTCAGAATATAAAATATGCCATTGTGTAAGCATTCATTTCTCTATTAACTTCCATCTCTATTCTCCATCTCCATTAACCAGCAGGGGTTTCGCATATCTTAGCATTAAAATTAGATAATCATTTCTGGAAATGAAGTGAAATATATTAATATTAATGATGTGTTAATATTAATATTAGTGATGTATTTAACTCATTATCAGTTGTACCTACTACTCAAATAATGAGATTAATAAATAATGGCCGAATAATGTAACCATTCATACTCGTATAACACCAATAACAGGCTCATTTAAAAAAAAAAAGAAAAAAGAAAGAAAAAAGCAAATGGCTATAGAACAAAGTTGTTCTTTTGTTCTTTTGAATAATTTTCATTAGATGCTTCCTTGCAATGCAAGCAGAGTCAGTGTGGCTGAACGTCCACTTGGTCTATAGCTTCAGAAAGCACTCTGCAATTATTTAAAGGAAAATTCTATGACCCCAAACACAGCGATAAAGGGTCAGCCTTCTATTGACAGCTTGTCAATCCAAGGACAAGGTGACTGACAGGACAGGGTGCAAGGGTGGGATAAAAACAACTGGCAATCAACCACATGCAGCAGTCCGTTTAGTGCCAGCTTAGCTTTTAGCTTGTTAAGCTTTCTACCAACTGATCCCTGTATTCGCTTGGCTATATCGGAGGGGATTTACACAAGCACAGCATTAAGCCACAGAGCGTAAAGCAAATCCAATACAGCCAATTTTATCTGGATATTATGCTCTAGGGCTTGTCTCTTCTGTTCATTCCCATGAGAACCACTGTCCTCCCACAGCCAAAATTCACCTTCATGTGAAATAATGTCCTTTGACATATTTCCCAGCAAAACCTATTAAATCTGCCTTGACATTCTCAGAAACAAATAAAGGTTGATATGATCTGGGAAAAGCATTAATTATGCCAAAATATCCATTAGGATTGATCCTTTAAATGAGCAGATTGAGTTAAAAATATAGTGTTTTTTACTTGATTTTTCTGCTTGTTCCAATCGAACTTGTCAAATCACACAATGAAATATTTTAATGGTGACTTACCAGCTATCATGTGTACAGCTCCAGTTGGAACAAATGAACACTATAATGAAAAAATTCAACTCTGGAACCTAGACTATGCATGCTTTGTGTACGGTTTGATGTCCATACAGAATATATATTGCACTAAAAGCTATTAGCGTAGACTTTCATTTCAAAATCTTTTCATGAAGCTGCTGAGAGGAACTTTTGTGAATATATTCCTAAACTGGAAGAAAGAATGATGAAATGTTTTATGTATAAATCCTGGCAGTGATTGGCTAATGTGGCAGTGAGCCGTGGTAAATAAAATCTTTTATTAGGCTACAATAGCACGAGGTCCTCTCACAGGGAAAATTACATATATTAAACAAACAGCGAAATGCCCACAGAAATGATATGATTGGACAGTTGTCAACATATACAGATGGTTGACGAATTAAAGAAAAAAAACAACAACAACATAAAGTGCCTTATTGAGGTGTTGGGCCACAACAAGCTACTAGAACACTAGATACTACAAGTCTCAGATTAGAAATGTTTCATTATAGGATAAAGGTGATGAATCAGAAGTACTTTGTAGGGCTTTGGAGTGACAATTCCCACTAAGGGCTCAAGTAGATGGGCCCAAATCATGCCAGCATCATAATGCCTCCCAAAATATAATAGAGCCACAGGTTTTGCCTTTATTTGTAACTGTATATGTCACATTGTACATTAATGAGAGGATCTTAATCTAACTACATTTAAATAGAGTACAGATTTACACATCCCTCTTATATAGCAGGCTGTACCAGAGAGCAATAATTGTTTTGTCATTTGTCAACATCTAAACAACAAAAAAAAGATGATTTATGGGCTGGAGAAGTAATTGATTTGTAACGCAATCCTCAGATGATATCTTCAGTTCTTCTGCGCTGTATAACTGCATTGGCGCATGTGAGCAATAGCAGATTTGTCAAAACATTGATCGCTGATGGAGGCAGTAGGCGAGGTGACTCACTGCAACTGTAACTAACTCCACAAACACTGCAATGCACATGCAGTCCAAACAATACCTTTTTAAAAGCATGTTGTTGCTAAATATTACACATAGTACAATGCTTTACGCACCATTAACTGCATCAATGGCTTGTTAATGGCTTAAGAGTCCTCTGGATTACAACTAAGTTTTTCAAGATGTAGGATCTGCTTTTGAAGTTTTATAACTTTCTTAGACTTCAAAAAATCAGGTTCTGTTTACAAAGAATCTTCTCTTGCTACTAAGAGTTTCTCCTTAAAACCTAGCCAAAGAACTGTTCAGGGGAATGTTTACTAAGGAATTTGACCTCAGTGCTGTCCATGCTGCATCTCATGAATAAATACTGACCGTGATTGGCTGATGCGGTAGTACTCTGCACAATAAACTCATAAACAAAATCGCAATGCACAATATACAGGCAGTATTGTGTATTTTATAGGTATAGATGAGGTGTCTGGCCTTAAAACTATACAATCACTACCACCATCAATTGGCATGATACCCTTTGAAGTCTTATCATTACATATATCAAATAGGTGAAGTTTAAATCAACATTATTTAGGAATTTTACCTTAAGATATCAGCCTCAAAATCATTTTGATGGCACTTTGATTTGCAATAGAAAATGGCTTGTCTTCCGTCCCTACTCTGTGCTTGGAATGCTAGTTATAGCACTATGTAACTCTGATAATGCATCCTGAAGACCTCTCGCAAGAACTGCGGAAAGCTTTTTGGCACAGTGTCATGTTGAGGTGATGATGGCAAACTTGCTAGATAACACACTGGTCTGTACTGTACAAGTGCTCTTGGGTCAGTTGCTGTCTAGCTTTGTTGGCTAACTTGCATAACTTTGTGTCATGTTTACTTCAAGATATGAGTTGTCAAGACATAACATAGTCATAATGCCTGCAAGTTTCTTTTCCGCTTAGCACATTCGCTACATCTGACTACAGAATAGCACAGAATATCAGAACATCCCTACCGGTGTGATTTATGAAAGATTGCGATGTAGACCGTAACCTTATCGGTGTTATCAGTGTCTCAGCTTGATATAAATTACACTGCCCATTGTAGATTATGTACAATATGTGCCTAGATAATGATGCAAACAACATTTTATTCAATTACACACATACTCCATATTCAAACGTTTAACAAACAATGTATATGTCCTGAAAATGCAAGCACGGCATTTCAGCGAAACTTTGTCATTCTTTCTTGTTATTCTTTTTTTTTGTAAGTGTTCATCTCCAATGTCACAATAAATAAAACTATCTAGTCATATTTGTGTAAAACCCTGTAATAGTCAACATAGGTCTTTAGCTACCGATGCTCTCTTTGCTGTTATTTAAGCTTCAGCACGTTTACAGCTGTTTATGCGAGCGGTTTAAAGCGTGATTTGTATTTATGACAGTGGTGTACAATTGAATTACATTCTGCAACTGTAGGGGGAAAATACCGATTCCTACACAACGGGGCTTTACGTTTCGGCAACAACCATTTAGGTTGTTTGTCATTGAAAAGTTGTGATATGAGAGTTCTCTGGACTGCTCCTGTGTTTTCACAGGTTTTAGAGCTGTGAATGTATTTTTTGAAAAAAAATGCCATGCCGTATCTTAATTTTAAAATGAACACACTTTTTTTTTTTAACATGTTTTCCTAAATAAGCCTGTTACTTTTACCTTAATATTTTTCATTCTGAGTGAAATTGAAAAAGATCCTTCACATTAGTCCATCATCTTGTACATTTTAACATAAACATGTTCAACTCTTTAGCATATTTGAATTAAGCACAATCAACGTAGTCGAATCTCAAAGTCAGCAGGTGTGGTAGCTTACTGTACTGGCTTTCATGTATATGAAGTGAGGCAGTAAAGGAAGCACTCACCTCTCTTTAATTAATTGTCAGGAAGCAGGCGCTGTTAACCCGCAGGGCGAAACAATGGCATTTAGCACAATGTGTCTAGGAAAATTCGCTCAGCTTACATGCAGGCCTGGGACAGATGGGCTAAATGTCATTGTCGTGGATGGTATTTTAAAAGTGGTAAGATCCCTCGTTAGCATCATTACCTAGCAATGCAGTTCAGCTCTAGGAGCTTTGTCTCTATCCCTTCCCTTCTTCAGTAATAGAGCTATTGAGATAAATGATCATATCAGAACATGAGAACAGGTTTATTGTGATAAAAAGAACCCATCTTGTGAGCTACAGCTGGCCAGGAAAACAGCGCATCAGCATTTCGCTTCTGTGAGAAGCTGTAATGAGAGCACTTGAATGCATTTGTTCTTTGCCAACTGCATGACAACTTCTTTTCCAGGGGTAGCCAGGTCCTCTAATAGTATGTTCAGACCAAATGTGGTGAGAATGTCAATATTCGCTCTGGCTGCCTTGTTGCTGTCGGACTTTGTGGACACGCTGTGATGTAGATGAAATGGGCAGCTACAAGTTGGTTCTTGCAAACTTTATTTAAAGAGGCAGTAAAACAAACATACATTCAACTGGAATGTGCCAAGTCTGCTGACCATATGGAGGGTTTAACCTCTGGAAAACTTTTAAATGTGAAATCGATCGAAAGTAAAGTAATGGACAATTATTACATATTTGGTAAGAAAATAAATGAAATCATTTGTGTGCTGTGACTTTTGCGTTGATGCTATAGGACACATTTAGTAGCCGTGGTATTTAAATAACATTAAAATTACTTTGTGTGGGTAGTTTAGTGTCTAATTACTGTAAATGGTCAAATCAGTGTTGTTTTAAGCTAATAAAGTGCATTCCCACTTAAAAACAAGCATTCTAGAGTAAAACACGTCACGTTTCTTTTAAAAAATAGTTCATTATTATTATTAACTGTCATTATAAATTTTTCCTCCCTCATTGGCTACCTAAGAAATGTTTGTATGGAACCAAAATTTACATGGTTGTTTCTCTAGTATTCTCTAGAGCCGGAGCACTTCTAAATTCTGACTGGTTACTGCTGAACCATGTCATAGTTCATTACCATAAAGATGCCTAGACTTCAACTTTCTTCTGACGCCTCCACCACTCAAGACATACCACCAACATTCATACCACGGCTCTCTGCCTAGAGACACTGGCTCACATAGAAAATGAATGAATTCTGGTTGCATTAACGTTCTTGCCACACTTGGTCTGAACATACCATAAGACTGTAAATGTGGGACTAGAATGGTGAGGAGCAGAAGATAGATGAAGACATACAAAAACTAAAAAAAAAAAACCTAATCCCATTTTACAGTTATAAAAAAATACAGCTCAGCACTGATGAAAACCACATCTGCTTAGCATGAGACATAATGCACAACTAATCCTTACACTTCTTACCTTTATATGTAAATTTACATCACCGATGGAAATCTATTTAGATTCAAAGTTGTAGGATCTCCATTAAACCCTCTCCAAATTCCATTTCTTTCTTAAGTTCAGCTTCATCTGTTCTCACACCACTTCAGGCCAACGGGATGAAACGTTCAGATCAATAAGCATTGTTTAACAGCATTTTTTTTTGTTTTCTTTTTCAGGCAGGTACTTTTTCATTAGCAGGTCTGAGGCTTTCTTGCCTCTGAAAAGTGTATAGTTGGAACAGACAAAGTTGCTGACATGCTGTTTAGATGGGTGAGAACTCTTTGAAAAGAAGACCCTGCGGATGTGCAGACAAAGCCAGAAAGAACACAGCCTGGCTGCTTAATGAGCGTGTAGCCGTATGGGGAACAATCAAAAGTGGCAAGCTATTCCCAATGAATTCCAAACAAGCCTCAGTTGGGACACAAGGTTACCAGACCTTTCTATTCAGCTTTGCTTCTCTTCAGCTCTATTCAACACATTCTTTTGCTGAAAATTGCAACCCGGAAGTGTGTAACTGGGATGCGAGACAAGGAAGAGGCCAGGAGGACAGCTGTAACACAAAGCTTAATCCTTTCCCATTAGTCTGACCAAGATTCTTGTATGTCTGCTGTGGAGATTGTTGCCATGACTGTGCTCATTTCTAGGGATATGGTGACAAAATACAAAATGGCGGGAGCCATTGTGTGCCTGGTTGAGATGCGGGTCTCAAATCTGATGGGAAAAGACTCCATTACAGGAGGGCCATGTTGCTCTGCTAGCACTTATTCACAAGCGATCCACTTCACTATTGGAGCATCCCCCACCGTTTTGGAAGGACAACTGGGGAAGTCCCAGGGATGAGACACACAAAAACGTGGTGCATTGAATTGACCAAACATGTACAGAATTTGACATATATTTTTGTGTTGCATCAACACAATTCCATCCATCCTCTATACCGCTTTATCCGTCTGGGTCGCGGGGAAGCTGGAGCCAATCCCAGCATCTTCGGGCGAGAGGCGGGGTACA
>JAQQZR010000033.1:21209999-21229169 GCA_030068235.1 Notoglanidium macrostoma
TGATATCAATTAACTTCATTAGTTGCTAGATGTTCTCCCAGCTGAATCTTTTTAAACTTTCTTGCTTTTTCAGCCATAAACATAGTGTAAATGTAAACAAAATGTAATCAAAACTGGAAGATTAAACAAAACAAAGATATGGTATCATCACTAGGTCAAAGAAGGAGCAAGACTTCACAAACACAGGGTAAATGTTCAGGTTATTTAAGGTGTGTGGGTGACTAGAGTTAGGTGTCCAGTCTGATTGAAAGCAGAAATCAAGTGAGTTTCAGGTGAAACAGAATTAGCGATGTGACAATGTTTATAGTCAGTGAAGCTTGATTTGGAAGTGCTATGATCATAGTTATGGTGGATTCTGGGAGATGGAGCTTGTAGTGGGAGCAGATGATGATGTAACATTTGTACCAGTGCAAAAAAACACTACCATGCAGCTACCATGTTACTGTCAGTAGCGGTCTGAGAATGATTTACCACCTGAAAAATATCCTATGGTAATCTATTTTCATGGATGAACAGGGTAAAGGGACACTGACACATGACACATTGTGAATAGCAATAGATAGGCTAACGGTATACTTACGATGTATAGCTGTATTGTAATAATAAAGTGGCAATAAGTATAGATAAATGGTAATAAATTGGCAACTGAGACTGAAACAGTACCAAATGAGAAGCTAAACCTGTTTTACAATTTATTTATTTATTTTTATCATGAGCTCAGACTTCGAATCGGCTTTTTCAAAACTTTTTCTCACTGGTAGACTAGCAGAAATGTGCAGGAATGGTAATTAGGGGTTATAGGGATTATTCACACATTTGGCATGTAAGAGAGAGAGAGAGAGAGAGAAGCTAGGAGCATTCAAACTTTAAAATTACTATTAATATGCCTCTATGGACCTATTGTGTTTATGAATGAAATGTCAGAGAGAAGAAAGGAAAAGTTGTTACTGGTAATGCTGAAATATAAAGCATGACTCTAGCCTTTAGCATTTCTCTTAGAAGAAAGCCACGTTGCACTTCTGTATAGCAGACACTTCAATTCAAATAGGAACATCTAAGTGAGTGTGACTAAGGACTGAATCTGCTGATGAATGTGGCCGTGTTCATAAAACTCAAATGCACAAGAGTGAAGAGTGAGCATGTAGGTGGAGGAAGCCATTAGTGGAGCCCATCTGAAGTCCAAAAGGCCAAAGTCTTTGTTTAATCATTAGCCATACAGCATGATGTCAGGATAGCTGATGAAAGCCCCTCTGAAAGAAAGCTGAGAGTCCTTGGTCAATCAGTATTGCACAGAAAAAAATGCCACTGTGGGCCCTGGGTGTCCATATGACTCACTGTACTTTGATCAGACCTGCCAAGTAAGAGTGAGAGGACTCATTCCTGCCTTGATGTGCAATTTCATATATGAGCCAATGCAATATGATGCTGTGTGCTTATAGAAGGGACTGAATACAATATTAAATTTCATTCATACACACCAATGGCAAACCCCCTTAACTCTACCCCTGCAACACACACAAATATACAGATGCACCAGTTTACACACACCCTTAATGGCAGCAGGTTTATTATACCCTCAAGCGGTGCAAGTCACACACACCACACACACACACACACACACACACACACACACACACACACACACACACACACAATCTCCAGACGCCTCTTCCTTCTTCAGTTTGTGATTGCCAGCAATCCTGCCACCCACTGCCGACAATGAGTGCCTGGAGTGATAGAGTGCGTCATGAGACCACCTTATAATCTCCCTCCTCTAGTGGCCCAGAGGTGATTTGGCACTGACACACTACGTGGCTTTAAAAGCTGTAATTATGGAGATTTATGGCTGTGTTTTTTAACAAGAAATCCACAGGACTTATAGTGAAACACCTGAACAATCCAAGTTTATGCATTCCCATGATTCAAATGGATGTAAAACATGGAAATTAAAAAAAGGAAGGGACAGCGAAAAAGAGATTTAATTTTCACAGAATACTAGAATACTACACAGTATAATTCTGCTTCTTTTCATAAAAGGGAGAGAACAAGAAAGGAAAGAGAGTCATACAATAACGTCTGACATTTCAGCACCCTGGACAGTGACAGCAACGCTACAATGCACCAACATGGTTTCGAATCCATAACAATTCGCACAACTCAGATCATGATATGGTATATGAAGGTTAAGGACAGGTTTAGGGCCAGAGTTAACATTCAACTTTTTATTACAGTTTCATTCTTGAAATCAAAGGACATCCATCTATGTCCCCAATGGGTCCAGGTTCACACTCTCTCGCTTATAATTGCATAACATTCCACTTAATACTACTGTACTTGCTGAGTAATTTATAGTAGTTAATAAATAATATGCTTTTTAGTGAATTCTACTAGCAATATGCTGTGGCTTAGAGGAGTTAAAACCTCAAACAAAATTTGTTGGTCTTTGTACTAAATAAAAAGATAAAAATAAATAATTGTTGTAAAAGAATGAGGCATGATTCATCAAATTTGTAAGACAGCCTGTGCTGGTTGGATATTTGGGAGTGAATTCACATGATAAAGCTCATCACAGCCAAACACACATACTTACACAGACAGACACACACACATACACACAGAGCATTGGAGTGAAGAATCAGCCCAATCGCTTTAATTTACTACTCTCCTTATTGGATGGCAACCACTATAGGGAGATAGAGTTCAATTCATAAGTACCAGCAGATGCTCATATACACAAATACACACAAAACTTGTTCTGACTCTCTATGTTGCTCTCTGTCTCCTTCATCCTGTTCTCTCTCTCCCTCTCTCTCTTTGTCTCATGTCATTGAGTGGGACAGCAGACACAGAAGTAATCCAGCACTAATGATCTCATCCCAAATGTGATCTGGGACAATGGAAACCGGGTAATGAGACACTGATTATGATGATGATGATAATAATGATGACGATGATATAGAATATCTCACTTAGCTGCCATGTGACTCTGTGTGAAAGGCTTCTGGTGTCAGTGGAATGACGTTACGATATGTCAGAGGGTTTTACTTCATGCAATGGCAGGAGATATCTCAGTTAAATGGGTGTCACATTTGTTCCAATACCTCATTAGTCATATCAAATGGAAATGTATATGATGAGACGGTGGAAATGTGTAACGTGCAATGTGCAACTTCAGATATAAATTTTGAAGCAAATTTGATTGAAAAAGGCTCAATATTCAAAACGTAAAATGATGTCAAATTTTTAAAGATAAATAATAACATTGTATAAATGATAAAAATATACTAAAGGTAAAGATACTGCAACAGAGTACAAATAAAATGAGGTAAAAAAAAATGGATCACTACACAACAAATGTGATAGGAAATGTACCCCATATATTACATGAATAATGTAAAAATGGACTAAATATAGAGATGCAATTCCATGATACTGTATCTGCAGGCATCTGAACTTATATTATGAGATCGATAAAGCTGCTAGAGCTAACATCTGTTTAACAATTTCTGTCATCTTCATATAGTCTTGAAAAACACCATGATGAAGGTTCTTCTATGCTGTAATGCATTTTGGAAACAAGAATTAATTTCACCTACCCCTGACAACTGGATCCATTTATTACAATAGCAGCATTTTGTGAAAGACATTGCTATAATGGGAAAAAAACATTCAAACTAGGCTGGCAGAGTTTCATTAATTCCTAGGTGAAGATGCTGACAGGTGTGATTTAGAGCTATACTCCCTCCATTTATGAGGTAATCACTACCCGACCAAGAACCCCAGGGAGAATAATCACATTTTCAACCTTCGAGATGTCAATATACAGTAAATCCAAAAATCAGAATAGGAAACACAAGGACATTAAGATGAATCCTTATCTACTTGGCACTAAAGCAAACAAACTGCAGAGTTGGACACTAAAGCCCTGTGTAAGAATGAAGCTCAGGACGGAGTAGTGACAGCCAGCCTGTGAATCTTTCACAAGCCATGCAATATTAAAAAGCCTTAAATAACAGTGTGGGAGCCCTGTAACTGAGACTGAGCTAACAAGCTACTAGCTAATTAAGAACCCTAGAGGAGGGCAGGGGAAAAAACCAAAATGTATTGTATATGTATGAGATGGTCACATCTATCTAATATTTATTTTCACGTATTACCATCTAGAACATAAAAAAGAAGTTAATAATATTAATTCAGCCGAAATTCTGATGGCGGCCAGGCCAGGTTCAGTGCTCCATCACACAGCCAGAGAACACTATCTTTAACCAGGCAAGTGGAACGGAAGTCCTGGCAGTTTCCTTAATATCCACTTGACAGTAAGTGAAAGGAAGCTATCTGGTAAGTGGATCGGAGGATAATCCGTTCACAGGAACATGATAAAGCTGTGGTGGTAATGTATATCTTATAACGTTTATCATAATAGCAATGCTGATGTATGAATCTTATGTTATGGAGTAACTTAAACATATTGTTATATACTTTATAGTTCAGCAATTAATATTTATGCCTGATTTAGTCTGCTACTGCAAATTTTTAACAGAGTAAACTCTGAGTTTAGGCTGTTGCGTCATCTTGTTTGTTTGTTTCCTCAGGATTGAGTGTAACCCGGCAAGTGCCTGGTCAAGCAGTGACAGCAGAAACAATGCACGTACCACCGCCACGTCTATTACACTACTATCAGGTATATCTACGCAGTGTCTGGGTCACTTTAAGCCACATGCTGATTTATTTGAACTGAAGGTGCAGGTGCAGCAGCAAAGGGCAAAATTGCCTAAATGTAATTGAATACAGCAAATGCAAAAAATAGCATACTTTCAAACTTCAGTCAATTGCACCCCATTTACACCTGAAATGCAACTGCTTGTTAATATGCAAATCATCTCATTACTTTCCAACACAAAATTCCACTGACGCTCCTTATTTTAGTTGATGGGGTGACACATTCATACAGAGTGCTGCAGAGGGTTGCATTGTTACCTCATACCTCGATCCTGTTTCAGCCCTGAGCTCAGGTAATTGTCTGTGAAGAGTTTCTCATGTTTTCCATGTGGTTATGTTAGATAACCGTTGACCATTTCATATGTATTAAATCACATGTTTATAGACATTATTGTATGGAAACATTAACTTACATTAAAATTAAACTAGTTTTCCAAGGTACCTTCAGCTAACATGTGTTAAGTCAGCTATGCAGTAACTGACATCATTTAGACCTGGCAGAATGCCTCAGAGTACATGTAACGAACCGGGGGCACCTGAAACCTGGACGCTTGTGGTGGTGTAAAAATCGTAACCCTTTCAGAAACAACTCCATGGAATCGTATTGATATAAACCCTGCACAACTACGTCTATCCAAGAAGGTTAAGTTCATACAGAATGTAACAGCCATTTCACCATCATATGTATTTGGAGAAAGCTAATGGTTTTATACAAGAACTAATCATGATTAAATAACTGAGAAATAACTTTGAAGTGTTTGATTAAATGGAGTCATAATGTTTCACAGAAAAATACAGGATTTAAAAGCACATTACAGATCAACTTTGAGCATTGGTTGGATAACTGATGATTACTCTTTCCACCCTTTCAAATTGTTGAAGACTAAAAAGACTTGCTGTCAAGCTGACAGATGTTTCACTCCATTTGTAGACTCTACATAATATGAACTGGAAATAAGTATAAAAAAGGTGGTGGCTGAAATGTATATGAGAACTTGAGTTTGAGAGAAATTATCTTTACTGATTCAAGAAAGTCATTTCATAGCCTAATTGTTTTTTAAGACAAGACAGTATCGCTTACTTCATGGATTTTCTTTTTTTTTGTTAAGTGCATATGGTGTTGCCCCATCATCTAAGTTAGGTGAAAATGGCATTCACCAAGTTTAGAATTCCTTACTAATGTATGTTATGACCATTGTTCAGGACCTTGTGCACTGTCTTCTATAGACTATAATACTTGTAGCTTATATGAAATATATTACGGTCTAAGCTGTGGGCCCTCTCTGCAGCAGCAGACGATTCCTTGCTGCCTTTTTGTAATTACGTCTGTGTCAGGGTAGTTGTTTTTCAAGACGTAGTATAGTTCTATATAGAGCAAACCAATAAAATGCCATCTCGTGTCCTATTTTTAATATTTATTGATACCAGAAAGGCAGAAAGGATTACAGTGTTCCAAAAACATCATTAATCGTAGAGTGAGCATCACATAAACACACTCTCTAGCAGATCGGATAAATTTCTCAAAGGTTTTTTTATTTTTTATTTTGGGAAACTGGCCCCAAGATGGTTTCAGCTTGGGTCCAAAAGCTACCTGAACTCAAATATGTCTCTTTAACTACAAGTTAATACATATCCACATACACATATCCTTGAGGGTACCACCTTTAAGTGTAGCTTAAATCCCCTGTTTAGTACCTTTTTTTCATGAGTGTATCTCCTGAAGCCTTTGAATGCGTAAAATACAGTTGTGCATACCCAACCATCTATCAACCTTCTCAGCAGTGATGGCTCAGTGGTTATGGCTTAGATTATTGAACAGAAGATCATGAATTCACGTCTTGGAACCGCTGACCTGCCACCACCCCCTAACCCGCTCTTCTCCAGGCTTGGCCTAGCACTCTGATCCCAGTTTCATAACAAGCATTAATATGTGAGGAAAAGAAATTCACCATAGTGCACTATATGTGACAATAATAAATCTTCTATTTCTAAATATTAGCCATATTTGTTGCTGGAGTTCATGTAAGTCTTATGCAAGAGAAGCAGTTTCATTGCATCGACCCACAATAAGATTCACAGCATCCAGCAGCTTTCTCTGCCCCACTAATCATACTTCATCATACTTCAACCTAAGCATCTGGTAGGCTGTCGAGCTCTAGTCAGCCTGCCTGAAATGTTCCCCTGATAAAATTAGTGGCCTAGCACCTGCTCAACACTGTTTTTCCATGCTGCTCAGGTCATTTTCTGGTGGAGCTCCAAAACATAACTAAAGCAAATAAAATTAGAGGTCTAGCAATTGTCAGCACTGTTTCCCCATACTGTTCAGGTAGCTTTCCGGAGAAACTACAAAATATACAGTGGGCTCCCAAAGCCTGAGAGCAGTGAAATGAAAGTGTTTGTATTTTGCTCGAATTTTTAATTTAATACAACAATTTCCATTACAAATTATATTTCAGATAACAACTTGCGTGAAAAGTGAAATCTCTGACATATTTACATGAATTTCAGGGTTTCTTAATATTTGGTATGTCCCCCTTCTGCTTTAATGACAGCATGCACTCGAGCTGGCATGGCCTCTACAAGTTTCTGCAAAACCTTATGATCCATTTTAGATCAAATCCATCAGGAGTGTCGTCTGTACACATGCTTGTAGAGATGAGATCAGAACAGAAGAGAACAGAAGAGATCAGGCATAAGGAAAATCTGACCTGTACAAAGCAGTGAACATGGTCAATATCAAAAACTTGCTTACATTTATACAGGGACCTAGAAAAAGTTCAGAATCTTGAATAATAAATATTCAAGATATTAAACATTTACTTTCCTTGTTTTAAATATTTCAAAGGTTTCAAAGATTTATAACCTTCTGCTTATTTCCAAATTTAAATGCAAAAAAAAAAAAGAGAAAAAAAATTAAGAACTCCTGATTTTCAATGCAGTCTCTGATTATCAGACCCCACTGTATCTACTCAAAACTGGTGTTTTTTTTTTGTTTGTTTGTTTGGTTGCTCCTAAACCGAAGCAAGAGTATCAGAAGCAAGTATCAGTTTGTGAGTTTGTGACTGACAGAACCTTGAGAACTTTCAGGGTTTTAATGGTTCAAAAAAGAGAAAAGAAACCTGCTGTATGTCTGCGTAACCTTCTAACAAGTAATCAAAATGGAAGCTTGAAGATGGAGGAGTTAGAGCCTTCTCTCTGATGTCTAATTAATGCTGATGCAAATGGAGACGATGCTATGTAGAAAAGAGACGTGATGGCTATAATGCTTAATGAGGGCAGGCTACAAGGTTATTTTTGTTCCAACCTACAGCTAGCAGTGGCAAAGATTCTCTCTCTCCCTCTCTCTCTCTCCCTCTCTCTCTCTCTGTGTGTGTGTGTGTGTGTGTGTGTGTGTGTGTGTGTGTGTGTGTGTAATGTAATATATTTTTGAATGTCCAAGATCTAACAGTGGACCAAAATAATAACACGGCTAATAAGCAGCAAAAGCCATGTTTTCCACAAGCAGTATGATTTAGTCGCATAGCCCTACAGGAGAATCGTTTACTTTTATCTTAGTGTGAGAAAATTTTATGTGCGAATTTGATCCAAGTTTAGACCATAGGACTCAATTCACTCATTTTACAAACACACGGTGATATTTCCGAATGTATTGTTGGCACCTTGTTAAAAGTTTAAACAAGAATGAAGTACAACACAGCACCAGCTAAGTGCTCTTATCACTTGCCATGTTGTATTATTGACCCAACCTGAGAGATTTTCTGGTAGACAGACAGACACACCGACAGATACACAGATAAATCCTTGGCCCTTTGCCACAGTATTGCTGTGGAATGTGATATCCTCTGAGGCTGCAGGAAAAACTATGCCCGAGTTATTTTCAGAGCATTTTAGACAATGTATGACCATTAGCAGAAAACCGAAGAAGTGCTACATTAGGCCTTGCCCTCTCTTGTCCCATGTTGCCGCTCACTAACGGAAATCTGGCATTAAGAATGAATGGATTGTGTCCAGGTAGTATTAATTAAACAAGATGGCTATTGAGCTCCGGTGGCAGCCATATTATAAACTGGCTCTGTAATTAATCACAGAAGCCCCGTGTGACTCGTCTGATCCTGCCACCACAACACACATGCTAGCAGCCCACCAAGCCTCAAAAACACACCAGAAAAGCACAAGAAGTGCTAACTGAAAAACTGCCCAGCCAGACGGTGTTAAAAAAAGAAATGCAAGGGTGCTGAAGCCCAAAAACAAAAAAGTCTGACTCAAGTTTGGGAAGAGTTGCAGAAACACACAAAAACGGGGTTGGCATGCAATGGCTGATAAAATCTTGGCTAAATGTTCTTATATTAACATTTTCCATTTCTGATGAACAGGGCAGTCGTCACTTTTGTATGCAGTAAATAAGACCCAACTATTCAGAAAGACTAAAAGACAATTTAATCCTAAATAATATAGTAAATAATAATAAAATCAGCCCAGTTTACTAATTTAAACAAACATACAAAGTATTAAATGCTAGGAGTATTGAATTGTTTGCCACATTTTGTATTTATAATACTGTGTACATTACCACAAACATCAATTGCCCTTTTCCATTCACAACATCTAAAAGTACTTCACTTAAAGAAAATAACAAGCACAGAAAGTTCAAATAACACAGACTATCTTCTCTGTATTAAAATGGAAAAGCAGAGGTATAACTCAGCCTGCCTGTAATAACTACAACACTCAGCCTTGAAGGGTTTTTGAAACACAGTATGGTAAGTGTACGAGTAAGAAATCAGTCAGTCTCGTGTATGTCTTTGCTCTGTAACATAAATTCTGGCATGGGTTGATATTTTCTGAGGTGAAAAAGCTAAGGCTACTGTAACAAATGGGTAATACTACATTCCCTTTCTGTTTGCACAACGGCCATTATCATCAATACAACTATAAATGAAGGAACTTGCAGGGAGGTGGGTGTCTCATTTGCACATTCGATAAATGGATCATTGCTGGAAAATCCATTCTAAACCTAATTGAAAATATCCAGAGCTTTGCATTTGCGAGAATGGAAGGTTGAGTGAGAGCAAGACAGAAAGAAGTGAGAGAGAGAGACAGAAAATGGGGGGGAACACAGCAGAGAGGAAACCAAACGCAAAGAGACAGCATGAGAAAAGAGAGAACTGTGTGTATAGGGTGAGCCAGACATAAATAACCATCAATTAAATAATTAAATAGTCTTAATGGCTGCGATCACGGCACCTCCTAATTATAACTAGCTATTAACAGTTGGCCTTCACTGCTCTACAGATAAGAATAGGATTAATGTGAGGCTTGCCCTGCATCTTTAGCATTCACCCGCAGAGATCAGCAGGGTAAAACAACATCTAACTATATACAGTATCTGCCAAAATCATGCAACAGAGACAAACTCTTTCCCTACTCGCCTGGTGCTTTATGTGCTTTCTGGCCTGATTACCAGCAAAATTATTTAGTAGCATGTAGTATAAGTCAGGGTTGGAATAAATAGAATAATGTGACATATTTCCTTTTTTGTAAACAAATGTCCATACTTTACATGTCCTTGATGGAATATGTAGTCATATATGCACTCTAAAAACGTAAATTCACGAGAAATTTATATGAATTTGAACACAGGAAGGTTCACTGAATGTTGTTTAATTCAGTGCAAATGAAGTCACAAAAAGGGTATGAGCCTAACCTTTGCATGTGTGACATACTTCTACATTATATACAGTAGTTCTGAAAACTACTGAAGGTATTCCTGAACTGGAAGGTGTTTATCCAAAAGTTCTAGCATTATAACTGGAAGTTCTAGCATTTTAATGTCGGATTTGGAGCATCGTAGACATTTAGCCAGCTGGTATCTGAGTACAAACTGAATAGATTACAGTAGGCTTATGTCAATTTTGCTGTTAGGTAGCTATCCAACAACTTGACTAAACCTAACAGCCACTCTATGAGGAAATTCCACTTAGGCCGGGATCAGACTACACAAATTCAGCCCAATTTTGACACGATTTTGTTGTTGCTGACAAATCCAGCATTCAACCTAAATTTGAATGTCAATAACGATGAACGGGCCTTATAGTGTGACACAATCTAAGAACAGCGAAGCGGTGTCTGGGACACTCCACGCCACCACAATAAAAAGTCTAGCATGTCAGAATGTTTTTATTCAGTATTTTCTCACCAAGTTTGACAACTCCTATGATGTGTTTCCTGATGTTCCTTCTGTAGCCATGACTGACAATTTCTTGACCCACTTGCCCGATCACACACAAAGATGAGAAGTATGATTAGTCAGGGTCAAACAAACGTGTAGTGTTGCCAGTCTCCCAAACAAGACATGGCAAGGATTTATAGCACTTCGATTGCCTAATCTGACAGTGACCATGATGAAAATATTGTCTAGTCTGATCCAAGCTTTAACAAGCAAGACTCTTAACAGCTTTAGACACGCTGTTTTTATCACCTCATTTCTTAAATAGGTAACTTACCCAACATAGTTTTTGCAGGAAGATTGCTTAGGTAAGGTTAGAAAGTAAAGAGAAGCAATACACATCCAAATATCCTAAAGTACTATAGGTCAGGAAGCCACATTTTGGACAATTTCTTTTTTTTTTTTTTTTTTTGCTGTTTCCCTGAATTCAGTCCCAGTGAAATGTGACAGGTTTTCCATGACTGTCACACAAATGTTTTTCATGTGAATATGTTAGTAAACCAACAGAATAGGAAAAGCAGAAATTCATGAGCACAAATTAAGGTTAAAATATACTTTCAAACATTTCTTATCTGTCCAAGTTAAATGCTACAGGATGTAGAGATCAGCTGATTGACAAAGACAGAACATGAATGCAGAATACCAAATACTCTGCATGAGCAAGAAACCTAAACAAACATAACGTGTGACTATCCTTACCTAATGTTTGATCTGTAATATACAATATCTCTAATGTGTCCACCTCTGGCTCTTAGCTCTACCTGCAAACACCTGCAAATAAGATTAGCTGTGACCCAAAATGACCAATTACAGTAAATCTTTATTTTTATTTCTTTGTTTACCTCTACAAAGCCTAATAAGTTCCTGATAAGGGGATAAAGGATGCAACACATATTTTACAAGGCTGTAAATCTCTTTTATTGTCAGCTGTGTTGTATGTGGCAGGTGGTAAATCAGTCTGTAACAGTACGACAACTGAAGCATCAGTCAGGTTGTACTTCTGTATGTCTGTTAGAGAGCCACAAGGCATGACTTCTGAGCTATAAAAACAACTGTACACTGAATCGCACTGATGTGACAGAGAGCGAGCACATGGCAGGTTAGTGTGGTGTGGGTAGTGATGCTGAGCACAGGTCAAACTCTAGAGAGAAATTCATCCCCGGGAGGTTTTACCTGACAGGCCAAGCCAAGGCTTATCCGTGTCAATCTTCACAAGAGAAGCAAGATACACACACACACACACACACACACACACACACACACACACACACACATATATACTATACTAGTGTCACAAGAATTATGGAGAGTGAAAAATTTATACAATTAAAAAAAATAAAAATCAAACAATCAAAACAATAAATAAAATATTAGTAGTCCAGAGCCCTGACTGCTGTTTTAGCACAAGCACTGCCAACATGTTATTGTGAAACATTCATACCCAAACAACGATCCAGTAATATCCAACACACAGATACACTGATTTTGAGCAAATCCTCTGAATATTATTTGAGCAGTTGTCTTCCTTTGAATTTTCTCTGTACTGTGTGCCACAATGTGAATCTTTTTATCAAAACAAAAACAAAAATTTCATAGCCTGTAACAAGCTTCGAATCTTAATTATATCGGTGCAGTGTTGCTGTCTGTAGGGTGGGTATATTTTTAAAAACATTCATTTAGAGGGAAAAACATTAAGTGACTGTGAAAGTAAATATGGATCCTGAAGTCTGAAATTATGCTAAATCTGTCTTAGTTATTACAGGCACAATGCACAAGGTGCCATTATGGTCAGTGTCTGCATTAATAATACATGACAAAAACAAAGAAAAAACAATACTCCTGGCAGTTTTCCTGCTGGCAATAGAGGCTGAAATAAGAGGGTGATGAAAAGGGTAAACAGAATCTGAGTCATGGAGAGGTGTGATGGGAGAATGTACTGAAGCAAATGAAGCAAAAGAAAAAGAAGGTGGGAAGACCCATTGGTGAAGGACAGCTGAATGGAAAAAGGACAAGGTAAAGATGGGGTCAGGTGAGAGTCATGCAGCAAAGGGAAGTGAGAACACAACAGAGGGACTACATTACGGAGAAAAGTGGCTCTCATTTACGTGCGACAGCTAGTCACGCACCTAATGAAATGTCAGAGGTGGGAAATTTAGAGCGATGTGACTTGGCTGAAATTCAATCACAGCTCCATGGGAGAGCGGCCCTATATTGGCCATCTCTAATGTGATTTGAGGTCTAATTGAGTGGCGTCGTTATAGCTGAGGACCAGATGAGGGTGCGAGGAGGGAGATGTTTTAGAACGTGCGATTAGGAGAAAGTGGGAAGTTAATGGAGTCTCAGAAGCCAGTAAGTGTGTAGTAGCCTGCAGACAGGAAGGCCTAATTACCAGCGACAGTGGGTAAGAATGAGCAAACATGGAGAATGAGCAAAGAAATGTTTCACAATCCTAAGAGAGGGAGAGAGAGAGAGAGAAAGAGGGCAAGAGGGCAAAGGAAAAAGAATAAAATTGTCAGCTAATTAACTGGCATTACCATTCTGCTTGTCTTCCTTTTCACTGGTGAGGGAGCAGAGAGCTTTTACACTGACTCTAGTGACATTTCCATAAGTGTGATGGAAGTTAAGATAACGTGTGCTCGCTCAGACAGCGACAGAAAAAGTGTGGGAGAAAAAGAGACACTATAGAGGTACTGCACAAGCCAGAAAAGCACTTTGTTTTTTATCTACGATGAGGAATCTAAATAGCTAATACTGCAGTGAGGAGGCAAAGGAAATTGAATATTGTGCCTTTATACACTATAATCAATAACAAGAAAGCAATGTTCAACGTCCTGGTTGAGGATATGCATTATATTCACAATAGGGTGTGTTATTCATGCACAGAGGAACAGAAACATTTTGCAGTGTGATGTAATATATTACACTGCTTATAAAACATTACCAGGCATTGTTTGATTTGAATAAACTGCAAGCATACAAAACTTCATAAATCATTTAACTTATTTTCAGTTAGCACTTCATCCTTGTCAGGGTCATGGTGGGTCTGGAGTCTGAGAAGCAGGAGTACAACACTGGTATATTTCAGGTTAGACCAAACATTCATTCACACCTAGGGGCAATTTATCATAACCAATCCACCTACCATCATGTTTCTGGGAGGAAACCAGTGAACACAGAGGAAACCCACGCAGACATGAGAATAACATGTGAAATGCCCATATAGACAGTAACCCAAACTCCAAATGGAACTGGGAACCTGGAGCTGTCAGGTGGCAGTGCTACCAAGCGCACCACCATTCACCAACAGGTAATATGATTTTCACTCCTCTACTCTATAAGGTACCCAGGATTTGCTCAAAATTTGGTAGATTTCTCTAAATTTGTGCCATGGTCATGGAATAACTTGCAAAACACACTACAGTGTAATGATTTTGTCTCCCTGGGAAAGTTCAAAGCGCTGCTAAAAAAAACCAATGCTTTCTTGGTCAGGTCTTCCTCAAAAAAGAGATTTTATTCTCAACAGACTTCCTGGTTAAACAAAGGTTAAAAAAAAAGTAATAAACCGTCTTGCCTTCAAAACGTCACAGAAAGTTTTTAAACATAAGTTTTAAATAAATGTTTTTAAATATTAAAAATTTTTTGAGAGAAACACACAATGCAGTCTGTCACTTGACCTTCAAGGAAGAGTTGAATTGAAAGGCTTGAGAGAGAGAGCGAGAGAGATGTAACATCAGTTCAGATACATTAAGAAATGTTCAACATTCTTGTATTCAGTGAAGACAAAAGTCCAAAGCCACCTATTTAGTAATTTCTTTTTTTTTTATGATAAATGTCTAGAACCCATAATTTGAACTGTGAATTAACATGCTTGGGATCAACAGCACACAGTGCTAACACTACAATTAAAGCTGCTATATTTGTTTGTCTGCCATCTCTTCCTACATGGAAATAAGCAGAATAAAAGCAGAGCTCGTTGTACCTTGCTTGAATAATGACGATGGAAGCAGACAAGCTGGTGTGCTGCACTGGCAGGCTCGGTCCTCCCATTCTCCAGGACTGTGGCTGCCACACTGTGCAACATCACCCACTGGGAATAGTACACAGGCAAACAAGCCTGGCAAAAGCCCTGCTAATAGGGTACACATTCCCTGCTATTCATCACAATAATAGTGATGAAAGGATTTTGGATTGCAACTTGACAGATGCAAAGACAATACAATGTGGCCACCTTTTCTCCAGCCCAGCTGCTAGACCATTTCAGTGAGGCCTGTCATCAAACCAGAGACAAGTGTTGCAGATGATGAGCAAGCTTATGAAGAGATGAAACGCATGACAGAAGAAGCTTTGATTAACGGTTGCTGCCAAGTATGATCCCTAATGGTCTGCCAATAAAACACGTTTAAGTGTATATCCTTGTGAGAACTGTGGGCTTAAATGTTATCAGGTCATAGGTCTCCTTTCTATGTCATGGAGGATTTGGTAAATGGAAATCGCTAATGTATTCTCTAGTATATAAACACAGAGAGGCGTGTAAGCCAAAATACTGTACTTCATTTATAATGTAGCAGTGGACAGCAAACAATGTGTTTTCCCTTATTAGCAAGTCTACTCAACAGCGGCATTAACACACTTGAGTCCTAGAGAGCTAGAGCAAATGTTGAACATGAAGTACCTCAGTGGTTTTTTCTGATTTCTCTAAACTAATTATACCCTTCAGCCACCCAGGCAAATTAGATTAGGGCCAGGGATTAAAAATGAATGGGGAGATCCAGCCAGGTGAAACGGTGAGACAGGGAGCAGTGAGGAAAAGCAATTAGGAGAAACCATAGCCATGCAGTGGTGTGTCCTGAGAAGAGAGCAAGGTCTGGTAGTGGGTTTCAGTCCCAGAGCTGGAGTTACACCCTTACTGTGGTCTAGCGTGGCCTCACTGGGTGAGACTCATCTACTTTGTGCCCTTCTATCTCTTCTGTCTAGCTGAACATTCGGCCAAAGGTAAGATAGAGTTCCTTAGGTCTGGAGGTCTTTAATGAGGCCATTTCAAGCCCTTTATTTCCTCGGATCGCTATTTTTTCTGCTGTCCGCCTCCTTGACAAGAGGCACAAAGGTGCAGGTGAAGGCCAGGGGATATTCTGTGTGGGACAATTAAACAGATGAACCAGTCATTTGACACTGGCCGATAAGTTTGGACACCAATTTCTCTGAGAAATATTAACAAACATCACAGCAAACTCATGCACAGAATAATGACTATTCCCAAAGCCTGAAATAAAGCATAAATTCAAAGGCATACTCAGGTTTTTCTGTCTTTGTACTTAAGGATGAAGCATTTAGTAGTGAAGTGAAAAAATAATATATGTTTTTTCTTTCTCTTTAGCTTTGTGCAAAGAATAATGCAAACACTCTGATGTATAAATGAGCTTGCACGAGCATACCATTTAAATGTTTACCATTTTAAGTTTAAATACCTTTTTAGACATAAAAAGGAATAAATCACTACTTCAAAAGATCTAGGTAGAGCTTTCCGTTTCTGGGCTGATATGAGCACACAACTCTCTCACACACAAAAATATTTCCTCATACTATTGCACTGATTATGTATTGCATAGATGCCATATCCAAGTCCTGCTCAGAAAGCAATTAGCTACACAAAAGCACTCACTGGTTTATCCCACCTCACACACATCCTGCATCCTGAAAAACACCCTGTATGCTCATTAAATTGCTAATGCAGTGGTAAAGATAATGCAAATGGTCATATCTGGTGCCACAAACAAAAGAGAGAGAGAGACAACAGATGTATCTGATACCACATCCTTCCTTATGCAAAAAATAGAATTGCTGTAATTTTTTTGAGGCATTTCACTGTTTAACACTATCTGTTGTGAGAAAATATCTGGCACTGAGGGAATTCACAGGAAATTACTAGAGAATCCAATACTTTCTCGGAAGTTTGGCTGCAAGAATGCTTAACATTACACTTCATTCAGAAATGGCTGATCAGCAACACCAAAATTATCCATGAGCATTTGTGTCTATTTAGAATATTTAGAAGTGTTCTGTTAATTAGTCGTTTAAATTAGTTAGCTAGATATATCAAAAAGTTATTTCGTCTAATGTGTTGTTTACTTTATTTTAACGATTTTGCACATTTAACTTAGCTTCTTTGACTCTCCAGTAGTTTTGGGCCATTCTCATGTGAAAATGTTCACATTGGCTATGAGTTTGTTGTCAGCTAGATCAGCTGTCATGTTGTTGAGTTTCTACAGTACCTCAAATTATTATGTTGCTGTCGGCTAAAAACTGCATTAGCATGTCATGTTGCCTCGCTCCTGAATTTTGAGCTAATGGTTCGTCTCAGGACTACTGTTTACTCCCTCACATGCCTGAGAAGCAAGTCCAAGTTTCAGCTACAGCAGCTAAGTGTCATTAATGTTTTTTGTCAGTATGATTTATTGGGATAAATCTTCACTTTATGATTTAAAAAAAAAAATACACAACTTCTCTTTTTTTTTGCCAGGAAAATACTGCTTATTTACAGCAGCATGCTGTATAATGAACGTCCAGTATTTTCTTTCAAATAAAATATTATTATATTGAAGTATTTTCAATTATAAATACAACAGGACAAGCTATTGCTTACTTCAGTGTATTTAGCTAACTTTCAGGCTTTCAGTATGATGATTTATGGTCAGGTCTAAAATATGTATCTGAAATAAACTTGCTATTTATATCTAATGCAAGAGATCCCACACTGACAGAATATTATTATATAATCCTATTAGTAGCTGTGCATAAGATGCTAAAACACTGACATTTTTGACATTTCCAGATGGCAAATAATATTTTTTGCACATAGCATTCTCTGTATGTAGCTCATGATTTTCCAAGACAGTCAACTGGAAAAATAATTGATTGATTATGAAAGAGTAGACCTAGAGCGTCTGTGAGCTGCCACAATGAAGAGGCACTGATCACACTCCAATGAGCTCCATATATTAAAGAGGTGAAAGGCCTGTTGAAATATTAATGAAGTGGAATGGATGCGGGTTTGGACCATGTTTGATCGGTGGGCCATACAGGCCAAAGACCTCTAGATAACTGCAGAGGAAACCTTGACAGAGCTAAACATGAATAATTTAGCCCACTGTGACCTAGGAGAATCATATCCGCATATTTACCTATTACACATAAAGCCTTTATCCACTCCCTGCGATGACTGACACAGTGTGTGTTTTACTGGTTTACTTGCTTTTAACTGCTTGATATTTGTCACTGACAGTTTGTCTTTGATAGAAATGTGTCTAAACGGATTGTAAAAATCTTTTTTATTATTTTTTCACCCAACAAAACATTCTATCCCTGTCCACTTTATTGGGAACTGAATGACCAATGCTGGACAGGTGAAATTTGGAAAAACTTCACCAGATCTTTTTCCAATTTTCAACTAACCAGTTTTGGTAATTCTTTGCCCAGTGTAACCTCCAATTCCTGTTCTTTATTGGTTTGTTTGTTTTCTGTACCATTCTGTCTAAAATCTAAAGACTGTTGTTCATGAAAATCCCAGGAGATGAACAATTTCAAAACATTTAGACCAGCCTGTATGCCACTAACAACCAAGCTACAGTCAAAGTCACTGGGATGTTTAACGGGAACATTAGCTGAAGCTCTTGACCTGCATCTGCAGGATTTCATGCATTGCACTTTTGAAACACGATTGTGAAACTGCATGTATGCGTAGGTGTACAGGTATTCCTAATTAAGTGAGTGTATAAGCATATCCATCCATACCAATAAACACATCTAAACACCTCATATTTATTGAAACATTTATATTTTCATTTTGAATTGTGAAAGCAGTTAGATTAAGCTACATCATTCCATATATTGGATTATTAATTATATTTAAAATTGCTTTTTTTCACTGAAACCAAAGTGTCTTGAAATACTCTATGTAAAAATTGATTTTTTTAGCTTATTAGGAACATTTACCTTGCGTCCTTGAATTTTTTAAATCTCAGTCAAACTCCCAGTTATTCTAATACATATTTAAATTCTTTCAGGAAAGTCTGAGTTGCATATAAATGTGTTATTGTTGGTAACACTTTTTTCGATGCCCATATTCATTAATCATAATAAATCATGGGCAGCACAGTGGTGCGGTGGTTAGCACTGTCGCCTCACAGCAAGAAGGTCCTGGGTTCGATCCCCGGATCACCCAGGGTGCC
>JAQQZR010000033.1:21242298-21254955 GCA_030068235.1 Notoglanidium macrostoma
TGCTTTGAGACAATGTCTGTTGTTAAAAGCGCTATACAAATAAAATTGAATTGAATTGAATTGAATTGAATTGAATTATTATGATTCTTACCCATTCCTGTTGACTTTCCTGTATCGTCCCAGTCATGATGAATAGTGAAACGGACTCCAGTCCCATGGGAATCCCACAGGAATCCGGTCACCCACAGGATTGCCGCAAACATGTCATCCTTTACTTTATGTATTACCTTTATGTGTTTACAGCTACATTTAATGTTGTTACTACACACATGAAACAAGGTAGTTCCTGTTATCGCTTTATATCGCTATCGTGTTATAGCAGCTATAAGCGTTCCCTTGTAAAATGCAGCTTTTTACCAAGAAACTCCAAGACCTCTTTCCTTAGACTTTCCTGTGGTGTAAAGTTACAGCCTTACCTCTGAGCTTTAAGCTCTGACACTGGAGCCTCCTTCCATAAATATTAATAAACATCTCCTCACAGAAAACGTCATCATATCTAAAATTTACATTTCTTTTCTTTAATAATATTTAATAAAATCTAACTGTTAAATAACATTAGCTACTGTTATTGAAAATGAAAGGTGAACTATATAGATTTTAGCGGGATCTATTATCAGAAATGAAATATAGTATTCATTAGTATGTTTTCATTTTTGTTTAATTACCGGTAATTACAAATCATTGTGTTTTCATAAGCTTAGAATAAGCCGTTTATATCTACATAGGGAGTGGGGCCTTTTCCACAACGCCGCCATGTTGTGTCGCCACCGTAGCCCAGGGAGGACAAACCTCTAGAGAGCACCTTCCACATTTTGTGTTTTTACAAGTGGCAGTGTAAAAGCAATGGAAAGAAGATGAAGAAGAAGAAAGGAAGAGAAAAAAGAAGCAAGAAGAGGAACCAATGTTTTCTGGGGCTGGCTAACAACCCAAATTTTGAAAAATGGAGGATCATACTTATTTAGCATGAGAAAAAACAAGGGAATGTGAAGGCTTCACATACTTCATAATACATACTTGAAAAGGGAGGGGTAAGAGAGGGGCATTAAGTTGGTTTGAAATCAGCTACATCAGTCCTACAAAGTGGCCCTTTAAATAACTCTGACCAATCAGCTTTGAGAATTCAACAGTGCTGTGGTATAAATGTGTACTACGTATAAAGTTGGACTTATGTCTTCAAAACCTGAGAGTATGCTGTTTTAATTAAATCAGCCTTCATGCATGTGAGCTTAAAATATTTGTGACTGCTTTTTATTAGTAATATAGGTTGTTCTTAGAACATGTCATTACAATATGTTCATAGTAAAACGAATAAAATCTTAACCACTTGTGATGGTTATGTGGTTAATGTTTATGTAAAATCTCGGGATCACTAGACTGTTGGGCCCTTGAGCAAAGTCAAGTCAACTTTATTAAATTGTCTGAATTATATCCTCTGTTTTGTAATGCCAAATAAATTGAAGTAAATTAAATTAAGCTTTCTTACCCTATCCCAAGATATTAAAGTCATACCACCAGCAAAATGTGCACGAATTACAAGATGATTATTTAAAAAAAATCAAATATGAGCCCCCTGCTACATCATTGGCTATTACTATATCAAATGAAATGAATGGTCTTGGATATGTCTTGGTTTTGTCCTGATGGGATAAGAGTTGATAGAAAATATACTTGCTGAGCAGTTTCATTGTCACTGTGGCCACTAGAACAAAGTAACCTCTTAAATTATGCTCACAGAAAGCAGCCTTAGATTAACTAGCTGGAGCTATTTGATTACTTTGTCCAGATTCCCCTCCAGTTGAAGAGCACCATGCATAAAATAAGGTCACTCATTTAAAAATACATTCCCTTTCCTCTGATGTGCCTGAGAGCAGAAGAAAGCAGACGAGAGCTTTGCATGTGATTTGCATGAGAGCAGCAGAGAGTGACGGAGGCTGAGATTACAGAAGGGAACGTGTTCAGCACCAGGCCTGTCTGTTCTTAGAAAGCAGTCAACACAGAGCAAGTAACGGTGCAGCCTTGCTGGTGGAGGCAATGGCATAAAGAGTGCAGAGAATGAGGCACCTGTGAGCAGTGGGGTCACACTCCACGCACAGCCATCCAAGCGAGCCCTGAGTTTCCTGGCTCTTTCTGGATATTTCCATATTCAAATGATGAAAAAAGGCAGTGGAACTCACACACAGTGCCAAATGACCGTGTTTTATTCATTATAGCAGAGAAGCGGAAAAGAGATTGAGTAGACGGAAGGATGATGGGAAAGCGAGAGAGGATGGTGGGAGGGATAGAAAGAGTGACAGATGACACCTTAATAGAGTAAATACTGGATTCTGGGAGTTGGCGATATGACAAAAATATTGTATCATGATACGTGAAGACATTTTTATGATACACGATATGAATCATGATATGATTTGCAGACAAAATGACAAAACAGCAGTGTTGATGAAGCTTTTTTTCCTCCCCAATTTAGTCACTTGTCATTTCCCAGCATCTCTTTCTACATAACAGATACAAACCAGAGATGGTGAGGGCTAACATATGCTTACTCTCAGACATGTGAAGCCAAACACAGACATCTTTTCAAACTGCTAACACACTCGTAGGAAAGTGTTATCTACCCTCTTGCACCTCCATGAGCTCACAGACTCCCACTATTGGCTAGTGTTACTCTGATTGACAAGGGATATACTTTTTCCACTAGCACTAGGAGTTTTTTTTATGTTTTTTCTCAATAAAGTCATGAAAGATCAGAATTTTTTGGGGTTATTATTTTAGGCACATTATATTTGTCAGTACCCCTGACTTAGATCAGATCACATTTTATGACATATTAATGCAGAAAACTATGAACTTCCAAAAGGCTCACATACTTTTTCTTGCCATTGTAGATGTGTTGACGTTTACCAACCAGAAATATTAAACACTAAAAAGAAGGGGAAGAAAATAAAATAAAAACCTTACCATTGTACCTTTTTAAAGTTTCAAAGTAAACTTCTAATCAGCTGTTTGTAACTGTTATTGATACAAAAAATGTAGAAACAGATATCACAAGTTACAGATATCTCAGAAAAGCATAGCGTGACACAATTTATCCCAGTATTGATATTGTCAAATTGCTGAGCCCATATAGTGCATCATACAGTATCACGACTTCACACCTGTCATCAAGTGACCTAGTGAGTCCCAAAGCACACAGTCAGACCTTTAGATAACAAGACAGAAAAATGATTCTCTATAAAAAAGAAACACTCTTTAAAAATATCACAGTGTCAGCATCATATTATCACACTGCAAAAAGTGTCAAACTTTGCTGCCTATCTATCATGCAATGTTTCCCGCTTCTCAAGATTCTTAATCACGAATCTAGTGACAAGAGGGAGTTTCAGTGTATGTGTGCGTGTCTGTATACTACTCCCTCCATCATGCCATCATAATGTTTAGCAAGAAATTACAGCATCATTGCGTGAGTAATGAGGCAGTGAGCCGGCAACCAACATCAACCAGCGACGCAGTCAGGATTCATTAAGTATTACTACTAGAAAAACCCACTCAGCCATACCATTTACCGTCATTCGAACTTTATGATTAACTTTATATTACTCAGTTTGAGACAAATATATTGGCATATTAATCAAATCAAATGACTATTAAAAAGTAAACAGCTCTCAAGTCTGCCTTGCTATCATAAACAGCTCTCTTTGAATTAAAACGCCCCTTTAGACCACTAAAATAATCAGTTTTCCATAAAATGTTAATGAATTGTTAAATATATTCAGGTTCAGCTTGTGTTTACTGATATTTTAACTGTGCTGCACTGTCAGTAACGTTACTGTATCTACCCGTGTAGTTAGATACTAGATCACAAATGTTTGATTTGAGTAGAGACAAGTTATTTTTGTGGATCCATTTCAATGATTTCCATTGAATTATCATCTGCTATTTATATAAACGTAGGTAGTGTTGTTAAAATTATTGCTATTAAATTAAATTGCTATTGCTATTAAATTAAAAGCTATTGCTGATGGGCCCTGGTCCTTAACCCTCAACTGCTCAGTTGTATAAGTGAGATATATGTAAGTCGCTCTGGATAAGGGCGTCTGCCAAATGACATAAATGTAAATGTAAATGTAAAAATAGATCAAAACAGATCACTGCTAATAGCTGCTAGCAAGCAGGTCTCAGAAGAGTTTCCGATTAACCATATCTTCTGATAATTTAACTATGACACCATTATAGCATTGATCCTATTTCATACCATTACAAAATGTTTTTGTTTGTTTGTGGAACAACTTACAGTTACAGTTAACTTGGTGCTAACAATTTTTTTTTTTTTAACCTAAAAGTCAATTTACATAATCAGAATCAGCCACCCAAGAAGAAATTTAAACCTTTTAGCCACCATTTCAAATCCCTTTTTTATTGCAAGTGTACTTTTCAGTAAAGAAGGAACTGAAAAATTGTAAGGAACACATAAAGCTTCAGGAAAACAAACAGAAAAAAATGAGACACTGAAAAAGAAACACTTACTGCATTTTTTTCTTTGAGAAAGAAACCAAAAAAAAAAAGAAAAGAAAAGAAAAAAAAGTCTATTGCACTGTGTATTGGGAAACAGTCTTCCAGAGGCCACAGTAATCTTTCTCTTCCCCTGGCATGACTGTAGGCTACTAGAGAGTATCCACTTTCTTGAACCCTGAGATAACAACACACATACACATACGAAGCCACAAGGCCAAAATATAGCATGGATAAATGTGCATCATAAGAATGAACTAAATGAACACTCATAGAGCTACAGAATAAAAGAAAAGAAATACCCTTATAGTCACTAGTATAACAAAGTAGTTATAACAAAGGCTAGTCTGTAAGCCATACATGAAAAACTCCACCCTGAAATACATTAAATATATTATTATTATTGAAATATTTAAAACCACTTTAGCGATTCTGGCTCTAATTTGAGTACCTCTAACAGAATAAACTGGAGTAAACAGAGTAAACTGGAACAGAATTGAAGACTTCTTGGGAAAAGACAAGAAACAAGCCAGAAAAACCATGATGAACAAAAAGGACTTCAATGTGAATGTTAGACCTGCCTTTTCCAACCCCAAGCAATCGCACCCCAGGGTCGATCACAGGCCAAATGGGAAACAGTGATGATGATGATGTTGGTTGATCTTGTATTCTTATAATTCCCATAGGAAGTTGGTGGTTATCATTAAACAAGTAGGTTATCAGTAAACAAGTGTGATGATTAATTAAGAGATAATGTTCAGGTTTTGTTGTCAGCTCCTAAACACAAAAGCACAAAAGCTTCTGTTTTCACTCACCAGTGACATTCGGTGCCATATTAAAGAGAAGCCCAACACAGAAATTATGCAGACATGCGAAGGATGGACTCAAAGCTCAAGAATGCACTGCGGTTATACAACACTGTTGAGCTGAGTTAGCGGCTAGTTAACATTCCACGACATGACAATTACAATGGTGTTGGGGGTATTACTTTGAAAGTTGAAGCTTTGGAACCTTTTCGAGCAGAACATAAAGATGAGGTGGGAGAGCTGGACAGACAAGCATTGACTGTAACATAGGAAACCAAGATAAAAATAAACCAACATGGTGAAGAGGTTAACACTGCCACCTCACAGCAAGAAGATTTGATTTGGGTTTGAACTTTCTGGCCAACTGGGGCCTTTCTAGTTGGAGTTTGCATGTTCTCCCTGTACTGGCGTGGGTTTCCTCTGGGCACTCCTGTTTCCTCCTACAGCCCAAAGACATGCCAATTAGGTCAACCGGCAACTCTAAATTGTCCATAGGTGTGAATGGCTGTTTGTCTCTTTGTGTTAGCCCTGCGATAGATTGGTGCCCTGCCCAGGATGTGCCCCACCTCTCGGGATTGGCTCCAGCTTCCTCACGACCCTTAATAGATAAGTGGCTCACATAATGAATGGATGAATGGATGGTGATGAAAAAAATTGAAACCAAAAGTCAGAATTTAATTATAAAATAAATCATTTGTATCACTTAAGATGACATTGATCATAAATACTAAGATATAAGTTGTTCAGGGTGGATTTTTTCTTTAAACTCAATATCAAGTCAACAGTACCATGATAATGTCTATAATTTTCATAATATTATCATTTTCATGGCTGACTAATATTCAATTCATCCAGACCAGGCATTGGGTCAAGTTTTCCACCAGTAATGATTACACCAATATCATAATCTCATGGTGAAATGTAATATCAGACACTAGAAACCGGACAATACTGGAAATGAACTCCTCTATGCTAATCACTATTTTAAGAACGCCCTTTAAATGGTGTGCTGCCTCCCTGATTTTGAATTTCATTGCTTTCCATCTATAGGAACACAGCTTAAGGCTGAATGATAGGAGATGATTTGATTGTACTATGCATGGGCTGATCCTCCTCTGGAACGGATAGCTGAGAGTATATCTTGTAAGAAGTCTGGGTTTGCCAAATGCAAAAAAAGTCCCTGAAACTGTTTAAATGTTCTGAAAACACACAAAAAATTTGGTTTTAGAATGCTTAAATCGACAGAGGTCCTTCTGAATGTCAGTTTTCTGGTGTATTCTCGAGGTGTAGCCTCATTGTGATGATAATGTGATGCCGTAGCACACCCCTTCAGGTGCTGATCGGTGTTTTCTTTGGCCTGGACCTCTGCTGTGGCACAGAAGTGTAGGGCTGTGCTATTAAAAATAATTTCAGACTCCCAACATCCCCTCAACTGCAGTAATCTGTGTCTATTTAGCTCCGGTTTCAACAGGAGACAGAAAAGATGAATAAAAGTAGCCATTTTATGAAAACAGAAATCATTGAATGTCAATAACAAACATGATTAATCAAATTGGATAATTATTTTCATAATGGCAGATAAAGCATTGTTCTATGAATAAGAATGGCCAACGAAAAGAGCCAACTGGTTTGTAAATTCAATTCAATTCAAATTTTATTTGTATAACGCTTTTAGCAAAGGATATTGTCACAAAGCAGCTTCACAGAAGTACATAAATAAAACATTTACTTTTAAAGCATTTACTTAATCCCTTGTATATGGAATTTTTGAGGCAGGTGTTTGATTGGCAACAATGGCCTAGCTACAGATTCAGGAAATGAAAATGCTCTTTCTAAGCAGTCGTCTTAACAAGCTGATTTTCTACACAAAGAGCCAAAGCCTCCTATGACCCTGGGGTGACAGGATAAAAGCCTGTATGGGGCAAAGAGCCTGTAGGTCATGTGTTTGCAGGCATGGATATAGCAGAGGACTGGTATGAATAATTTTAAAGCTGTATCAAATTCAATATATAGAATTTGTGGCCATTTTTATTTTACATCATTTAATTTTCCTTTTATTAGAGGGTTTTTTTCCCTTCTCTTTTTTCATAAATCAAACAGTTGACATTTCAATAACAGAAATGTCAATCAAAATAAATATGGCCTTTACATAGTGGTTAGTGTTTTCTGGCATGGAAGGAAAAATAAATTGATCTAATAGAAATGGCAGAATAAATCTGTTCTATTACAATCATGAATCAAGTATTCATGTTAATGTCGGTGTTTGGGTTTACAGTACATTAGTTATCTAGCCAAGCACCTATTCCATATGAAAGCTATCAAAGAAATTTATTCCAAGTCACTAACCTAGAGTTGTTAATTATGGAAACAATATATCACTGGTGTTAATTAGCATATTCCACATCCATGAATTTAAACCCCTTATTATGGTTCCAGAAAACTATTACATTATCTCAGAGAGTAATGAAAAAATCTGGGGTTACTGTACTGGGAGGATTTGATTTTTACAATACACTGAATTTATAAGCAACACCCATCTTTACACTCAAATGCCCCATGTCAATGAATGAACTCATTTGTCTTCATCCAGTGGTAGCTAAGGACTCAAGTCAGGGTCCACTGGTACATTACAGACACACAGACTCTACAACAGAAGAGACACTCAAATTCACAATATCATGTGCACACACTTTCTCTCCATACAGCAGATTTGAATGTTGAAGTTTACGTGATTGATTAAGTGCTGGTTAGATCAGGAATAGGACAACTGAGCATGAGAACCTGTGATTTATCATTCTGAAGGCTGATGCCAGCACACTGCTCGCCAGATGAATGGATGCGCTGGAATGAAGGAGAGGAAGACACGATATTTGACCTGCTCTTCCCTTGTGTGTCCCTCTACCTCCACTGTGTTGCTGCGCATGTTCAAAGGCACAGAAGGAATTCCTTGATACAAAGCATATAAATAATACAACGCTGTGTTTCCCGCTGTGCATTATGCATGACACGTTTTTCATCACGAGAGACTACGCATATGTGTACATTTGCATGTACTTATGTTTGTGTGTGTGTGTGTGTGTGTGTGTGTACCATGTTTGTATTACATTGCGGGGACCAAATGTAAATATTCATTCATTTCTCTTTATCACATTGTGGAGCAATGTGTCCCCACATATTGGACCAAATGTCCCCATAATGTGGTAAAGACGTTATTTTTTACCTCATGGGGATATTTTCCGGTCCTCACAAAGGAAAACTCAATTTTACAAAAATCAGTGAATACAATCAAAAAACTAAAAGAGCCAAAAGTCTTTGTCTAATTTTGTTTGATTACTTATGGCTAAGGCTAGGGCTGGGTAAGGGTTAGGGTTGTCATGGATTAGGGTTAGGGTTAAGCCCATAGAAATTAATGGGAGGTTCCCACAAGCCATAAAAACAAACATGTGTGTGTGTGCATGTGTGTGCCTGTGTCAGTCTATGTGCATGTGCTCATGTGTGTTTGTACATGTCTGTGTGCATGTACCCACAGGCGCACGTGTTTGCATCTGTCAATGTCCATGTATTTTTGTGTTTGTGTGTGTATATATTCACTAAAGTGGATTGAATGGCAGATGATAAATGGCAAGAAAACAAGGGACTGTAAATACACAGTGACGTTAGGGGAGGGAATGTGAAGCATTACATAATATGCGTATGCATATGCGTCCCCAATGCTGTTTCTTATCAAAACAACCAAATCAACTTTGCATCCCAAAGCTCATTTGTATTCACATATCCATGGCTAACCCGTGGTTATGCTATTCACAGCCTATGCAAAAATAAATCAGATTGTGCCCATGCTAGCCCTACACTTATTATACACCATGCTTGCTGAATACTACATCAGCTCTTTTATAATCATGCCAAATGTATTAGAAAAATGAATGAATACTTTCTCTAAGAAGTCACAGATCAGCTGAGTGGTTCCATTAGTGAGAATTTTAGCTTAGTCAGAGGAGCTTATAAGGAAATCAGTGCTGCACTCAAAATAAACAGTGAAAACTATGTTTGGTGGGCTGTCAGATCCTCCCGGGCTATGAAAAAGAGGAAACGTGATCTGATCAGATGACAACTAACAGCTGCTGCTCTGCCCTTGTCCTCACCTGCTCTGACGTACACATGCAAACACCTGCAATTGTTCACAATTTAATTTTATCAGTAAAACATGCCAAGCCATTTTTCTAACTTGCTCTCATCTTTTTTCTTTGTGCCTGTTGTTCTACTTCAGTTCTTTTTTATCATAGTGGTAAAGTGCTGTTGGTGGTTTTTTTGTTTTTTTTTTACATTCTTTTATCTGGATTACAAATATGAGTTTTAATGCACTCTCAAGCCTAAGTGACTAATCAGAACAAAAACTAAGCCATGTCATGATGCAGACACACAGAAAGATTGCCAGCAAGCAATGTCTAATCCTATAAATCCTACACAGTTCCTACGGATACAGTCACAGCGTACATGGTCTTTTCCAAAAAACAGGTTTAAACTCTCATATCAGATGCTGAATTGCTGCCATGAGGCACCTCACACACAGAGCTCAACAATTCACCATCTAAAGCATCATTAGTCATTTCCTATCACAGGGAGCGACATCAGAGATGTCCTACCGTCCTTCCTGTAGAGCGTGATCTCCACTTTCCTCTCTTCCGAGCCCAGAAGCGCTTGAGCCATCTGTGCAATGGCCAGGCGCTTGGTGTGCGGCCCGTACAGGAAGTCACAGTTGCATGGTTTCTGCATGATCTCGGCCCGTGTGTACCCACACATGTGACAGAAGCCATCGTTACAGAAGATGATGGCACAGTTCTCCACCCGCGCATTGGCTATGAGAAACTTTCGACCTGTATCAGAGTTAAACACAGAGAGAGAGAGAGAGAGAGAGAGAGAGAGAGAGAGAGAAAGAAAGAAAATGGACAAAAAGTTTTGAATATGATCACTTTTAGCAGAATTACTGAATACTACTGGATTATTTGATAACACTTTATCAATGCATTTGTTTTAACATGTTATTGTTTCTTTAGCAACAATTTACACAGCAACTTGTGTTGCAGACTCCACATTGATTAAAATAAACTTTTTTTGTGTGTCATCACTTTGTAACAGTCAGATGTAAATCTGTAAATATAAGTGTTTCGTATTTCGTCTTATTAATTTGAAGAAAAAAGAGAAAAAAGGCTTCTGAGCGAACAACTACGTTATTCCAGGAATGAACTCACTTTGCCCAACACGAAATGTAACTGTAAACTGTTAGTGTTGCCAAACTGCTATGGTGGCAACATTAATGCCTCTATACATTGGGGCACATCACACCCCTTTGTTGATCATTTTCATAGAACTGCATGTTCCGTGATGTTTTATTCCTTAACTAATTTATAGCTACTGTAAGTGTGGAAAACATATGCTACTTATACACAGACCAATCAACTCTGAATTTATGCCAAGTGTTACTTTATGTTTCTAGTGTTACTAGGGGGAAAAAAATCATGTTCTTTGTAACTAATCAGGCTACAGAACCCCATTATTATATCATGTCCCCTATCCTGAATGAAAAACTGTCAACTAACGCTGTGATTGTGGGATTGTGATTGTAACACATTTGATGTTGCCATGGTTCTGAACTCTAGCATGGTGAATTTGAAATGAACCATTAAGCTTTTATTTGAGAGTATTCAAATCTGTATTCATACTTTTTGTGTATTGTATTGTCATATGTCCACATCTGGATCTTTACTTCCTCTTATAAGACAAACAAAAATCCAGGTTATAAATGCTTTTAATGTATTGGTCTGACAGTGGGTCCGGAGAGAAAATTCATTTTACTTTCACATATAAGAGACTGATATTGATAATATCATCAATGGGGGTATGAACAAGAATACAATAATTAGCCGCGTGCCTGAAACCCAACTACAGCAACTAGTTTTTTAGGTCAGGAAGATAAAATACCGCTGACTCGCCACTTCTATCACCTGATCCTCACTGTGAGTACATTTCACTTACTGAAGACTAAAAGCCTCCAAAAATAGCAGGAACTGAAAATGGGGGAATTAGAGGCATGGCAGTGCATCATAAGCCAAGACAGCAGCATCTGGTGAGGTCTAAAGGTCATAGCCTTCAGGCAATCATTAATAGCAAATGTTTTCAAACCACCCTTATGCTTTTCATATGTAGTTTTCTGACTCCGCCCACAGGAAGTAAAGTAAATAAGTAAGGTTTATATTATAGAGCACATTTAAACACAGTTATCACTGACCTGTGCTGTACAAAGTGCTTAAGACATTTTATAAAATACATATACAGATACAATAAAAGACTATCACAGCAGGCAAACACATACCAACAACAAGAGAACAGCAAGAATGCATCTGCCCTGTCTTGTTTTTGTTTTAGGTGAGATTGGGGTATACGCAACGGGGCTTTGCCACTAGATATAAGACACCTGGGGGCTAAATGTAGATGAATAAGGTCAGTAATACAAGTTGGAGCCTGTCTATTAAGAGCCTTAAAAACCATCAGTAAGATCTTAAATTGAATTCTAAACTAAACAGGGTACAAGTGAAGTGAGACCAGGACAGGAGTAATGTGCTCCCGTACCAGTCAGCAATCTTGTCTCTGCATTCTGGACCTTCTGGAGATGTGTTAATAGTGACTGGGGTGACCTATCCAAATCCATGACCAGAATCAAAAATAACACCCAAATTTTTACTGCATGTGGCTTAAAATAAGGTGAGGTAGCCAAATTGCCAGCAAGAGAAGTTCTGAGTTTAGAGGGACCAATGGAGGAAGTTATTTGCCATCCAGCCTTTAATATCTTCCAAACAGTCAAGGAGTGCCTGTAGAGACACCCTGGATTTTAGTGCGAGATACAGCTGAAAGTCGTCAGCATAGACATGAAAGGAGATGTTATATCTCCTAATGATGCTCCCTAGTGGGAGCATATAGAGACGAAACGCCTGTTCTCACAAGTTTTGGAGCACACTCAATTCAAACAGCTTAGCAAATGATTACGTAATAATTCTAATATACTCTACAAAGAGTGTCTATTGACGTAATGGCGGCGCGACCACTGCTCGCAGCGGCCACTCCGGATCTGAAAATATTGCCTTTTTGTTTTATATTGTTTTATTTTAGTTTTTTTTGGCGTGACTCCGACGGCACATGGACACTAAATAGACGGTGTTCATGTCTACCTACGAGAAACATTATTGGACATAAAGAAATACTAAAACACAGACCTGTAGGAAAGACCTATTGGAAACGTTTTGCGTCCTCGGGTTGCTATGGAGACCAGGCCTCCAGTTTCTTGGTG
>JAQQZR010000033.1:21255055-21280943 GCA_030068235.1 Notoglanidium macrostoma
TCATGCAGCTGGGTAAGATAATGCCCACAATATCATCAAGCTAAATGGGGCGACTTTGAAGAATCTAAAATATGAAAGATATTTTGTTTGGGTTTTTTTTTTTTCACTTTTTTGTTTACTACATAATTTAGTATATGTGTTGCTTCATAGTTTGAGGTATTCAGTATTGTTTTACAAGGTAGAAAACAAAAAGAAAAAGAAAAACCTATGAAAGCACATATGTATGTATGTATGTATGTATGTGTGTATGTGTATGTGAAGGACAGTGGTCATATGTGTGAAGGTACAAACGTGTGTGTGCGTGTGAGAGAGAGAGAATATGTGTTTGTGTGTGTATGTGTTCAGATTCCTTGTTCAATAAGCTCCATTTTTTCTGTATATTGATACTGATATTGCTGTATCATGTCCATGTGTCATAATAGCAACAGTGCAAGTTTGTTTACGAGAGGGGCCTTGGAATACTCTGTTGGAATCTTTAAATAATATTTAAATGAGGATTCCATGATGTAATACGAAAGAGGGAATCCTCAGCCACATTTTGACACCAGGATTTCCCTGCTATCCCTAAAAATAACTTCACCAGCAGTACGGATTTATTGCAAAAAAGTTTTTCCTTCAAAACTGGAGATCCTGGACTTGTCAAGATCTGGAGATCTGGCGATCTTATCAAAACTGGAGATCGTGTTCATTAAAGTGCTTTAAAATAATGTTTAGGATTAAAATTTCTCAATTATGCTGAAGAATCGGCAAGATAAGGTATTTATCATCCGATTTTTGCCTATATGTGAAAATGTGACCTACTGCACCTTATTGGCCATAGCACAGAACTAACCTCTTACAGTCACTTACAACCCGACTTAATATGACAGGTCACACACACACTCACACTCACATGCTCACATTCTCTCTCTCTCTCTCACACACACACACACACACACACACACACACACACACACACACACACATTTGTACCTTCACACATATGCCCACTGTCCTTCACATAACCCTTCTCCATTTCCCCTATCACACTGCCAGCAGTGCCAGCTCCCACAGAAGGTGCTTCATTCCTGAGCCAAGTCTCAGTCAGGCTGCAGAAAGCTTCCTCTGGGTGGCACATTAAAACTTGCCACTACAGTAACAGGCCTGACTCATGACATGACTTTGAGGCCTGGAGAGCATCATCTACAGCCTTACGTTTTGTAGCTTTCCATTCCACACCTCACAAAGATACAAGACATCAGCACTCACTGAACTGTTGAAATCAGAGGTTCAATTTCCCCAGACATGAGGAGTACAGACTGTGCATGAATCCCTATCGTTCTTATCTAGACTGTTCAAATGATGATGTGCAGAAACCCATGATCTGAGGTGGTAAACATTTAGCTGATAGACAGTTTAACTGTTCTCTCTTTCTATTTCTCTCTGTTTCTCTCTCTTCCTTAGGGAGTAGCGCATGTCACAATTACATAAACAAAATACTATGTTTGAGCCAGTTACTGACTCAATCTAGTTTAGAGGCTCTATAGTGTTCACAGAGGGTTGACATAAAAATAAAGAAATTTTACACCAATAAATTTGGAATGGGTGATCTGGCAGAACAAGAATTCACTATATACAATAGGTATCACAATATTCACTCTGTTTAATTTGTAGGTCTTGAAACACCAGCGCCACAAAATTGTCATTTTAACATCAATTCTTTTTAAGATCTACCAAAATAAATACTTTTTAAATCACTTAAAATTTGAATAACAAAGGTAAAAAATAAAACTGCTGCAAAAATAGACTTTATTAAAATAAACAACTGGACAGTTACTGTAGGTGTCTAAAGAGTCAGTCAATGATGACACTGTAATAAATAAAAGTACTGAAAATACCCAGGACATACTGTGATGTAAATTATTGCAATATCGATTACATATTGTCTTACTGCACAGTTCAGTTCACTTTGTCCTTCAGTTGTCATTCGTTGCCTTCATGGGAATTCGGCTTGCAGGATGGTTTAAACAAAAATCACAGTCAAATAACGGCTACTGGACAAACACTGAAGAAAACAACCTAAATAATAATAATACACAGAAACTAAAATATAAAATGTGCACAAGGCACATAAATAATGTGAAAAAGCATAGAGTGTGCATGCAAGTTCATTGTGCATGCCATAAAAAAATGTGTATATCTGATGATGGGTAGTGCTTCCTGTTTTTTTCTTCATGTTTATCAGCTCTAGCTTCAAAGATGCTGCAAAGCCTACAGTACGTTGTTGCTCACCGAAAATCTTCCTTGCTACATTCATCACATAATGCTGATTGATTTCCAGGGTACCATACCAAGCTATATTGCCGATGGATAAAGCATAGACTAGGTCACCACAATTTTGGAAGCATGTTAAAAAAAAAAAAGTTAAAAAATATAAAATCAGTTAAAAAAAGTTTCAATCTTCCATTTACAAACTGTGAACTACATTTATACCATTAAAATATTTTTGAAGGTTTGGTGGAGGAAATGATGAGGACGTCTGGACATCTGTCAGCACTTCCATTGTCTAAGCCTCAGTCTTCAAATAAGTTGGGATAATATCAGACATGCCAGAAAGAAAACTACCTATGAATATTTTCATGTTGTAATTTTCTTTCACTGACAATAATTTTCATGTCGAAATGGCAGAGCAAGGTGGGCTATGAATTATCTTTTCAATCGGACTAAGTGTTCTGTCCTGATTGCTCATAATCATTTCACAGCTCGAAAAAATTACAAAACTATGTTCCTATACAAAATGTGTTGAAATATATTTCATATGTGGAATATATTGTAAATGCACTTCAATATATTTGCATTGTTGTTCAAATATATTTGAAATATATTTTCTGTTAAGTGTGAAATATATTCAAATTTATGACATGGAATGCAAAATATAAGACAAGCTATGGTAGTGATTAGCACCTCACAGCAAGCTGATCCTTGGTTCAAACTTGCTGGTCAGTCAGGGATCTTTATGTTTGGAGGTTGCATGTTCTTCTCAGACAGTCCAAAGACATGCAGGTTAGGTCAACTGGCTACCCTAAATTGCCTGTAGATGTGAGTGTGAATTACTGTCTATCTGTCTTTGTTAGCCCTGTAATAGACTGGTCCAGGGTGTACACCACCTCCTGCCCGAAATCAGCTGGGATTTGCTCCAATTCACTCACAACCCACAACGGATAAGCAGTACAGAAAATTGACAGAAGACAAAATATATGTGGTCATGAAAATTTAGCTGAATGTAATTGACAAAAGTCCTTCTTTATCTGTACATGTTTTAGCCTCAGAAGCACCAAGGGTTAATTATAGGGTTAGGGTTATTTAGTAAATACATTGACATAATAAATATATTGACACATATATTTCACTAAAAATATATTTCTTGGGCCAATATACAATATATTTCAAAAGTGTTCGTCAAAATATATTTCAAATACACTTTTTTCCTGTATGGGATCCATTTGAATTTTTTATCTTAAAAGCCCACAGCTGTGTGAGTCATAAAACTGCATTTCTGTCATGCTCAGGTTGAATCGTGGTCAGGCTGAGTTGTGTTCAGGTTGAGTCGTGGTCAGACTGACCCGGGACAATGGGACATGATGTGATTAATGCTCTGGTGTGAGAAACCAGTCTAGTTTCTACAGTGAACGTGCATCGAGCCAATCGAGTCGAAAACGCAATAAAACATTGCGATAGCTTTAGGATTGAGGTTATTTAGCTTATTCTGCCCACCATTTTCACAGTTTAGTCATGCAGCAATATGTGTGAGGTGAATGTGAAAGGGGGCGGTAAGCGTGATATTGCAGTGTGTGGAGTATTATTGTAAGAGAGGAGGAATAATGTGTCTGGGAGAGTGAGATATCTGTAATACAGTGCATTACACATTTGCTTCTTTAAGGCAGGAATACAAGCACCACACACACACACACACATGCACACAAATTGTCTCAAAAATTATTATTAATGCTACATGGTAAAGGTTATTTTGGTCATTCATGAAGCATAAAAACATGTACTCTTTATAATAAAACGATTCTCACAAATTTGCACGCTATTCTAGGCTGAGTTTACTTAAACGCCTCTGAGAGAGCCATTACTCTGAAGTGTGACTGGAACACTGATTGCTGTAGCCCACCACAGTCAGCCTCCACAACCTCTTTTCCTCCTCATCTTAACAACCCAACACATCAGTAATTTCCATTCCGTATTTGGGAGTCCTTGCCAATCCTGTCAGCGATAGATCTTTTTCAAGGATGACACTGTGAATAAAAGCAAGGCCCTGACCTGAACGTTCCACTAAAACTTCACTCTGTAATTACCGCTTGCTGATATTTATCACTCAGGATGTTTCTGAAGAGAAAGTGCAGCTTCTGTGCATGCAGGACTATAGACTAAGCTGCGTGCTGCTCAGTGGTTAATTGGGACAGAAGGGAAAGAAAAAGGAAAAAGTTTAAGAGAAGAAAGCGACACAGATGAGCATCAGGGCCAGTTGTGAAGATCGTAAATGAGTTGTTTATCTCGTTAAGCATTTTTATGGTGTTGCTTCAGGCAGGCTCAGCATCACAAGAGAGACCTGTGAAAAGTGCACGAGGTCACTTTGCACTGTTATGATTATTACTGAGGCTTTTTCATCTTCAGTACTGTGTCTTGTTATATTTTAGGATCCTAGTTGTAGTTTATCAAATTGAGAGGCCTCACAATAATGACAGTGAAACCAACTGTACCATTCTTAGCTTGCAACAACACTGATTTAATATAGAAGAAGTGCTTGGATAAATACAGTCTATAGTTTACAGGAAAAAAAAACTGAATAAACAAGCCTTTTTGTCAGTTATTTTGTTCTAGGCTAAAAGTTAAAATTTAAAAAATTATAAAAGTTGAAAAAGGTTTTTTCTTATTTAAGCCTTTCAATGATTGACATGATTTGCTTTTCAATTTTGAGAAAATCAAATCATATACTATGATCAGAAAAGGAAAATGTTTCTGTTTGCTCTGGCTGCATCTGTGCTGTAAAAGTCGTTGTTCATGTTCTATTTTCTTATGTTCTGGACCATCAGAGTGTTTTCATTCAGAACCAATGAAGTATTCCAGTGTACTTGTTTCCTTGCTAAGAAGTTGTCATGCTGTGACCTTGACTTCATGTGGAGAGCCTATAAAAGATCCTTGCTACGTCATGCTCATCCTTTGTCTATTTTGGCAACACAAGTGACCAAGGTGTCCTGGTGGTTCGCCACTCAGCTGGAGAATCGCATTTATACAACCTTTGCAACCTTTTGGGGTTTTTTTGGATTTCATTTTAATTTAATGAATACTTGAAGAAATAACATGAATAGTGAAATTTCACATTTGAAAGTCCATTTTTGGAAAAGGTGTATTTCTTGAGAAAATAAAATGAAACAATAGCACCAAGAGTGATGATACACTACATTGCCAAAGGTTTGGCCCATTCCATTCATTCATTTTCTATACTGCTTCTCCATTATGGCTTGCAGGAGCCAATCCCAGCTACAAGGTGGGGTATACCCTGGACAGGTCATCAATCCATCGCAGGGCTAACACAGAGATGAACAGCCATTCACACTCACACCTATGGGCAATTTAGAGTAGCCACTTGACCTCATCCACATGGCTTTGGACTGTGGGAGGAATCTGGATTTGAGCGTTGCCGTGGGGATTTGTGCTCATTTAGCCACAAGAGCATTAGTGAGGTCAGGCACTGAGGTCAGGTGAGGAGGCCTGGGGTGCAGTCAATGTTCCAGTTCATTCCAAAGGTGTTCACTTGGGATTGAGGTTAGGGCTCTGTGCGGGATACCAGAGTTCTTCCACTTCAACCTTGACAAATCATGTCTTCATGGTGCTCGCTTTGTGTCCAAGTTCTGATGGAAAATACACACCTCCAGTTTTCTGGGACTTTGTGCAATGAAAAAGAGCTGAAGCAGCTTTGTGACTTGGAGGGAGAATATAGGAAGTCAGACAGATGGATTCCCTGTGCTCTTGTGTGATGCGTCTGTTCGCAGTGTCTGTTTTCCTCATCAGCGGTGCTTTGCCACACCTGCTCTGCCACCCTGCTTTAGAACAGCAGAGGAACAACAGCAACACACTGAGGCCTCGAGGCCCTGCTGTACCAGCTGTTTCCTACAGAGGTACAAAGATCTACGAGACACAACATGACACCAAAATACACCATCTCTCTTTCAGTCCCTTGTCACTTACTCATCCTCACACATACTTTCCAAGATTAATGAAACTAGAAAGGAAACACAGACAGTGAAGAAGAGACCAAGCGGAGAACATTAACTATTTACAGCTCATAGAAAGACTCAGTTAAACTTTTTGTTTTTATTTTTATACTCTAGTTACTTAACAATACAAAAACGAGCCTTTCCTTGTGAGCCAGTAGCCTGTGCATTAATGGCAAATTAATTATCATACCAACAATGCCCAGATCTGTTAGAAGGAATACAGTATAGAATATCTATACAAATGTATGATCCTTATATACTCATCATACGTTTTCCTCCGGGGTGTGTACAGCTGACCAGTATGCAAGTAAAGACAATAGATTCTCATGAATCTGCTCTATGTCACTTCTCCCTGAACTGACATGGGAGAGGGAGAGCTAAACTGTGATTGTAGAAACACCGGAGAGTGTGTGGCTGCAGGATCATTAAAGGCCGGCTTCAGAGGCACTGCTGGGGGCCTTCTGTCTCAGAGGTCCATAAATCTGGCCTAATGCATGCCAGTAACAGAAAGGCGGCTAGCATGATCAGGAAATACATCAGAATGGACTTCCAGAATGTCTGCGTAGATGAAGCCAGTGTGTAATATCATTCAAAAATAGGGAAAAGCAGCTCAGCATTGTGCATTATGTTTCACTACCATCAGATCATATCTTCACTCATTTTGCAGACTGGGTTTGAAATGAAAAGGAAGGAAGGAAGGAAGGAAGGAAGGAAGGAAGGAAGGGATGGATAGAAGGGAGGGAGGAAGAGAGGGAAGGAAGAAAAGAAGGAAAGAAATAATTGCACAGAAAAGTGAGAGAATAAATTTCACTGTATCAATACTATTAAAATGTTCAAAATGTTTAAGAATCCACATTCTGCCATTCTGCCTTCAGTCCCTTAACATAAAACTAACAAAACATGACACTCCTAATTTTTTTTGCCAGATGATCTCTGAGTCACATGAGTCATGTCAGAAATGAGTTATGAATGAACTTAAATTAGATGTCAAATTTCTAGTATACAAATTAATTGCCTAAAAGTGATATTACATGTATAGTATATAAACAATTTATACAATGTTTTTTTTTATACATGTATAGTTTCTGTGGTTTCACATGTTAAAACATGAAAATCAATAAAAAAAAATATTGATCACAAAAAGGAATGGAATTAAAATGGCATTAATATTGAGGTAAGTCCAATATTGGTAGTCTGGCCTCTGAGGTACTGCAATGTGAAACAGTCTTAGGTACATGCAAAGAAATACTGTAAAGTAAGCATGACTTTAAAAATAATGAAAAGAAAAACACTACAAGGTGCTATAAACAGTAATAAACTGAACTGAAGAAAGTCAATATTTGGTGGGAAAACCCTTTGTTTTTGTTTTTTTCTTATATAGTAGTCCCAGGTATAATGTGTACAGTTTTATAAGGAAATGAGCTGGTAAGTTTTACTGAGCATCTTGGTTGCACATGCAGGATGCATGCAGGATGCACAATGCTAACCTGGAACATAAATCTTTTTTTCTTTCAGAATGTTAACTTGAGAAAGGAGCAGTATAAATTTCAATGCCACTGTTTGACAATTTGGTGTAAACACAATATGGCCTTCTTTAAGTCATGCATGTTGTTTGCATTATAAATACACTCAATATCTATGAAACACCATTTGAATAAATATTTAATAAATACATCAATATCACACTATTTACAAATTAATACTAATGTCCCTAATGGTGTATTGATTTGTAGTGTTCTGTCCCGCTATGGGATAACCATGCCAGTAAAAATCCCCCTCACAGCATAATTGAACCTCCATCAACCTCCATTGAACCTCCATTTTTTTCTTTAATTTGTTACCCTTATGTATACGACAGAAGCTTACGTTCTACATGAATCCTCGTGTATAAAAACTGAATGAAAATGATACCATTTTCACCTTCAATATAAACACAGTGTGTACATTTACACTGATGTTTTGGCATATGCTTTAATCCAGAGCAGAAGGTTAAGGGTCTGGCTCCAGGGGTCCAACAGTGGAAGTTTAGTGATGTCAGGCTCATACTCTTAACTAATGAGCCACTATGGTCCCTATTAGCCCTACTGCTAATTTTAGAAATTATAGACAGTTATGTTTTATATTTGAATCCATTTCACTGCTACATGCTTCATTCATTCATTCATTCATTTTCATTGTTTCAAGTGCTTTATTATGTTTATCCGGAGCCTGTATTGGGAGGACTGGACATGGTATACGCATGGATGGGACACCAATCCATCTCAGAGCACCATGTTCACACACATTTACACCTAGAGGCAATTTAGCGAAGCCAATCCACCTAGCAACATGTTTTTAGGTGAGAGGAAACCAGAGAACCTGAAAGAAACCTACGCAGACATAGCGAGAACACTGAAACTCTACACAGACTGTAACCTGAACATGCTCAAACCGGAGGCCGTGGAGTTGTATGGCAGCAAATTTCCTGACTGTGCCACGCCTATATCCTTTAAGGTATTCAAATTTTAAGACAATTTTTAATGGAATTTGTCCACCCTATTGCACATTAATAAGACCGTACAGAACTACTGATATCACTACAAGAGATTAGAAGAGCTGTCTAGTGCAGGAATATGATGTGGGCTGATATTTATTAAAATATTCTCCCCTAGGGGACCTGTACTCCCTTAGAAGTGTCAGTGACATTTTAGCCTCAGTGCTTTTACAAAAGGGGTCTAATGGCCTTTGAAACTCGGCAGGACCGAGGCCATAACTGAGGGCCAAGGCTTGTGCAAATGACAAAGGCTGAAATGATCTACAGGGAGTCTTAGTGGAAAGGTGAGAGCTTAAGTGGGAATACAGAGGTGGAAGCTACTCACACAGACACTACTGCCTCTGAACTATCCTTCCTGATCTATCTCTCTCAGATAAACATATGCTAATACACTAAGCATGCATCAACAGGCCAGCTGAGTTCTACAGGCTAGGATCATGGGATGGTCACAGAGTTTTCTATGCATATCAGTCTAGACAGTGGTAATGAAATTGACAAAACTGTCACATGAAACAGATGCGAACACTATTTTCCTATGCACTTTTTGCCTGGGAAAATGAGGCAAGGCTGCAGCATTTGGTGCTTTTGGGACTCATCAGAAAGCTTTAGTCAAATTGGAGGGTCTGCCAATATGAAGACGACTGCATCATTTCCTACACTGACACCAAACACTGATGTGATGGGTAAGGGTAATATATCACAGTATGACAAATTTATGTGATTATTATTATGTGTTATTTTATATATAGATAATCAAAATACGTTTACCTCATTTTGAAGACACCCATATCGAGAGCAACTTACATATATCTCATTCATACAACTGAGTAGTTGTACCTACTCAGGGCCCAATAGAGACAGCATGGGGTTGGGATTTGAACTCACAACCTTCCGAGCACTAGTTCAACAGCTTAACCACTGTTCTACCACTGCCCTGGACTAGTTAAAATATATATGAAACATACGATATATATAATTCATATAAAACCGACATCTGTAAATCATCTTCACATAAACATATTTACATATATTTAGCCTCTCCAAAGTATGCATCATTAAACACAGTATGCATAAATTGATATCTCGTTATTTGATAATGTAGCGTTTTAAGTGTAAATCTGTATATTTCTAGTACATTAGCATCATTATTGTTACTAAGACTAAAATATTAACACATTTGCTAACTAACACAAACTCACAAGTCTCACAGCTCTGTGAGGTAAATAAAAGTGCAATGCCATGGATCTCATTTTAACGTGAAACAAGCTAAAATACATGCTTATGTTATTTACCATTTTTAAAAGAATGTATCAAAAAACCAAGTATGTTACTAATTGATTAGATGGTTACATAGCGCACATAATTTAGCAGTTATTAGTATATAATTGTTTCTATAGCAAAAACTAATTCACAGTGAATTGTAAGGCTGACACTACACAGTCAAATAACAAACAGATCTAAAAAAATTATTTCACAAAGACATACATCGATCAGCCATAACCACTGAGAGGTGAACTGTATAATATTGATTATTTCATTACTCTGGGGACTTTCAAGGGGTGCTGTTAGACAGCAAGTGAACAGTCAGCATTTGAAGTTGATGCGTTGGAAGCAGGAAAAATGGGCAAGCGTAAGGATCTGAGTGACTTTGACATGGGCCAAATTGTGATGGCTAGACGACTGGGTCAGAGCATCTACAAAACAGCAGGTCTTGTGAGGTGAGCCCGGTTTGCAGTAGTTATTACCTACTAAAAGTGGTCCAAGGAAGGACAACAGGTGAACCAGTGACAGGGTCACGGGCGCCCAAGGCTCACTGATGCACATGCGGCGCGCAGACCAGTCAGAGTGTTAGTGCTTTGAGGAACATGACAAAGAGTTCAAGGTGTGGAATTGGCCTCCAAAGTCCTCAGATCTCAATCAGGTTGAGCATCTGTGGGATATTCTGGACAAACAAGTCTGAGCCATGGAGGGCCCGATTCACAACTTCCAGGACTTTGCAAATACAGGATCTGCTGCTAACGTATTGGTGCCAGATACCACAGCATACCTTCAGAGCTTTTGTCGAGTCCATGCCTTAACGGGACAGAGCTGTTTTGATGGTACAAGGACCACCTACACAATATTAGGCAAGTGGTTTTAATATTATGGCTGATCAGTATTTATATTGTGAAGCTTTCTGCAAGGAGACATTTAATTAACATTAATTCCTTTGTAACAGTCAGTAAGTTTTTCCAGTTTCTTATTAACAAGACAAGCTTACACTGGAGCTTACCCTCTTTTTAATGTATTATTAACTTGATGAGAGTGTAAAAGGAGAAGCTAGTGAAGGAACGACTGTTATAGCAGCTACGGAATGATTACAGGAACAAAGTTGTCTTGCAGACGTTCCATATCATTACACGTAACTATAAACAGTTATAAGTGTGATGTATCATTCAAAATTATAATCGCTAACAAATATGACAAATAACAGGCATGAGGATGTGCTGTTATTGGAAATTAATCAGCTCTGAGGTGGTAACAGTAACTCCACAACATGACCCCACCATTGGTTATTTTCCTGAGACAGCACACCTCATTGTGTTTTCTTCCTTAGTTAGCACTGACAACATGCTAAATGGGTAGAAAGCTGATAGGCAGTGATAGCAGTAAGCAGTACAGAAAGGGAAGGGCTTTTAAGGAGAACAGGCACTGGGCTGGTTAAGTGGTAGGTTGCATAAGACAAAGTACATTTGAGTGAGAGATTGGAGACAGGGGAAGCTACAGGCTAAAACGATTCATTGAATAAACTAAAGGGGGTGATAAAGAGTGACAAAGACAGGACAAAGAGGTGTGTGTTGGTGACATGAAGCAAAAGAGGGACCATCAGCAGCAATGTAATGAGACACTTGAAGCTCTATAATTAACCTAGGCGTTTTCCGGAATTGTCGTCTTACTTTCAGCTCCATGACAACAGGAGTCTGTCTAACCCAAACACATCAAAATGAGCTTAAGAAAGCTCACAGCTAAAATCTGCAGCTAAAATCACTTGCTAATCCCGACTCCCAGTAGCTAATCCAAAAGTCTTTGTTGTTCCTGTAACATCCTATCACCTATAATCTTTATAGATAATGTGGCATTTCATTCATGCCCTGAGTTTAGTCAGGGAGAATGCGATAGTAGCATGCTATCGAGTCTGACTCGTCCAGTTTAAAGTGCATTTGAATAGAAGCGGGTTTGTTACTGTCTTTTTTTCAGCTACAGTTAACCTACTGTGAAGCTTAGAGTAAGACGCAGGTGAAAAGCAATGACGGGAGCAGCTGTTATTACGTCCGTGTTGAGCAGGTGTTGGGTAATATGTTCATTTTAGCTACATATGGAGACAGCAACCTGCAGAGGCTGGCTAAAATAGCATGTGAAATACAACACACATCATGACCACACGTACACTGTCCCTGACGAAACTTTCTTTATATATGTAGTATGTTGCAAACCTGGGCCCGAAAACACAGACCCACACACAATGCATGGTAGAAATAGCACGAATATACTATAGCTATAGACATACAGCTACTTACAGTATACAAAAAAGAACATGCATATAGATCGAGGTACATGACAAGTGCACTGATTGTAGAACAATAATCATATGTACTAACAAGCGATAAGTCGCTCACGTCACTAATACTTTGTCGCTTATCTGACTGCAGATGAAGTCTCTTGTGGGTGTGACACTAATTCATACAATATGACTGTTCCCTTTGCTTAAAAAATTCAACTGTAGTTAAACCTACCGAAATATAGGACATGGCAGATCTGAGGTATTCTCTGAAGTCAATCGTTTGTCACTGTACAGCACCATCCCTAATTTGCATAGAATTGAGTGAATCTCAGTTCAGCTGCATCTTGTCGCACGGTCTCTGTGCATTCCCATGTTAATTATGTAAATATTAGTTTTCAAATGAATTAGGATATGCATTTGATTTGTGTCTTTCACATATAGCCTGTATTGTTTGCTTTGCATGTTTGCTTTTAGGAATATGAAATTCAGGATCTTTCTAACTCAAGGTGTAAAACACACAGTGGCATCAAGGCCAATAAATTTCTTTAGCCTCTGCAATCAAGGCGATTGTGAGGGATGAATTATTATGACCAAAGGGCAGGTATTATATTTGTATAATTTGTGTAATTTTTCAACCATTTCCAGACAAAATAAAACCACTAATTTTAACAAGGATAATTGACATTAGGATGCAGTACTTCAAAATAATGACAGCTTTTTGTTATTATAATTTAAAATGACTTGAAAGTTGTTGTAATATTAGGTATTTACTGCAAATTCACATCTGTGATGTGCCTCAAAAAAAGGCTGTGAAAATGTTTTTAATTGCACGCCCAAATCTGCACAGCCAATTGTACACATAAATCATCGCTCTTTAAATCAAAGCCTGAGTGTTCATATACCTCCACCTTTGGAAGGTCAAAATTGGGGTGTTTTCTTAAACAGAAAAGAAAGAAAATCATGATAAGGAAATATTATTTTATCATAAACTCTTTTTTGTCATCACACAACTTTAATTGAATATTGTATATTTGAACTTTAATAACCTGAATGAATCCAAATGGCATCCTATTCACAATATTTGCTCACTGAATAGGGTACAATCCGTAAAAACGTAAAAAACATGCCCAATAAAACACCATCTGAAATTCAGACTGACTGAATAGGATGACTCCAGACTTGCTAACTTCTTACATGTATTATCATTTTTTTAAATAAACATTCTTTGCAAGGTTGTCTGGTATAAATTGGCTAGCAGGACTGAGCTCCCTCTCGGTTAAGAAAAAAAAACAAAAAAAAAACTTAAAATACAGCTTGATTTTTTGCGGATACACATAGTCCTACTTGCTGTTAACGAATACTTTAAAGTGGATTATTTTCTACTTTTGTGGAACCAAGAACAACTGCAAAAACAGTGTTCATAACTAAAAATACACAGAATGGTTTGGAGTCTTGAACTGATTTCTTTCTAACCCAGACTGTACATTATCGCAGGCTAGTGTTGATAGTCATGTCAAATGATTACACAGAGCAATCCACCTCCTTGATCTGGTGTCCGCTGGGGCTAATTTATATAAGCCCGCTTCAACAACACTTCCATAACACATCAGCAGTGATCGAGAAGGTGCATGTGAAATGAAATACAATACTGCATGTAATAACCGTAAATGAGGTGGATTACATTCTCGAGCACTAATTTTTCAAAATGCCTTATAAGCAGAAACTAGAAGTAAAGTAAACATTGTCCAGTCAAAGTACATTACACAAAAGGACAAATGAAAGAACTGTACGTTTTGTGTGAGAGCTGTCTTATGGCAAGCACAGCTTTTCTGTTTGCCATGCTTGCTTTTTGAAAGAGACATGGCATGATTATGTACTCAAAAACAACTTTCAATCTGTCATTCAATGATGCCGGAGTCAGACTACACAAATTCAGCCTGATTTTCATATGATTTTGTTGTGGCTGGTAAATGTCCAGTGTTGGGCCTGAATATGAGCGTCCAGAATGATGAACGAGCCTTTTAATGTGACAATCAAAGAACAGTGGCGTTTGGGTCACACCATGACATCCCGACAAAAAGTCTAGCATGCCAGGATTTTTTTGTATTTTCGCACTTTTATGTATTAAGTTTGACTACTCCTCCAGCATTTTCCATGACGTTCCTTCCTGTAGCCATGATTGACATTTTTTCACCCTCCTCCCTGACACCATGCAAGGACGTGAACAATGATTGGCCAGGGTCAAACCTGTAGTGTCAAACCTGTAGTCTCCTGACCAAGACATACAACAAGAATTTATGGCACTATGATTGCCTAATCTGACATGGTGACCATTGGGAAAGGCAAAAATATTGTGTAGTCTGATCCTGGCATAAGTGCATTTGCATATATATGTATGCATAATAGTTTTATAGCTATTCGGAGACCTCATGTGATAAGGCTCAACCATGAATGATTCAAAACAGTAATCCTGAGTTACTGATAGATAGTATAGGTAGAATCATCACAGCATGACCAGCAGTGATTGATTTTTATATTTGATTTAAAAAAAAAAAAGTCATGCATAAAAGTACATATGCTTATTCAGACTCATTTTAGACGAATGCAGAATCTTTACCAGTTAAATGTGAATTTTATTCAAATATATATAAAAAGTATATAATACTATAGAAAGTTAAATAATTCCCTATCTTGCACAAATGAGGTCCAGCTATGACCTCAGCATTTTAAAGTCCCGGCAGATTCACTTCTCAAACTCAAAGCAGTAGAGAGAGACAAGCAAGTGGAGGGAGCCATTACTTTTTTATAGAGATGCAAAATACAGCACCTTTAATCAGAGTAAGGAGAAATGTAGAGTGCCTGGGGGCTTTAGCACCTCCCAGCCTCTCGCCTTTGTCTGTGTGTGTCTCCTTACACCTCCCAGCTCTAATAATATTACACTCTGCAGCAGTTTAAGACACAAAGCAGAGTGTTTAGAACAAGAAAAACTGAAAAGAAGAGGCAAATAGAGAAACAGAAGAAATACATTTAGGTTGACAGGCTGTGATTGATGAGGATGGATAAAATGCACTGCAATATTAACCTCCTTGATCTGTTTGGGTAAAAATCAAGTATTCAAGATCTACTAAATGGAGTAGAATATCATTTCATAATCTTTATGAGCTTGGAATAATTTCTCTCATTTTTAAAATAACACTCATATTTCATGGACTGTATTCAAGACGTTTTGACCAGAGAGTTGTAAGATGAAATAAAAGTAATTCAAAATGACTGGTATTTGTAATATAAACAGCTTTTGCTTTCACAGCTTGCCATGGCAAGCATATAAATGGCTTTTGTGTGTCTGTTTCCATAAATATAGCTGTGAATAAGATAATGAAGATAAGATATACTAGGTGTGTTTTACAAATGCACTGCCATATAATCAACCATCTAGTACATCTGTCTTAATGCAGACATCCATTGCTAATTAGTGAAGAGTATGTGATGGTTAAGTCGGTGTCGTAGGATGCCCCCTCCCCCAGGACCCAGGTACTGAATCTGTACCCTGAATAGTTGCCCTGGTGATGGTTATGTTTGTGCACATGGTGCAGTGTTTAATATCCTCCCCTGGTTCAGCTGCTCTACACACATCTAATTGGAGTCAGGTGACTCCAGCTGTTGCCCTGCAGAGAACGCTTTAACGTGATAACCATGTACCTGGAGATACACGTCATGCGTGGTATGATGGGTTTAAAGCATCAATCACAAATGGGGTCAAAAGTCCAGTGTAAAAATAAGCTTTTTTTGGGTGAGGGGCAATGTCTCTTACTAGAGGACGAACTAAGGAGGGCAATGACAGGTGTGAGGAACAAGCACAGCTTGTATTGGACGGTAAAAGACAACCAAAACCCAAAAGGAATCATTGCTACTGATCAACTGAGCTCCACAATTTCATAAATTGGCATTTAAAGGGTGCATTCTAAAAATATAGCCTTACTACTAAAACTACATTCAAAACAACTTCATATAGAAAATATATATAGAGAAATTTCATACTTCATAGAAAATAAGGATAAGCAATCATTTTTAAAGACAGAATATATAATAAGCAGCTAAAAGAAAGCAGGAAAGGTCAAACAGCAGAGAACTTCACATTGATATTCCCATTAATAATTAAACGACACAGACTAGATTTATTGGAGTGCTAAAAAAGACAGCGCCTTTGAAAAACAAATTCTCAATGAGAGTACCGGTATTCAGTATCAATGCATCAATAAAGCATCAATAAATAACTGATGTGCAATACAAGCCATTTCACAATATCAGCACGGCTCCTCCGTGTCTGGCAAAGCAAATAAAAAGATACCCATCAAAATTTGGCAGCTGTCCTGGGATTGCTAGAGCGCCACGAGCCGATGACAGAGTGAATAATGTCTGTTCAATTAATTATGCGTCATGAAATATGCGCTCACATCAACACTGAATTTGGCACTGTATATCCTTGATTTTCTGATGCCACCCTTACTATTCCGATGTCCAGAGACTATATGCTTTATGATGCTTTATATCAGTTTGATATGAACACAAATCAACTTGTAATTTAGCAACAAAATGGAAATGGTACAGCGCGGCAAGCTTTTGTGATATGACACATCTACAGAAATTGGTAGCACAGTATTAAGGTGCCCTTAAAGTAAATGGCATTACCAGAGTGTTTTGGGAACGTTTTCTTTTGCACAAAGTTTAGGATATAAGGATTTTTTCATTTCAGGTAGAGGCAGTCAATGGATAAAGTCATCTTGTCCTTGAACAGTTTTCAGTCATTATCAGAATCACTCCAATTTTTATAAATGGCAACCATTCAGGACTGGATGGTGGAATTTTTCAATCTACCATAAATCCCTTAAACACTTTTTTCCACTAAAAGGAAAGGTTATCACCATCCTCATATATCCTGCTTCCTAATATTTATGTTGCTGGTACATTCCCAAGAACAGAACTTCATAAGAATTTATACACATGAGGCTGATGTGATTTGATAGTGTGTGATATAATAGTTGCAAACCAAAGCAGAACAAACACTGACGTCGGCTTTAATCTTAATTTTAACCTTAGCTTTTGCGGTGGCGGTGTCCATAGTGGCAGGTGGAGCAGATCCCCACCACATAGAGTATATCAGCCGTTCAACCAACGGTAATCTTCATAAAGGCTTCATTCACAGCGCAATATATTATAAATTTTGTTGAAATGTTGCTCATTGAAATGCTAGTTGCTATTTGCAAGATATTCCAAACAGATGCTCTGTTCATCTGACCGCCTTTCCAGATGCTGTGCTCAGTGCACCACAGAGTTATTATTGTACCTATGGGGTAAAAACAAGCACTAACAGAGACTCACTGGGGCAGGAATCATGCTGCCCCATGCTTGCTCTATGAACATTTTCAGTGGAGAAGAAACAGCAGACAGGACAGTTAATAACGGGTTGCCATTTAAGTTAGTTTAAAACCAATAAGATCTTGTTTTATAGCATGTAATCAAAATGAACTCTTTTACATTTCTGCAAAGACAAAGTGCAAGTACATTCAACATACATGTCTATGATGTACATATCCATTTCTATTGTGAGATATATTGCAAAGTTTGGATGAGGGAAAGGGGATAATGGAGTGGTTAATGTCCGTACACTAGAAATGCGTGTGCACCATGGTTGTGATCTTGTTGCCACTCAAAGGCTGAGAAAAATACAAATGTACCTCCCTTTTTCAATGTACGCAATATATTAGTCTGTAGAATAAGTCAAATATGAAAGCCTCTTGACTTGTTTGAGGCCTTTGTATCTTTTCATACAACTTGATGAAACCATTTTGTATCATATTAACAGACTACCATTATGAAGCAGACATTTGTCAAAAAGCCTGCTAACTGTAAATGACTAAATATAAAGCAGTGCTGAGATAGATATGGGTGTTTAGAGCTGACACCCAAGTATTTTTACATGCTATTTGCATGTCTATTCTTCTAATCAGAAGCAATCAGATCACTTCACTGAATCCTCTTTAGCAGGACTAATTTATCTTCCATGAAGTCTCAGTTTCCAACAGCCTGGACTATCAAGCATACAGTGGTCTTTAACGGTTGTTAAAAAATGTTATGCCAACACCTTAAAAAGACAACTCTAGCAAGAGTAACTCAAATAAAATAGGATGACCTAATACACAGGCAACATATAACACGTATCACCATTTCTCATGCATCATACATGTTAATATTTTATAATGAATCATTTATATATAATATGAGGAAAATTGAAAGTGTGCTTGAAAGAAAATACTGGCCATAATCCTAGCACTAAAGACCCTGACTATTGTTTTAAACTGGGGTCAAACCAGGAGCACATATTTAGGCTTTTTCTCAAGTCCTACAAATGAACCTTGACACAGATGCACAAACTCAGCATCAGTTTTTTCCTTTAGTCTGAAGACTAATATACAGCGCAGGGCCCAGGTCAGCACAACAGATGTCTTTAACAACCAGCACATCACCCACACACACTAATGAGATTGTAAAATATGAAACTCCTCAAATTCTCTGGCCTTATAGAGGAGAAATCAGCACACTGAAGGGAATTTAAAAATAATCAGTTTGTTAATAATCCTTAGACTATTTGAGGATAGTCACTATCTTGAGGATACTATCAAGTGTTCCTGATAGTATGAGTCCATATCAGGGACATGAACCTCGGTGCTCCCAAGGACAAAGCTGAAACTGTGCTGACTGACTTCAAGCTCTTAACTGTTAGTACAGCTCTATCTAATGTCATAAATGTAATAGCAGATCCTAACACATACAGTAAGCAACTCCAAAAGATATTGTTTAAAGACAGTCTCCGAATATGAAGTGGAAATGATGTTAAAGGGAAACCGCACCGGGGGAAAAAAACACCATCAGAGGCGTTTTCCACACCTCACATTTTTTTCTGACACACAGACAGAGAGAGGTGTTTATTGCAGGATTACTCACACCAGTGCTGTTTATGCAGTGGGAAAGCTCAGTCCTGTGATGTCACTCGTAACTGAGCTAGACTGGGATTTGTGGAGTCTAAGATTTGATGTAATTTTTGAATATAGCATAGAGACTCTTGCTTGTATTAACCTTTTGATACAATGAACGAGGTCAAAGAGTAAAGTGTGCACCAGCCCAAGCCTTATTGTCCTTCTGAATGTGAATTTTAAAAATGAGAAAAAGAAAGAAACATCAAACAGGCATTGCTGCTCAGATAGATGTGTGCTCTAAACTGAACAGACTCTGTCATTCATGTCAACTTTATACTGAAAATACTGGAACAGTTTTGTCCTCTAAAAGATTGCATTTGTAACATGCATGCATTAGCATTAATAAACATATGTCCATGTGTTAGTGTTTGTTGTTACAGGAGTCAGAGAAGGTGTAAAACCAGCAGGTGTTCACCCAGCATTTCACATCACTAAGGACAATTGTAATTCATTTGTGTACAGAAGGATGTGGTAGCGAAGAAAGAAATCCACCACATCTTCCTAAATGCATCTTTCACACAGTCTGTACTATAACTGATCATTGACTGAAATCATACTCATTCCTGATATGCTTATTTCTAATCTCCCTCCTGGATAAGCATCTCTGCCAGACACCTCTCCTCATTTCATTTCATTCATCTCTACTCATCTATTTCAATTATATTCATGCAGCACAAAATGTTGAATTTAGTACACTGACTCAGTCTGTTAAAGGTGTATGTTCAGAAAGTGCTGAATTCATGTTACGTTGATGCTATCTCAAAAAGCTTAGTGCACAGATTGGCAGGAATTATAATTAATCACTTTCATTCTGACTGGAAACAGATTGCCATTTCTGAATGTTTGCATCATTTTGTAAAAAAGATTAAAAAGAATAATACCAGTGGCACAGTATGCCTGAATAAGAAATAAGACTAACACAGACTTCATCAGCACAAGTTTATTCATTACTGTGGCTCAGGTTTAGGTTTCTTTAGTCATTTTTAGATGCTCAACTTATTCTATTAAACACAGTGGGCAGGTCAGCAGGAACTCAGGCAGTGCTTATGCTCACTTTAGTGTTATGTGTGAGTTTGCTTATTGAAAGAAATGTAGTGAATGTACTCCAAATCTGCATGGCACAAAAGATATTAAAAATTCTCATTATTCTTATTTTTATTTTTAGTATTATTATTAAATCAAGTCCTATAGTGCTGCTTGCTGGCAGTGTAAATAAAAAGATAAGTTATTCCTTTATGCAGTCTAGGGGAATTCTGAGGGGGGCATATGGGTAGTGTTGGTATTATTATTATTATTAGTAGTAGTAGTAGTAGTAGTGAATAATAATAATAATAATAATAATAATAATAATTAATAATATTAAAAAGGAACCAGAAAACTGGAATTTTATATAATCTTTTTATAACTGGAATATTACCCTGGGGTTATAACCCTAACCCTCACCCTAATCCATGGAAGCACTTTTAAGGGTTCTGCCCCCTTTTGAAGAACCCCCTGAAAAATATTCCTATTAGATGAATATGTCTTAAGTTGTATAAACAGTCTGAACTTACTCTGACTTTCGAATTTCCTGATGATGGTATCCAGAAAAGTGTTCTGGGGCGCCACGTGTCCGCGTCGCACGGGCATCCTGATGCGCTGGTCCGGATGCGGCGCGTCTCCGGAGCTGAAGCTGAGCCTCACGCACCTCTACACGGCGAGCGGAGAGCGCCACGCCGCCCGGACAACTTCATCAGCGGCCGCGGGGAGGGGAAGCGAGCCGCCCGCTCATCCGAAATCCCCGCCGCTTCCACTTTGCTTTGTCCTTATCCTTATTCAGTTCACCTCCGTCTCCTAGTGTGTGCGTGTGTGCGTGCGTGCGTGCGTGCGTGTGTTATAAAAAGAAGAAGAAAAGCTGATATCCTTTCCTTTCTCTTGGATCAGGATGAAGAGTTACCAGCGCGCTTACTTCGTGACATTTGGGTTCGGAGGCGCAACTCTCAGGTCTCAAACAAAACTGATGGTGCCACGATTCCAGCTTTTTGTTTGTTTTCCCTTTCCCTCTTTGAGCGCTTTCTTTTCTTGAATCCCCCACCCTGGCGGTAACGCATGTGGAGCGTCGGTTGTGTTGGAGATGGTTCCGCGCGCGCTGGAGCTCACACCGGCGCCGACACCTCCTTAACCCCTTCTGCTCTGCTGGGAAAGCTACAAAACATCCCACCGCGCACCAAAAAGCGCTAGATCAGCATCCTGAAATTCATCAAATAGCCTATTGATCAGATCAAACCCTGTTCCAACTACAACCTATAACAGGATGCTCCTTTCAATTAGTTCACCATGCAAGTCCGACATGGAATTAAGCCTAATACGCACAACAAAAGGATTGACAAAGAATTGCTTTTTTGCTCAAAACAAATTGAAATTATTGATTATTATTTCGAAAGCACATGCGCCAGGTGCCTCATTTTGCTCAGCAGGTGTAGACTATTGTTAATGTCGCAGCACCTCTTATCAATAGGAAAGAAACCACAACACAATAGTGAACTAGCTATTATAAAGCCTATATCAATATGAGGTTAAAAACAGAAGAGTTCACACAAAGCATGCCTTCTCACCTCGCTCCTAGCTGCACCGGTCTGTATGTGCGTGTGTGTGTGTGAGTGTGTGTACGTGACGGACTTAAAAGGTGCTTTGTTTGGTTGATGGAAGCAGCTGAAGGGTTTTCACCGCCACACACACTGTAGCTGCTACGTCACCGTGGCGTGGACGTGGGGTTTCCCTACCGAAACACTGAGAGGGGGGCTGTGTCCCAAACCTTCTCAGAGATACTCTACTGAGCATGGTGGCAAAAAATCCTCACCATTCATATTATTTAACACTTTAGTGTTGTATGGTGCGTTTTGGGATAAAGCCGTGCACGTCGAGCGTTTTGTTGTGAAATAGGAATACTAGCCTATTTACCTATTTGGGTCAGAGCCGTAGACAAAAGCGCGATGAGCTCACATGTGAAATAATTTGAAACGCATTTCTGTCTACAGTTTATCTCTCTTACGTTTTAGCAGGTTTGTTCATGATGGTATAGTGTAATTTTTTTGGGGGGAAAAAAACCTTCCAGGCTTTCCTAGGTCAGGGAGTCGAAGTTTTATCCGGTGTTTCCGCTAGGGGGCGCTCTGTGCCCTTCTCCCTCCTCACTCCCTTATTTAGGCAGGAGCGCACTACCGGGGTGATCTCTGCCTCTCTCTCTCTCTCTCTCTCTCTCTCTCTCACACACACACACACACACACACACACACACACACACACACACACACACACACACCTCACCAATCTCTGTGACAATATATACACAGTATACATACAAACTACAAAGCCAGAATTCATGAGACCTGCACAGTTACACACACACACACACACACACACACACACACACACACACACACACACACAGAGACACACACACACACGCACACACGCGCAACGCACACACATACACACACACACACCTGTCTTACTATCTTTGTGAGGACCGTCTACTGACATAATTAGTATTACAGCTATTAATGCTATGCCTAAATCTGACTTTAACCTCACCAATCAAAATATAACATTTCTTCTTATCTAGCTTTTTAAATGAAAAAAAAAATACAGTTTTTCTAAAAAAGGTAGTTTCCCTTATAACGAGCAGCCAGATGTCCCCACAAAGTGAAAACTGTCAAATATTCCTATTCTTGTGAGGACTTAATATAAAAACCTGCACACAAAGTATAGACATATACACTTTTGTACTGTACACACACTTTTTACATTTTATTTGATTGTACATACACCTACTGTCAGGAAATATTTTGTTTAAAATATTACAACTGGTATGGACAACACTAATACTTCTTGACTTCTCAAATCTGACTGGTCTGAAGGTATTGCATTCACTGAAGTGATTGAAGTGTTTTGGGTTTTTTTCTTTTCTTTTCCTTATAACATTATTTCGATTGATTTTCTGACAGTAGTACCAACTGTAATTTAAATCACTGTAAGTTTTAATCAGTGTTCTCCAATACATCATCTTTTCTATCTTAACATTTAATTCACACGCTTATATGGCAAATGTTCCACATGATCTAAGCTTAATGTTAAGTGAATAAAAAACATGTTCAACAAGCATAATCACTGTTATGATGAAGTTTTCTCTGAGGAGACATTTATTTATGTAACATTTATGGAAGAAATCTCCAGTATCAGTACTTTGTAACAGTCAGACCTCAAGCTGTTACTTGAAGTTTTTCAACATGGTCTTCACAGCAGAAAGCTCTTTAGTTTCTTGGTAACAGGATGAGATGTCTTCTAACTTCAAAGGAGAGAAAAAAGAAAGGCTGGAGAGGGAATGAGGGAAATATGTTTGTAGCTGCTATAACATAAGTATAAGAAGAAATGACTTGTGGATGGTCTACAATGTTAAATGTAAATATAATCAGATAAAAAGTTGCTGTTCTATAATAAATAAAAAATTCTGATGTTTGGCAATTTGCTTTGGTGTGCAAGGAATAAAACATTTTTGGATGGGGCCACATACATCATACACCTCATTGTTGATTATTTTCCTATAACAACACATCCCATCATATTTAATTCCTTACTTACTGCCTTTGTTGCAATATTTAAATAAATAAGATATATATATATATATATAAATAAATCTTTCCTTATGCATTTATGCATGCTTCATATTGTGGCAGAAACACATCTCCTTTTGAAATTACATTTGTTGGCCCTTTGCCTTATGAAATCCTTTGCAATTTTGTGCTCATGTCCAAGACTGCCAGAAACTAGAGCAATGAGCCAACATTTAAATGGTGCTTTTTTTAATGGCAGTAATTAAAGCTTTGTCACTTTACGAATATATGACTCTTCCAAGAATAAACCCAAAGCATGTGATACATCAAAAATTAAGGTTTTCCTTTGAAACTGAAACGCAATACCTGGTGTTATAGCCACAGCTGTAATGTTAAACCATTCAAAGATTTTCTCCTCCACTGTGTGTCTAACAAGCTCGTTATGTCTGGTGCTTTAAGAGATTTGCAGTCATTATCGACGTATGTATCTAACTCCAGTTGTTGCAGTGAGTCATGCAGCAGACAGAAGGGCAAACGGGTGGATGTATGGATATCATCATGCTAGTTAGATTTAGTTGGGAGAATTTACATGCCGTCAAACTATGACTTGCACTTCCAGTGATTAGATTATCATTCTGTGAAGTTTAACACACACACACACACACAGACACACAGACACACACACACACACACACACACACACGCCCCAACCATTCCTTATTTTTCCTTTTTTATTATTAATAATGCTTTATGACTAATTATGTATAAATGCATGGTAGATACATATTTTTAAATAGCTATTCTATAATGAAAATTAAAAAAGAAAAAACCCCAAAAAACATTTCAATTTACTTATTTTTTCAGAATAGAAATATCTTTGGCCATAAAGCAGAGCACTGAGAGCATTAATATTTGACTGTGTCACTTAATATCAAGTACAAAATATACATGTAATATGTATCTAATCTAGTGTATGTGTATGTGTGTGTGTATGTGTGTGTGTGACTAAAAGACATAAAAGACATTAAGACATAAAAGCCATAATTTAAAACCTGTACAGTTGTCTGAGAGCTTCAGAAAGTACTCTATAAAAAGTATTAAAGTATTCAGTCATATAATGACTACAAGCTACTTAAAAATATACTGGAGGTGTTCAAAAGATTTCGCTTCTTTCTTCTCCCAAGCTGTCAGTTCCTCCAAAAGTGTTTAACGTTTGGCCAGATCTCCTCCTGTGAGAAAAAAGAATGGAGAACATTGAATCAGTAGCCAAACGTTAAGTCGAGTAACACCTGCTGTTTGTGTAGATTAGAGAGAGCTAAACAATGTTATTCACTGATCTAACACAGGTTACATAAAAAACAAAAATACCCAAATCAGGTTACAAAAAAGAAAGGGTGCACATAGACAAACATGCACAATACATCATACCACTTTAATACAGTAAAAAACACACACACACACATGTATATATATATATATATATATATAGGGAATGCATGGTGGTGCAGTGGTTGGCACTGTGGCCACACAGCAAGCAAGAAAGTTCTGATTTCGAACCTGGTGGCCTTTCTGTGTGGAGTTTGCATGTTCTGTCTGTGCCTGCATGGGTTTCTTTGGGGTTCTCCGGTTTTCTCCCACAGCCCAAAGACAGGGTGATCACGTCAACTGGCTCCTCTAAATTGCCCATAGGTATGAAAGTGAGTGGGAATGGTTGTTTGTCTCTGTGTTAGCCCTGCGATTAGATTGGCAATGTGTTCAGGGTGTTCCTCGCCTCCTGTCCAAGGTCAGCTGGGATTGGCTCCAGCTTCCTCTTAACCCATAACGGATAAGCAATATAGATAATGGATAGAGATATACTCTATCTATCTATCTATCTATCTATCTATCTATCTATCTATCTATCTATCTATCTATCTATCTATCTATCT
>JAQQZR010000033.1:21281310-21297621 GCA_030068235.1 Notoglanidium macrostoma
ATCTATCTATCTATCTATCTATCTATCTATCTATCTATCTATCTATCTATCTATCTATCTATCTATCTATCAGCTTATTTGATTTGTAGTCCTGTTTCTAGAAGCAGAGTCAATTATAGAGCAAGCATGGCTCTGTAACACCACACAGTGACAAATGTAAGCCACCGAGTGACTGCCGGGCTATTCAATTAGCCAGCATAATCAGGCGCATTGATGAATGGCCTAATGTGTAATTCCAGGAAAGGAAGGGGGGACCCTGATACAATTATGCATGCTTGAAATGCAAACATGCCTCGTGATGAGAGTAGTACAGTTTCTGCAAAGAGCCAGGATGGTAAATGGATAGGGAGGGAGAGGTTGTCACGACAACCGAGCGTGAATATCCTGGATACAGTAGCACCATGGACTTGGTGTAACACTGCTGATATGAAACAGGAAGTGTGGTTGTTGAGTGTTTAAATGATTATAGCACATTCAGAGTGATGTGCTATTACTGAATCAGCTTTGTGACAGTTCCATAGTCAGCAGGTGTTAATTACAGCAAAAACAAGGCAGGTCATATAAGGTAAAGCAAAAGATGAGGACAAATCATTAGCACAGAAGGGCTTCTTATGTTGTTAGTTTTTATTCTCGGTTACTTTAAGTATTTTCAATATAATTTATATAAGTTATTATTATGTTTATTATATAATTTATATACTATATAAATATCATTTATATTACTTCTTGTAGACTTTTACAGTTTCTGTAATTTGGTATATAGTATTTTTAAACTCAGTGGTTTCAGGGTGACTTAACACACATCAGTGCTGCTAGCTAGCGGTACTCATACTACTACTAAAAAGATCGATAACACTTTTAACAGATTATTTTTATAGGGTTAATACCTTACAGTCTCCTGAAAATGGAATTATGCAGATGTTCAGCAGAGTATGTCATGCAGTAAATCTGAGTGGGTACAAATTTTGTTCATGGCAGGGACTTAAATGTCATCTTTGCTGAGTGTATCAAATCAAACAACTGATATATTTCAAATATTCCAATATTTTAAATGTCACATATGGTACTGTATATGAATGAGACTGAAAAGCCCTTCATCAGTTCAAGCACTATTTGAGCAACATTTCAATGTTTTTTACTACTAGAAATGTTTTACATTTCAAGCATCTTGTGCAAATTCTTTCTCTATAGAAAGTCTGTCTCTTCATATTTCTGTCATATCTCTGAGAGTGAATCTAGGTAATTGAACTAGTTTTCATGCCATTAGTCTGGTGTATTTTTCTGCACACAATTGTTTAATCCATGGCTCAGTGTCTGTGTGGTCACACTGCGCTTGTACCCACCCTGACAACTGGTACACTCGCAGCTCTGTATGACGGGCAGCACCACGGGCTCATTTTCTCCACTAGAACAGTGCAGGCTGAGGAAGCGCACAGGAGTCTGGGGGTCCAGCCTGTAACTGCAGCAGTCACACACGGCTTGTAGGTAGGGCTCCTGACACACACACACAGAGGGAAAGTGAATCAAAGACAGATAATACAATAAAAAAGAAGGAAGGACAGGTGAGGGGTGAGGACAAGAGCGGGGAGATAAACTGACTGAAGATAAACAGGAGGAGAAAAGGAAAGAAGAGCACAAAAGGCAGCGAGATAAAGCACTGGAAATGACAGAGAAAGATGACAGGAGGTGGAAGAAAGAAATATGAAAGGGAAAAACCACAATCATCAACAATCCAAATATTAGATTCACGGCACATTTACTTCCCTAAGAATGAGCTGCTCTCTGCATGACAAAGAGAGTATTGTAATTTATAGTAACACTCAGGATGAGTGACTGTACGTTTTCAGGCACACTGGGACAGGGATTCAATTGAGAGTCCTGCGAGGAGTATGAATGGGGAAAAACAGGGGAACAAGATGTGCTTTTTGTGTTAAAACTAATAAACAAGTGATCTATACGGTTGCTAGTGCGCTGCTTCTCGTCTCCATGGTAACTTGAGAGACTTTCCAAGCTGAAACATATTTTTAACAGTCGCAGCAAACAGAGACACAAAGATAGAATCGCTCAGATTAGACGGCTGGCTCAAAGAAACCTTGCAATGACAAATCTGATTAATGATGTGAGTCAGTGTTGATTTTTGATCCCACACATGAAGCTTTAGGTCTGTATTCACAAAGCATCCCTTAGGGGGAGAGCTGATTTTCGACCAGATGTCCCACTGTCTTTATTGGCTTTAGTCACTATGCGGTCAAAAAAACAATCTGATCCAGAAACAGAACTCCTGTAGCTCCTATTTTGGTACTCTGGCTTTACTATGATACACTATAGTTTCACAAATGGTTATTTGTGGTTTTCAGACTGTAAACCTTGATAATGCCAAATTTTAATTAATTAAATAAATAAATAAATACTAGTGTTTAAAACTAATGTTTCCGGAAACTGCTCTCTTACATTAAAATCAAGCCATCAAGATACTTCAAACACCTGGTACAGGTGTGTTAGGAGCTGAAATAGATTAAACATGTGGCCCATCTGTATCCTTGGACTAGTTTGAGAAACCAAATATTAGAGTTTCTGCTAATGGCATGTCAATTAAGAGTCCTAGATCAGTTATTTGCATAGCAGAGAGTGTTTTTGTACCTCTAAAATGACATCAGTTCCAGACAAACAGCGCCCTCTGCAGAAGCTGACCTCCACATTGTCCAAGCGGCAGTCACCCTTGGTGATGTTCCTGATCTCAGTGTGGCGGTGACACTGAGAGGGCGGATCCTCTACAGGCAGAGAAGAGAAAGAAAACACAAAACGGAAAGGAATAGGTACAGAAATGTCAGCCTGATTAAAGGTTTTCTATAATTGATTGAATACATTCTGATGGTATAGTTTAACGGCTGGTGGAGTAGTTTAACTCCTGCTAAGAATAGTACAGAGCATTTATAATGGTCATTTTTCCTCATTTGCGTCAACCATATATCAGTGTCCATATTGTAGGATTGCATTAGCTAGTTTTCAGAAAAAAAATTTGCTGACGAGATAACTCCTTGGACATCTTTTGTAAAAAACAAACAAACAAAAAAAAAACAGCAAGTTTCTGGCGCGTCAAACTTTTCTGTCGAATCGTCCAATCCATTCCAGTTCAAATCCAGGAAACAGCAGATGAGGTCTGACAAGCCATTATACACACACCAGAGTTAATAGTGTGCAACAGACTTGTCATCCGTTGCACATGGATCCTCAGGAATCGCTGACAAAGCTGAGCAATTCCACAGAGGCCAGAGAGTTGCACTAATAACAGTGTATGTCTAAGTTGATGTAAGACTTTGGCCATTCCTACCTGTGTACACTTTCCTGCAGACGGGGCAACACTGTCCATACTCCAGCACTTTGACTTCACCCTGGGCACAGCGGAGGGGAAAAACAGAGCAAAGGGGCAGAGTCAGCAATGAGAAACTCAGAATAACACACATTTATTTGTGATTCATCTCCCCAGAGATGGACTGCAGCAGCAGGATGAGCCATCAGGCAGTGACAGCCGTAACACTCCAACTCCCACTGCGCCCTGTTACGGCTCTGCCTTTAAGGAGTAGTGTATGTGTAAGAGGAGGGGTGAGGTTAAAGGTCCAGAAAAATATTTAAAATTTAATGATGATGATTTAGAGATTCAAATAGGAAAGCAGCAAAATGCGAGCACTATTAATTAGCACATATTAAAAAGTAAATACTTTAGAATTGTTTGAAACAGTTTGTTAAGGACCATATTCACAAACATTCTTATGACTGTGAGCTCTAAGTTGCCTGAGTTTGGAGGAAATCTTGAAAAACCTTCCTATTAATTTATTTATAGTATGCCATGCGAGAGGGCTGCTTAAATAAATGCTCTACTTAAATATAAATAAAATTAAGTACTGTCCTCTAATTGAGCCATGATTTGCCAGGCTTAGACTAGCATTTGTCACAAATAGCCTAGTGATTTGGATTTTTGCTTCCACCCTCTGGAAGGCAAGACCAAAAAATGATTTGGACAATACTACACTTGATGCTCATCAACAAAATCAGTTTATACAGTGAAACAAATATTGTGGATGGTGGGTGTGTGGATTCCATGTTGCTCCTGAGCAAAGCTGGCTTCCAGAGGGTTAATCTACGGAACATATATATAGTATGTCAACATTTAGCAGCTTAGCATTCAGTCTGCTAGCATATCAACGACTTGCCGTCAAAACACCTACATTTAAAACGGCCTCATCTCTAGCACAACACCCCCCTTTGGTTATCAATGTATTAATAGTTTACAACATATACATGATTTTTTTTCCTCTTTTTTTTCTTTTTTCTCAACAGAAATAAGCAAATGACAATGTACTCATACAGAAGCTGAATTATTCGGGACATATTTTTAATTAGTTAACATTAAGTGATTAAAAAAAATTCAGATTTTTTAATAAAGGTTTCAACTTTGTAAATAGGTTTAAAGAACAGGAGCTCCAATGTTAGCGATGTTTAATTGTAAGACCTTTTCAGAACCCCTGAATTATTCCTAATACAAAGCAAACTTTTTCTTTTGGCTGAAGCTGCGAGTGCATGTTTAGAGCAGCACAGCGGAGGTGTAGAGCCCTGGGGAGAGAAGGGCATGTGCTTCCTCTCCGAATGTGGTGTGGGGTGACAGCAGAAATGCCATCTGGGTGTCCACTGTGTGACCAGAGCAGTAGCCTTGACAGTGAGTCACTCTAACCAGCAGCATCTGCTGCCCTCCGGGGATTCCTTTCATGCTCAGGACACTTTCTGATGCAATGCCTACAGTACGGTTTACAACTGTTGCGTTTTTTGGTAATTGTGCAAAGTTGCACAGTATGCCACTAATAAAAGAAAAAGTTATGTAGGGGAGAATTTAAAAAAAAAGTTTTCTAATAAATCAACCTGCAGGATGTTACAGGTGAATAATTATCTGTAGAGATCCCTGTAGATTTCTCACCTCGTCACACAGAAGTGGAGGGCAGCTGGTTATACACTGCTTTAGGCCATTTACACAGCGACAAGTTTGGCATGCTTCTTCCCACTCATAGCCAGGCTGGAACACACACACACACACACACACACACACACACACACACACACACACACACACACACACACACACACACCACGTTATACACAGAATAATGCAAAGGTTTTAAAATATATTTTTTGCTTAATTAAGTCTTACCCATAATACATACAATATATGTCTGTTCTGAGATTGAGATTTGATGCATTATTAATAAATGTAATTATAATAGAGGCACTGGAGAGTTATCCATCAAATATACAAAGTAACTAGCAATACAATTATAGTGTAAAAGGAAAGCTGTAGTTTTCTTGATGGATGGTTGTGTGCATTGCTCTGGAGTGTTTGGGGGGAGTGAATGATGGATCTACACCACTCGCTGTAAGACTATGCCATGCATGTTTGTGAATGTATAAGCATTTGTTTTGGCTTGCCTAGAGATAGTCAAACCTGGCAACATTTAAAAAAAAGAGTGTGTGTGTTTGTGTATACACCTCTCGCAGTATGCCGTCCTCCCCCTCGCACTGACAGAGAGCAGGAATCACACACCGGCCCTCTGCGTCACGATAGCGCCCATCCTCACACACGCAGCCCTCGGAGAGCCTGCTCACTTCAGTGCAGTTCAGCGGTTCAGCACGGTACATGTCCACACACCCTCTGTCACACACCCGCTCTGAATCAGACATGCTCCGTCTCCAACGCTCACCCTCTGGACATACTACAGCAAAAGAACCACATCTTAATAAACAGTCCCACACACAGTGGTATAATCAAAATATAGCTGAAGCACATACGAAGCTAACCATACAGAAACCCAACCCTAACTCTAAAGGCTTACATTCCTGCTCTGAATGTGGTGTTAAGATTCTTACCACAGTCAGGTCCTGTACACACTCTTCTCCGGTGACCGGAGCCTTCACACTCACGTCCTCCATACTGCCCATGCTGCACTACAGAGCGACTAGAACTCTGCACTCCAGAGCCACATGATGCTGAACATGAACTCCACTTGGACCAGCTGCTCCATTCACAGTCCACTAAAGCAGACGCACATGCGTCAGCATAACCAGTATATTCACAACTATGTGCTGTTAACATTCTGTATTCTGTAGTTCTGAGCCATCACACCAGCAAGGGACAAGTTGTCTCCTCTGTGTTTGTAGAAAACTGCTGTTGTTGCAATCTCTATTCTTTAAGAGCAAGCCATTGTGTTACTTTTGTTTAAATGTTTTATTTTTCTATTTTGTTATACAATCAGAAAAAGAAGATTAAGCCGTTTTTGCATGCCAAACCCTGCTGAATGGGAACAACAGCCAGGACTTAATTCATTTTGCGTAAGTAGAAGCGCCATAAGATTAGTCTGAGGAACTTACTGACACTAATCTAATTTACCCTATTATAGTCTATTTGCATGAAATTGAAAAAAAAAAAAAAAAGAAAAACTCAAGTCAAATGTCTCCAAACCAGAATCAGTGACTGTCTGTCACCTGCTAATGTGATTGTAGGGTTGCAGATTTGCTCAATAATTATATATAAATATATTTAAATGCCACTCAGAAATCACTTCCACCAGCAAGACAGTCATTTTGATTGTGAAAACACAGAGTTTACTCTTCTCAAGTACAGATGTGTCTCCAAGGTTGCCACCTCTAGTCTCAACCATATGCCTTGTGAATCCTTCTGGCAAGCTTTCTAAAAAATTTTTATTTTGCCTCCTATTTACAGTACATATATATTCGTGTGTCTGTTTACAGCAAATTATCTGTTCATTCCGAATGTATTTGTATTCGGTTACATTCGTAACATGCACAGACACACTTTACAGTGGCTCGTTAAAAGACATTGGGGCTTTCTGCCTAGCTGTCATTAATAAAATGCAGTAAAGAGACAAGCTAATGACACTCACCATCACATGACTCCTCTGTGCAGTTGAAGACTCCATTTTCACACACACTTCATGCACAAAAGTTAGAGAGCACACACAAAAAGAAGAATTAGACACATGCATCAATCTAACAACGCAGTTGTTTTGTTTGTGTGCTGCAGTATAATGGCCAAATCCCCTCAACAAATCCATTATACCAAAACAACCACTCTAATCACCAGACTGTTGAATGAGAGAGGCAATCATTCTATGCTTCCACCACATGCCTCTCTTTCTATCAAGCCTGCCTGCCATAACCCAGCTCAATGTGTGGGTGCAAAAATCATTTGTGATCTGTTATACAGTCTGTACACTGATCCGCTTTCACCTCATCTCCCTCAACGTCCTCTTAGTGCCACATGACATATCGCACATATTCACAATCGATAAGCTCTCAGAAATTTTCACTATTCCGAAGGGAGAAGAAATGAAAACAACGGAGGGTGATTGAGTGAGAATCATTACCAGGCATTGCACAGATGTGGTATAATAGTTCCAGGGGGAAACTCTTCCTGCAGGGGGTCCAGTGTGACATTGGCCAACCCCAGTGGCAGAGACAGTGGGGAACAAGGGCATTCAGAGTAGGGCATGCATGATCCGTTAAGCATAACCTGGGAGCAAAGAAGAACACAGTTATATGCACTGTAATGTGTTTCTACTACAGTATGTTTATCTCAAAACAAGGCAGTGGGAGTGTAATAGCATTTCTGTATTTATCTGAGGTTCGGTGGGCGTCTGTTTATACTCATATTGTTGAAAAGATATTGTTTTTTATGAAATACATTCTACATTTTCTGGATTGAGTGAGCACTGGAGTGTGAGCATAGTAAGATGTGTTCATTTGTGTGTTACACACAAAGAAAAACTAAATGAGAATAAAAAGGGCATTGAAACTATAAGCTGGCAGAAACTTTTTACTCTGCTGTTTATATGACCTCACAGGTGTTTTAGTTGAGTATATAGCTGTTTTTAGGTATTTGGGTTGAGTACTAAGGCAATGAGTAAGTGTATAAAGCTGTTCTTAAGCAATGGAGTTGGGTGTCAAGGTGTTGCATTGGGATAATAAGGTGTTACAAGATTACAAGTTTAGGTTGAGTATAAAGTTCTTCCATGGCAGATGGGTTGAGTATAAAACAATTATGAGACATTTTGATTGAGTATAAAGCTGTTCCATTGCATTTGGGATGAGTCCAGAGCTGTTCCAATGTACTCCATTTTATATAACCTGTCCAAGAGTCATTCCAAGAGGCATATTCCAGGTATATAGTTGTTACACAGGATTTGGGTTAGGTATAGTGCAGTTCCAAGGCATTTCACTTTAGTATAAAGCTGTTCCAGGAGATGTGAGTTGGGTATAAAGCTGTTCCAAGGCATTTTGGTTGAGTACAGGACTTTTCTGAGGCATTCTGGTTGAGCATGAAGCTGCTCCATTTGCATTTGGCACGAGTATAGAGCTGTTCCAAGGTATTCACAAGGTGTTACAAAGCACACCTGTTTTGGGTTGAGTATAGTGCAGTAGCTGTTCTAAGGTATGTGGGTTGACCATTAAGCTGTTCCAAGGCATTTGGGATTAATATAAAGCTATTACATTACATTTGGGTTGACAATAAAAACCATTCTAAGGTATCTGAATTGACTATAAAGCTGTTCCACTACATTTGGGATGAGTATAGAGCTGTTCTGTCTACATTTATGTTGCATAAAAAGCTGTTTTGAGGCACTTATTTTAGCTCACCATTGTATGGGGGCAGGAGCAGCCTGGGTTGCATGGTCCCGGCACACACTGGCTCTCAGGCCACAGATCCTGGCAGGAAAACGGGCACGAACCAGCACATAGACTGAACACCTGACCTAGAGGACACTCTAACACATGGCACAGAGAGGAGAGGGGAAAAAACTTTATTAAGACATATTGCACCCTTTAAAACTTCTCACTGGGATTACCCACTGGTTATTTTATATAGATAAGAAAACTGTCAGCTATAATTTTAGCCAATCTAATGAAAGCTAAAGATTTAAATTTAAAGCTTGAGTCACTGTTATGAATATTGCACCCGCAGCACTCCACTGCTACTCCTGAGAAAACATCAATTTTTTTATCTTACAGCTTTAAAATTGACTTGTCAAATCATGGTCTGTTAGACTCCAACAGTAGAATTTATGAAGATGAGAGTAGTTGAAGACCTAATTACTCTGAGGTATGAGGGAGATAGAGCACTGGATGAAAGTCACTTTATTGAGGCTTCTCTACAGTCAGAAAGGTCAAACACACAGATGGATAGGGTTATCAAAGACTGACGCGTAATAGTAAAACAGAAACAGGCCCATGAAATAAATTACCAGATTAAGCCAAACTTCGGAGGTAGCGTTTTTACTAGCAAGCCAAGAAACTGGTTAAAAGTGTTATTTGTTTAAAGCCCAGTTCTACTTAGCTCTGCTCAGGAATCTTTTCACATTCTACCATTACTAAAATTTGCATTTGGTTGGAAGAATTTAGTGTCTTTGTCTGGCAACACAATTTTAATCTGAACTTCCTGATTTACTTTCAAGGAAAAATCTTGTCATCTGCTAGAATGGCACTATTCTTTGGTGATGCAAGCTTCCATAAAAATGCAGCAGGCTCATTATAAATATGAGATGTGTAAGGCTGTTTTTATGGCCCATGCAGCTCAGGAGAAATATAAGCAATAAAATCCACAACAAGCGTCATTTTCAAGGTGTGTTCGTGCATGTGTGTAGTTGAATGTACTGACAGCTTCTAATCAGCGATCCTCATCTTTAAATGAGCATGAATAAATTTTACATTCACTAGGATTAATCTAAAATATCAAATACAGCCGTGAGATGGATTGGCGTCCCATCAGGAGTGTATTCCTGCATCATGCACTGTGTTTCCTGAGTAGGCTCCAGCTTCAATAAAACCTTTACCAGGATAAAATAATTAATAAATATGAATGAATGAATGAATGAATGAATGAATGAATGAATGAAATAAGTAAGTAAATAATTAATTAATGAACAACTCAGTAACCAGGTTGGCTGCACTGATCAAAGTCTAGGGAACATTGGATGAGTATGTTCATGACTATGATGATGATGATGATGATGGTGATGATGATGATGTGCATATGTCTGTGTGTGTGTGTGTGTCTGTGTACGTAAGAGAGGATGAATGCATGCACATTCTTCTTACCAGGCAGGCAGCTGCTGGTGTTGCATGCAGTGTGCTGCTCAATAGGAGTCGAGCAGGCCTCTCCTCCAGGCTCAGACATCTGTAGAACATTCTTCCTGCGCACTGACACTCCTCCACCACAGGAGGCACTGCACTCACTCCAGGAGGACCACTCACTCAGCACACAGTCAGCTAACATAACACAACACTGAGTCAGAGCAGAACTTCAGCCTAAAATACACTAAAATACCAAAAAACACTGTATTAAAATCTTTCATGAACTAAATCTATAATGAAAAAGCCTTGAGATGAATAAACCAATGAATGAATTAAGAACTATAAATTTGATATATGTAAATGGATGGTTTCTTTACCTAAACTCAACATGAACTTCAAATAAGCTATATAAAAGGTTTCAAATCTACATTTAACACAGTGTAGAGGGTTTACGTTTTTGTTTTCATGTTCATTAATGCTGCATTCATAAAATGGTCTGTGGATTTTTTTTACATTGGATTGGTGAGTATTCATGACGTGTAGTGTACGTCTCTGATTGTGTGTAGTGTAACTATATTTTTTTAAGCAGACCTGGACATGCAAGCAGAGTGCAGTTTTGGCTCTGAATGGTCTCCCCACAGCTAGGGCCACCGGATGTCTGCGTGCAGGGACGTGTTTGTGTCCTTTGTCCTGTCCCACATGACGCTGAGCACTCACTCCAGGAACTCCATTCCCCATATATGGGGCAGGGCCGGTCCGTACACACCAGTGACCCATTCACACAAACACTGTAAACATTAAACATTAAACATTTTAGTTTCAATTTCAAAGGAATGTGTAATGAAAATTCTGGTACGAGGTTACATTTGTAACCCACTATTATATTCATAATCCTTATTAGTAGCATTGTTTACTTGCATATTCACAGTGGAATACAATATTACCTCATGTCACACTTTAACCCAAACCCATTTGTCTGTATGTCTATGTGTATGCTCCCACCAGGTGTTGCACTCGACTGTGACATTCTGTCCAGGTATTAACTCGAGCGTGCTGTTCTCTGTAGGAAGCCCACAGCGACATGCTGACACTCTCACACACTCCCTGTCCTGCAGCAACCAACCATCAGGACACCTACAACCTGCACACACATCGGAAGAAGGTAAATTTTAGCTTCACTTATAGTTTTGGTAGCAAAAAAAATCTTTAATGTGTAGATGTTGTTAACTCTGGTTTCTATAATGATTACTTCCTATAGTTATTCATTCCTCTAGAATTAACCACTGTTTTATTTTTTGTTTTTATTTTTTGTCCTGAATTTTTGGAAAACTGCAACAATTCCTTTTTCATACAGACATAAAATAACACATGTATTTAAAAGCTTGCAGTGCATCCTGGTGTGTGTTTTAGAAACAATGACTCAGCATGTAGTAACCATAATTATTGAAATTATTAACAAGTGAAATATGTCACATTTTGATGTGAATTAGTAATGACATTTGGTGGTTGTACCTGGGTGACAGACTCCCTGCAGACACTGCACATGCTCCCACAGGTCAGCACAGCTACGAGGACACTGATTGGCGCAGGAAGCCTCATAGACCCGCCCCCTATCTTCACAGCGCTCACCTGTGAGCAGACACGAAGAGTCTGTATATTAGTTTAACAGAACAATGACCTCGGTGTTTGTCATCTATGTGTGTCTGATATCTGGGTGTGTATCTGTATTAACGCATATGCATGATTAAATTAACATACACACATCCTTTCGCCTGTTATCATACCGCATGCATGTCTGTGTACGTGTGTGTATGTGCATACTTGGACAGAGGCCGGTGTTGCAGCTCTGTGATTGGCTCTGCCGTCTTGTACATTGTGGTCCAAGGTTTGGTGCCAGGGCTGTTCGCTCACGCTGGCGGAATCCCCCACTACATGGCTCCTGACACACACTCCACAGCCCCCACACACTCCACTGGCATGGGTCTGGAGATGGCAATACATCAATGTCACATACACGAGTGTGGACTTTTTGTAATGCCCTTCATAGGTCAGTGCATATTTTCCATAAAACCGTTTGACAGAATTTGAACAAAAGCTCAGGTTATTTTATTTTATTTTTTTATGTCTGTCTTTGTGCCTAAACTGTATAAAATATTACCAAAATTATGGCAGCATTTCATATTATGGTTTTTGCTATTGGGGCCACATAAAGAAGGAATAGTCTAGTATTTTCAATGCAATCTTCTGTCACTTCATTTGTACAATTTTCATCTGAAAATGTATTTTTTTTTTCTCTTTTATGATGACTGCAGGGTAAAGCAATATAAAAAAAAAATTTCTGGAAAAAAGGCTTATGTGTGTTGGAAAAAAATATCACATTGTAAATATCTGACATTTTCTATTATATCGTATATACAGTAATTGTGAAAACTACAGACATTCTTGAACTGAAATTGGCATCTATCTGAATCAGCAGTAATGTTGTAGCATATAAAAAAGACAGAAAAATGCATTTAAAGATTTCTCTCTGACTGTGATACAACCTGATAGCTTGTATCTGATTCCAAGCTGAATCGATTAGGCTTATGTTCGTTTTGCTGCAGCATGTTGCTATCCAATAAACATGATCAAAGCTGACACCCACTGTGTGAAGAAATCACACCTAACTAATAAGGCTTTACTGGATAAACTCACTCTTTAACAACCAAATTTTGGTAGAAAGATATGATTTCCATGTCATTTTGGTGAAATATATTATGTTTTATTTAGTTTTTTCTTAATTAGGTTATAGGCAGAAAAAGCCAATCAGAGGGAACTATCTACAGTTATGCATTAACAGAGTACTCATGTGGGTTTGATATACAGTATATGGATGCCACAAAAGCTTCGAAAAACTGTAACCAGAATAACCATTTACTGTACGGTTCCAGTGTTTGAAAGTTGGATAAAACTACATACTAACAGGTTTGGTAATCACTTCTACTCAAAAGTGTCATTCAAAATATAAGGTAATGGTTGTATTTTTCGATTTGCTTTAAATAGCCATGCATTTTAAACGTTTAATGGTGGATTTCCATTAGAAGTGAGTTTCAAGTCAATTGTCTCAGTAGAGAAGTAGTAAATGTTGAAATTAGAGATGCCACTGATCTGACACTCACGACCGCTTTCGGGCTGATACTAGCAATAAGCGGTGGATCAGAGAAAAATTCAGTAACAGATAGAAAAGATTGGAATTGGATTTGGAAAAGATTTTTTGGAACTGTAAATGTTTGCATATAAAAAGACATGACTTGATTTTTTGTTGTTGATTTGATTATATTTATCTTTTACGCTTTATTATATGTATGTATGTATGTGTAATTTTTATTTAAAGATTTTGGTATTGATAGGTATCAGTGGCTATTGATATCAACTGGTACTCAAGGTTCCAGTATCAGGATAATTTTCAGGAATGGAAAAGTGCCATCATGGCATCTCTAGTTGAAATTTTTGTCCACCATCATCATATCGTATGGTGCAGATGTGCTGGTCGGGTAAATGCTGAAGTTGTCCTTTGGGTTGACATTCGTGATGTTTCAGTAATGTGAATACTGTGAGTGAAGATCACCGTTGCAGATATCAGGTTGGGTGCAGATCCTCTCCTCCTGTAGGGGTTTAGAGCACTCCCCCTCTCTCTCACTCACAGGTAACCCAGTGTCCACATCCAGGCATGTTCGGTAGCGCCTCTGCACTGACACCAGAGCTGTTTCAGGCATTCCTACACCTCCACTGACATCTCCACCATCACCCGTGGCAGAATCAGAGTGGAGGAGAGAGGAGGCAGGAACACACGGAGAACAGGGTGTCCACTCTGACCACTCACTGAGTGATACTAACAGAATAATAAAGCGTGTGAGTAACAAACATTGCTCTTCCAAGCTTCATGGAATGTCTGGTCCTTATTTTTTTATATTTTTTATACCTTCGCATTCTTTAGAATCACACTGCAAAGACCCATTATGGCATAAACTGAAATACAAGAAAATATCCAAAAATATAATCCTCCATGATATCTCTTGAGTCTTCAAATTAAAGGACCAGTGATGTAAAAGCTGATTGTGGATGGTCTTACCATGTGCTGCAGCCTATATTGAGCACTCCACCCTGTGGGACAGTAACAGGGACAGGTGAGCCTGTGTCCTGGGGGACGAGGTGAACACAGCCACACTGTTCTGGAGGCACACATGTGCCATTCTGTTGCAATAGACCCTGCAGGCATCCACAGGAACATTATTATAATTTAATAAGCTAATACCAGTGAGCAAAAGCATTCAAGAAAAATACTCATATTTTTTGTTTACGCTACCCTGTTATGTGTCATGGTAAAAATAACTCAGTAGGGTTGACAGGCTGACACCAACCTCATATTCCTGGAAATAAAATGTGAGGTGACATACTTCAGTTAACAGAAACACTCCACAATTTTTCAAACTAACCTCAAACCATTATATGTTTGATTTGTACAGAGGAAAGACCAGAAAACCTGTTGACTTGGATCTGACTTGTATTAGAGGTCCGAGGGCAGTTGTTAAAATACATGTAAAATAAATAATGTACATATAAAAATGTATCAAACTGAAAATATTCATATTTCAGGACTCATACTTGCTCATACTGAGCATCCTTTAAACACACTTAGTATATTTACTCTTTTCTACAACTATACACTAGAGCTGTTGTCAAGACTAGCACTGTCAATCCAAGACCAGATCAAGTGTTGAAGGTTGAGGCCAAGTCAAGACTGGACCCAAATGAAAGCAAGATGTCAAGACTGAGATAGAAAACCATCACATCTATTTCAAGGCCAAGCTTTTGAGCCAGTGCACTGTGCCAATGATTCATCTGTTTTCTAAAAGACTGAATCACTTCTTGTCAAAAGACAACAACAACATTATTATTATTATTTTTTTTTACAAATTCTTGCTTGAAACCAAAACCATATTTATTGAGACCAATGCCCAAATACAAATGCCAATAAACCTGAGACAAATCCAAGTCGATACAGACACCATCTGGAGCCCAGACTCAAGTTCTTCATGCTGTAATGATTTTTAATCCCTGTTTCCTCTCAAGGATTTTTCTTTATGTCATCTCATGGAGTTTTTTTCCCCACTGTTGCCTCCGGCTTATTCATTAATTCCTAAAATTCCTCTGTTTTTATAACTGATTTCAGTTGTTAAAAGTGCTATGCCATCTCCCAAAAATGTCAATAGGTGGCTCGGATAAGTTGAATTGCCTCTAAGTGTGAATGAGAGTGATAAGATCCACAGTGTCCCAGACCACAATAAACTGTTTACTGAAGAGGAACTAATTAAATAACAAGTTCTTCCACTTTTTTTTTTTTCTCACTAGAAAGAAAAGACTCAATTCTAATTCAAGTGAAATAGTTTTCTTGCCATGGACATTTTATTTACATTCAGTCTGTAAATGAATTAATGAATGAATAAATGAATGAATGAATGTACATGCAACCACGCAATGTGAATCAAAATCACTGAAAACTAAGTCATCGCCATTAAACAGTTCAGTTTATGAAAGGGCAAATTATACAGATTTAGAGCTTAATTTACAAATATCTGTGACTGCTTCATCATAAATCCATTCTGCAAAAATTGTACTCCACACAAATGCTTACTGCTCGCTCCAGTGACAGCCATTATATGTCATGCTCAGCTAAATTAGCTTTTTTTCCTCCTCAGTACAGGAAAGAACATCAAAATATTTGATGCACACATGCTATAGATACAACTGTTAGAGATAAACTGTGGACTATTTCCTTTAATAAACTCAGAGAGACCGAGAAAAACCATCTTTTTGCATGTCAGCACTATAAATCTTTTCATCACATTAGCAAGCTGCCTCTTTAAATGTATATGACTCTTGGAGATGTTCCTCTTAATTATAAGGTGTAGAAGGTTATGCTGACCTGAGGGCAGTAGCAGCCGTCTGTACACTCCGACTGCCCCAGACATGCATCCATCTGCCCTTGCAATACACACTGCTTCTCACATGGAGAACCACAGTCCGGCTGGAACGGTTCCATACATTCTAAGGCCCCCCCAAACACAAACACACACACACACACACACACACACACACACACACACACACACACACACACACACACACATACACACA